>VWZP01003889.1:115958-145451 GCA_013396995.1 Dicaeum eximium
CTACAGCTACAGAAACACCTACAGCTACAGAAACACCTACAGCTACAGAAACATCTACAGCTACAGAAACATCTACAGCTACAGAAACACCTACAGCTACAGAAACATCTACAGCTACAGAAACACCTACAGCTACAGAAACACCTACAGCTACAGAAACATCTACAGCTACAGAAACATCTACAGCTACAGAAACATCTCTGCATCATCACCCCGTGCTCAGCACAAACCCACACCAGCCCCACACCAGCCCCGGGCAAGAAAATCAACCCTGCCCCAGCCAAAACCTGCACTCAGACCAGGCTGACACCAAATTACAGCCTTCCACATCCTGGCCTACTCCAGGTAATAAAAGACATCCCAAAACTCCCTTTTAAGCCCAGCCCTAGGACCATTTTTTCTTAACTGATGATATAAAACACATTAAGCAGTAACCCCAACCAAATACCAATTCCTGTTAAGAAAATAAGATTTATAATCTTTATTGTTTACTTACATATAATAAATATAATACAGAACAAAAACATCACACCCATTGATTGTATTACACAGGCTGTTAATCAGAATACATTACATTTTCTTTTCATTAGCCCTTTTACAGGGTTTTGGTACTGGGTATTAAGAATTTCAATTGATAAATCTTTTAACATAAAAACAATCTTCCAATTTCCACCTTTATGTATGTTTCAAATATTCATATATATACTGGTTTTGTTAAAAATATATAAGCACTGTTCAGTATTCCCAATATAGGACTTCAATTTCCATTCATTAGATCTGTATTAATACAGAGAATTTCAAAATAATAGTTTAAACTGGATTTTAATTAAAAATACTTATTCTGTATTTTTTATCCAACTGATCTCCCATCAGAAAATGAAGTGACAGGACAAAGACACCCCAGGCAAAAGCCAGTGTTCACTTTTAGAGAACAAAGGGTAAAAGCTCTGGTTCTTGCTTCACCTGTATTATCCTGGAATAATGGAGACACAATTTGGTATAAAGAGGGCAGGAGGAAACCAGAGTTTCTGAAAAGATATGCATCTTCATTTCGGATTTACCACTGCCATCCTGCTGTTTTCTTGGCTTAAAAATCACTGCATCAAACCCTGATATATGTTTTTCTCTGCATGAATATCCTTGCCATTAAATGGAAATTAGATTAAAATGCTACATTTCTTTTTTATCAAAAATAGATCAAGGTTTAACACACTCTGAAATCAGGTTTTCAAGTGCAAATGCAATACACATCAGCAATTCACGTTCTGCTTTCACTAAGGAAAATGGTTTAAAGATGATGCATAAAGATGTTTCATAGAGGATACTTGGATATCTGGAAGTTGCTGTGCTCCCAGAACATCTGAATTATCAGCAAACTGTATAGACTCCAGGGGAAAAGAAGTTTTCCTCAGGTGAAAGCTCTTCAGTTAAAGCAGCTCCCACTTTGGAAGTGTAACTGAGAATTCCCTGAAACTCAGTACAAAATGCAACACCAGAACAACCATCAAAACTACGACTGGTTTTGTGCAGCTTTTAATGCACTCAGGTTTCATGGGTTTCATAAACAATTTTGTTTTACTAATATCTACCCAAAGAGACCTTACAGGAATTTTAAATCATTACAAACACCCCTTCAGCTCTACAATGCTGAAGTTGCACCTCACACTTGGTACATTTCTATAATTCCATTCAGGTAATGCCAACTCCAACACCTGGCTGTACTTCCCACACAGCCTTGTGTAAACAGCCTCTGACAGAGCATTCCTTTGTAACTGCCTTGGATGGACTTCAAAAAAACCAAACCACAAACAAAAAATACCTCCTAAGTCTCAAAATATATTTTTTTCCTTTTTTTTTTTACAATCACAGGGCTGAATTTAAGCCTTCAGCTTCAATATAAAATGATTATTTAAAATACCTACCTTTTATACCACATCAAGATCAACCAGAGATCACTCCAATAAACTACTGCCCAAGCACTTCCTATGTGGAATTGGTCTAAGCTAGAAATTATCCCAATGATTTTACAGCATATGCTTCCTACTTCCTTACTAATATTCTTGATTTTCAATTAAAATTTCTGTTTTAATTTTTTTTAGTTTTTTTTTTTTCTTCTGCAATAGGAAAGTGACATTGGTTGGAAAGCCCCTGCTGTTCCCCTAGCTAAAGGAAAAAGTAGATTCTAAAATATTTTAGAAATTACTCATTCTGGCAATGGAACTAACTTGACTGGTATGCAAGAGGTTAGATTTAGGCAGTAGAGAAGCATCACCTGTGACACAGACAAGGAAGACTCGTGGCCACATCAGTAACACATTGACTGGTATCATTGATAAAAATACAAACATTTGCATATAATAAAATTAGTTCTGTGCTAAATGGCTAATTCCCCCCAGCTTGATAAGTATGGGATTTTGATTGGTTTTATTTGGTTGGGTTTCTTAAAAAACAAAAAAAAAGTGGGTAAAAAATCAGGAACATATATGAAGAACTATAGAAAAACTGCCCTGAATTTTTATTTCTGAGGCTATTTCAGTATCCAGTCATATTTCTTCTGTGGAACATTAAAAAAAAATTTGTGAACCTTCCCTAAAAAAGCTTTCATAAGTTCATTAATAAAAGAAAGGGAACATTGGATGCAACTTCATAAATTGAGATGCAGTTAAAGGACTCTGAACTTGTAGAAGTAAACAGCTGCTTTCTACAAAAATCCTCAGAGAAAAGCCCTTTATGCTTTTTAAAAGTAGGAAGTGAAAGCCAAATGGAATTCTGGATGCACTCCACATCATGACAGGCATATCCAGAAAACGTCTGGTTACCTACTAATACCAGATGTAATGACAAGAGTGAGAACACACATCTCTAAATAGTCACATTAGATGTCAGATTTACGTTTCATGTCAGACTTCTAACACCACGGGGGACTAGGGCAGTCAAAATACAATTACACTGGCTTTACCTAGAGAGGAAATTCACTTTGCAATGAATGCAACAGGGCATGGAAATGGAAATGTCAAAGCAGAAATCATCAAGAGGAAGCTGATGCTCAAGGCTGATGACTGTAATTCCACGTTCTCACTATGAACAAAAGAAGTATACAGCAAAGTGCAGGGGTTAATATTTCTCACGCTGCTGGTTTTAAACAGAAGTTATGTGGCAAGACAAATTCACCTTCTAAATAATTAAGCTACATACTGGCTATGTGGAAATATCTTTTGTGATCAGTAACAGTAGTGTGTTTACCATCTTTACCAGCACTAAAATCCCTCCATTTATATTACCGAGGTCTCTTAAAGCAAACCGCTCCAAACACATGCTGCAGACAGAAATACTGCAAAGGCATAAAGGTCAACCTGGCTGCAGAGTTGTATTCAATAAAGTTTTACTTTATTAATGCTGTCTATGACTCTTGTGGGCTTTGGATCAGATCCCATTCTAGCCAAAGTAACCTTACTGGAAAAACAAACAAAAACTCTCCCAAAGTGATGAGACTTTGTGAAAATTTAACGATCTAAATGAATATATTTATATTAGAGATTTATACTGATCTATCCCAGAATCAGATTATGTATTATTACAGCACTGCCTAACCCTGAAAGGTAATGCCACTGTCATGCCAAAAGTGCAGCTTCAAAATCAGCAGATTAACTATTCATTTCTAGGGCGAAGAAGACAATAAAGTAGAAAATCACACACATTTCAGCATCACCTTAGAATGGATGTTTCTCCAAAAAGTAACAAAGTGTTGGGCAGAGTAAATTTTATTGACATCTTTAAATGCTCTTAACCCTCTCATCATGATTTACCTGATAAGCCTATGGAAATTCAACATGGAAGTTACATGATGTGAAATGTTTGAGTGAAACCTGGAAATGTTTGTAGCAATTTTAAAAGCAGGAATTAGTTATCAGCTCTCACAATGTATGGTATCATCCATATTTCCCTGAGAAATCATGCCCTGCAATGATCATGTAAAACTAAATACAACATTAATGAAATTGTGGATTAGACAGGGGAAAAATGCATAACAAGAGTTTATGAATCACATAAATGCTACTGGAGTTACAACTATTAAATTGCAGGCACTACATGTGACAGCCAGAACAGAAATGGTAACTAACTCAAAACTTATGCCAAGGAAAGGAAACAATTAGCCATATAAGCCAACATTGTGATATTAACATCAGTTTGTTTCTTGATTTTTGAGCATGCCAGTTCTTCACTTCATTTACACTCTGCCTTTCCGAGGCCTGTTTTCATATGAAATTCAAAAAGTGTGTCCATAAACTCAGCCTATCTCCAAAATTTAACTGGTTTTCCCTGTCCTCTGATAGCTCAATTTAGCTCAGTAACAATTTCCCTAAGATAGGAGGATCTTTAGTAGGGAATAGGAAAGACAACATTCAACATTAAGAGAAATGGAACCAAGAATTACAAAGAAATCGTTTTGCCACCTTATTTAAAGCCATCACAGCTGTGAATAGCAGTACCTAGGCAGGAGTATTGTGACAGGAATGACAAATTACAGCAGCACACACTAAGAAAAGCAATTTGCAAGCCCTCCTGTTTTTGTTAGTACATTCCAAGGAGGTCTGCCATGAATAGATCAAGAATTACCTGCAGTTCCCTGGGTTGAACAACAGCCCTGCTTAACACCCCATTTCCACAAAATACCACAGGGACACCCAGGCTGTGCCTCAGCCTCCAGCTTCTGAGTACGTGTGCAGTCCCTGCAGCACCTCCATGCCCAGCCAGACCAGTCCTGTCCTACAGCCCCTACCCCTTTCAGGCATCCCCAGAGGCCAGAAGCCAAGGAACAGGACTCAGTGAAGACTGGGAAAGCCAAAGAGCATGCCCTCAGTGCCTTCAGGAGCACTCATGTGCCCCAGACTTAGTTACAGACGTGGTATTCCATCCCTTGCTGAACCAGCATTACACCTGCAGCAGCCCCTTGTAGTGAACATGTTTGCAGCATGACTGAAACCCAACACAAAATGACCAGAAAAACTGAAATCCTTTTCTGCCTTTGAAGTGCAGCACGCTGCTTATTAAACTAGACGAGACTCACCAAAACCCTGAAAGCAAAGGCATGCTCTGTAGCTTTTGGCAAATTATCATAATTTCTTTCATATATAAAAACCAAACAGCCCCAAAACCTCAACTGCATTCACAGAAGAAATTGCTGGCTGCCTCAAAGGATTACAGGAATTAGTTCAACTGTTTGACAGAGCAACATGTAGTATTCATTTCCCATTTTGTAGGCCTGGGAAATCACTGTTCCTTACCCATCTAGTGACAACCACAGAAATGCTCAACATTATTTCTCTAAAGCATATGTGGCTCATACCAGAAGACAGAATGAAGACATTCCCAGATTGAAACAGTAACAGCAATGACAATATAAGCTACCACACAGAGGTAAAGCATTCATGAGAGAGCTCCTTCACATTCCAGTTGTGTCACGGGGAAGAAAAACCCAGCACGTGTCCATTGCGTCAGAGGTACCTGAGAATCAAAGCTAAATCTCTTGTGCATTTACCAAGCATCCATTAGAGAGCTATGCAATTTACATTTCAAATTAGACATGGTCTCTATAAAATATCATTGTACTAAAAATCACAAGGTTTTGTAGAAAAAACTCCATCACATTCTATTAAATGCAGGAACAATGTTTTATGTCATAGCTTCTGTAATTAAAAGTATAACACGTTTCCTGTAACTACAGGGGCACTACTGTTTAAAAATCCTTTCAGCAAGGACAGTTTGTTTTGTTCCTACTATTTAAAGAACTGTAATTTAATGCAGAAAGACAGTTTAAGCTACCTAGTGCCATGAAATAAAAATATTTCATATCTTATTAAAAAAAAAAATTAACACATTTTTGTTAAAAACAAAAACATTTGGAAAGCCCTGACTTTAAGTTAACTGAATGTTCTTCAACATTCCTGGGGTCAGAGACAGAATATTCTCTTAGTACTTCTTTTCTTAACCTCTCAAACTAATGAATAATGCAAATTAAGCCATATACATGGGAGGCTATGATGATCTTTGACTTTAAGCCATGAACATAAGGGCAAATATAAATAGCAACTACATATTTGACATTACAGATCCAATCCTGTTTGCATGACCAATTGCAAAAAACAGTAATAGAAAATTTTGCTACAAATACTGTCATTGCCCATCTGAAAGCAAACTCGGTTTTCCCAGACTTAATGCACTGATGTCACAAGTCCCAGCTGATTCAAATTTGGAGTTAATGCCTGGCA
Source organism: Dicaeum eximium (assembly GCA_013396995.1). NCBI lineage: Eukaryota > Metazoa > Chordata > Aves > Passeriformes > Dicaeidae > Dicaeum > Dicaeum eximium. The sequence goes on from VWZP01003889.1 coordinate 122,228, forward strand.
TCAAATCTTCTGCAGGATCTCACTGAAACATTTCATTAAGTGAAAAGAGAATGTTTTTAAATTGTGAGTAGGCATTAACAATACTTCTTGAAAAAAGTTAAAGCAAATATCCTCTAAATTTGGCATAATTTTGAAGGACAAATCCAAAACCTAAGGAAACTCCACTGATCAAAAAATACCTGAAAATTCTACCAAAATAAAATTAGTTCAACATACTGCATTTTTGACCCCTCTGCTTGAGGGGTATGGAAATTTAACTGTGAAATTTAATTGACTTCCTTGTCTCCTTTGGGTTTGTGATTTTGTTGTGGTTGGTTTGGATTTTTTTTAAAATTCTTATTTTAGTGTCCAAGAAGGACTTACTATGTCATCTTAAAGAGATGCCTCAGATCACCGAAGTTTGTAGTGCAATCCAGTATTAAAACCAGGAAGGAAAAACTTGATAAAGGTTAAATATTTGAACAGAATAGCCCCAGGTTCATTTTGTCTTATATTTCTTATATTAAATTCCAGCTACTGGCTCGAATTCTTCTATAAATGTCGAGTTTAAGCATGTTGCTTTCCTGCATTCCCTCTCAAATAATAGTTTTATTAACAAAACACCAAAATTGTTTTTGGAAGGATCATTACTGAGTGCCAAAACATGAGCAGGCATTTCTGCTATGTCATCCTTCTGTATTTGTGTGGAGGGACAGTAGAAATACCCTACATTATTAATAACCTTGTTATGTGGAAGAAAATACTCCTGGCTAAAAATCCATCTTACATTCATTATAAAAAAAATAAAATCCATCAAAAGCCAAAATTAACTTTGATCTAAGTGCCTTATAGGCCAGGAGCTGGAAAATGGCATTGACTAATTTCAAATATTCCTGAATATAATTATAATAGCTTCTGTGGATTAAAAAGGATAAAACACTGCAGTGGAAGGAAGATAATTATCAGTTTTAGAATAAATTTATTAATACAGCTGGGGGCAAAGAAAAATCAATGCAAACACCTTTCCTTTTCATGCTGCTTAGCAGATTAGTGTAGTGCTAACCCACTGACTGAAAACTTTCACAATTAATTTGATCTCTTTCACAACGTGGCAGCTACACCTGAAAATCTTCATGTCTGAGAGACAACTGGGATTGAGAATGGGTTACAGAACCAGTCTGTCTTAAAACATGTGTAAGAATGTATACCCAAATGTATTGTCATTAGAAATGTTTAACCATTCACTGAAATTTTAAGCATTCCTGACTGTTGGGCAGTTTTTTTGATTTTTAAACATCAGCACCCATTGCCATTACAAGGCTACTCAAAATGGCCTAAGACATTATATATGTAGTGTCCCAGGACCATACAAAGATCCTGCCTCAGTAATTATAAGAATGCACTTAATAAATTATTTTTCTATTTTCATCTATTAATATGCAAATAGTTTATACAACATAAAAAATTTAATTTGTACCTACTACAGGTAACATATCTATTTAGCTTTTCATCTGAAAGCCCGTAAGACTTGATGACCTGCAAACTTATTTACATAATTCACTTTATCTTTTAAAAATAATATTGTCCAGCATTTAACAAAATTGTGACTTAAAAAAGAATGAGATCACTTAAGAGCATTTGCTTTCTTGATTTTTGTCAAGTAATGTCACCAGCTCAAGTGTTATAAGGCAGGTTGGTTGCTCAGATGGACTAAGACTCCCTATGGTGACAAGCATGTAGTAGATCTGTTCATTTATAAAATCAGATGAAAGCAAGAAAGAGAAAAAGTTTAGTTTCAAAAGAACTGAAACTTCTTAGTTTTACTACAAATTCAGAATAGGCACTGAGACATGATTCCTTAGGGACTTTTCCAGAAGATTGTCTCTTCGCTGGGCATCATTCCATTTTTAAACTAAGAAGAAGAAGAAAAAAATTATCAGGGGTACATAACTCAGGATTACAAAAGAGAAATTACCATAAGTATTTGTTTCCATCTTACTAACAAAGGAAATAACTCCATGTCTTAAGACATCACAATTACTGTTTTGGTTAGAATATTTTTAATTTCATTATTAGATTTAAGCAACATTGGAAAATAAAAATATACTTCTCATGTAATTCTGCACACGTTATTGAAAACCCTGAAGCACAGGGCCAGGAGAGCTCTAAACTTTGGCTGCTTTAATGCTCCAAGCCAGTACTAACAAACCATGTAATGTTCCTTTTAGAGATTTGTGTAACCTCCTCTTAAAGTGGGATATTTTGTAAACTCTTCAGCTATTCTAGTCTACTTTCCCTATGCTTATAATGAGAAATATTTAGCCTAATATTTAATGGAATTTACCAACTTGATTCTTGCCAACCACAAACACAAGGGCTCTTTTCCACTTTCTGGACCCACAATGATAAAGTCTGGTGATGTTCTTTAAACTTCCCAAAGTGGTTGGTGTTTTTCCTGAGCTGCAGTAGCCCAAAGTGAGACCCTAACAGCACTAAATATTGAATTCATTACTTCAGATGTCTTCCAAACACATCACCCATGCCAAAAAGTTGTAGGGCTCTTGTGGTGCACTGACTCACATCCAGTTTTGGATGAACTTTGTAGTACTCTTTAGTACAAAACTACATTTCAAAACCATTGACCAAGAACTGTGAGGATAATGCTTGGCAACAAGTAGTAATAATAACTTTGAAGATACACTTTAAAACTCTGTTCACCAATACAGAACAAGACTGACTGCATGCTCCTTAAAAATGTGTCCTTGCATAACACAAATGCCACCATGAAAACCAATCCTCACCTTTCTGTGCACTGTTTGAGGTTTATTAAAGGTTTACCTTGTGTCTATGAACAGCAGCTGTCTCCATCCTGTGAAACACTATGCATAGGGATGAGGCTTTCACACTGCTCACTTTCTTCTGGCATTCTTAAAAAGAAACACATTTATTTAAAGTCATACAGTAATATTAAATTGGTTGTTATGAAGCCAACATAAGCACCAAGTGTGCAGCTGCTTGAACTTTAGCCATTAAAACCATGCAAAGACTCCTTAAGTTTATCAAGTGTACTCAAGTTTGCACAATTTTATTGCATGTGCTGGGTACAGAAATTATTACAGATGCATTAAGAGAAAAAACTGTGACAACCACTAGGAAACTTCTTTTAAAAGGTAAACAGACTGCACATCTTTCCATTTTCTGAGCATTACATAGGTTAATTGTATGAATGGATTGGCAACTACTGCTATTAAGAAATTGGTACACCTGCATATAAAATCAGGTGAAAATAAACAGAGTATGAATACTGTGGCTTATAAAATATTATAGGCTTATAGGATATTGGAAAGGCTAGAGAGACAGGATTATAGTTGGTGACTGCCCTACCTCTGAATTCGATGTTTTCTACAAATAAAGGCAAAAATTCTTCTGATTCCCACCATCACTGGATCCCAGTTGTTATAGTGACACAAGAGAGTTGCAATAAAAAATGAAAAAAATACAGGTACTGCTCCTGCAAAAAATAACCAGGAAAACTGCACCTGGAAACACAATTGAAACACAAACATCATTCACTCAATAGCTTAGAAGAGAACTGACATGCTGTATATTTGGAATAATTACTATTGTAAGTTTGAGATGCAGTTTGAGTTATTTTAAACAGTGTGAGTTATTTGGTACAATTTCTACAGTTATTGCTTCTTCTAAGAACTGCATAACCTGCTCCCACTGATCCATTCTTTGCAGTGGAACGTTCTGTTTGCACTGGGAGCTGAATGAAGACTGCTATTTCCAAAGAGTCTCGGGTTTAGGTTTTTAGCTGTGTCTTGGTGCCAAGGAGAAAGCCTCCTAGACATTCCATGGGTTAGAAAGTGATGATCTTTAAAGTCCCTTCCAACCCAAACCACTCCATGGCTCTGTAACTCCAAACCAAGAGCACAAGGACAGGAAGAGCCTGGGACCTGCCTTTCAGGGTGACAGAGCCATGAGCCATGGGTACGGCCCCCCCGTGTGGAGAAAAGATCCAAAACTGAAGAGTTTGGAGAGAACAGATTCAGCTTTGGTTCCTGGCACTGATGATCCTCCTCAAAGATCTCATCAACTGCAATTGTTAAGCCCTATATTTCCTAACTGATTTCTAATGAAATTCAGAACATTGAAGTTGGCAAAAGGAATTAATGAAACCTGGTTGTAATTTCCTAAGATTCAGGTTTATGTTAGAAAATTACAGAAAAATAAATACTCAGAAAGTTAGTAATTATGAATATTGTATAATTACCATGCCATGTGACAGTCATATGAGGACTGCATGTATTGATATTTTAATCTTCACATTACATGGTGTGATTCTTGGGGTGTCCTGAGCAAGGCCAAGAGTTGGACTGGGTGATCCTGACAGGTCCCCTTCCAGCTCAGCACATTCCACCATTCCATGATTATTAGCCATGCCAGTGGCATTCTTGTGCAGGTTTCTTTTAAGTAAAAACAAGGCTGGCCAGAGGCACTAACAGGGCAGCTTGAAGCTGGAAGCTAAAATTTATGTTAGGTCATCTGAGATGTGGACAGCTGAGACTTCAGTGAGTACAGGGTTTGGCTCAGGACAGTCTGATGTCTGTATGACAGAGACAGACTTGCACAAATATACCTGTGCAAAAAACCTCAAAGTCTGCAGCACTTTGCCTTTAGTCAGAGTCCCTCACTTGTGCTTCTAATACTAGTAATTTATTTTCTAAAATGTAACACAGAAAGGATTTACTTCCCACAACGTGAGTTAAAAAGGTAATTTGACCTTTTGTTACCAACATCACCTGAAAGTCATCCAACAGAGCTTTGGAGAGGTTTCTGCTGTTTGAAGCACCTCCATGTTGCATTAGTACATGAAGAATACATTAATTTTACAAGACCTGGACTCTGTGTTTATTCAGAATAAACAGAGCTTTGGCTGTTTACTGGGAATAAGAAAAGTATAGTCCATTTTCCAGTGCATCCCAGAAGGAAGTTTAGATGAATTACTTCAGAAGACAACCTGAAATTTTCATATATTGATATATGTGTGTGTGTGTCTGTGTATATATATATACATCTACCAATGTATTTGCACATGCACACTCATCTGTGTATATCTAAAATGTGTACTGACTGATTTCTTTTATCAAATAAACAAGTACAAGCCTAAAAGAATTTAGTTATAAGAAATTCTGTAAACAACAATCAAAATTTAGTAGTACCTTACCTTTTGCATGCACATGTCAGCTATTATGGACAGAGGTATTGTAAGGCTTAGGGCAAGTGTGCCTATCAATGATGAGGTAAGAAAGCAGCCCCTAAAACACAAAATAATAACAATTATACAATTTAACGACAATAAATAATAGTTATAATAATTATAATAATGAGGTCTTACTTAAAAGACAACCAAAGTAATACATCAAAGAGGAAGACATTTGATTAACTGTTAGTTACTGTTTAATAATCAAAAATTAACTCACACCATCACATTCCATCATAAATCTGTGAAAGTGCATAGAATTCTTAACTAGGCAATTGATGTCTTCTGGGCTGAGGTTTAATTCCCATACCAATCTTTTGAGGTGATGGAAATTTCCCTATTCCACGTGTAGTAACTTCATCTAGAAAAATCTGCATTTTGTTTCCGTACCATGATTCTCTATAGCATAAGAGACTGCTTCTGAATTACAACCAACCTGTCCACAGAAAACTGTAAATGAATAAATGGTACAGAACCCAATAAAAATTTATCAGCAGGTTCAAAAAAAACCAAACTAAGAGTCACATCTGTCCCTCCATTATTTAGTTGGTAATATGTGCTTGGGTGGAGTAAACAAGTAAGTTAAATTATATCATCTACTCCCAAAAAAAGTAAAGAAGACCACACTAGTGGCACACTGGACTAGTAAAGAATGGTATCAGCACAAACTCTGTAATCAGTCCCAATCCAAAACTCTAAGGAAAAGGAACTGGAAGTAAAACTAGCTCTTTAATTGACTGGAATATCATTCTGAGTAATTAAACAAATATCATGTATGTAGAAAAGTCTGTGCACACCCCTGTACTTAACCCTATGGTAGTACTTGATTTTGGGACAAGAAACAACGTTTGACATTTGGGAGGTTTATGTGTTTGTTTGTAATTTTGCCTATGTTAAAATTCCATTTAAATTTTCACTGATACTGAGCTGTAGTCTAATCTTACAGATTAGATATAATCACAAAAATATTCTATCAACAAACAAGTTCAATTGCAAAGGAAATACGCTACAATGCATTTATACCTAGGATGGGTGTAAAAGTCTGCCAATAAACAAAAAATTATTAAAATTCATACATAATTTTAAACTTGAAAAACCAAACAAAAATCCACACCCCCTAAAAACACCAAAAAGTTTTTGTGCAACTCCATCTAGTCCACCTTGATCTTTTGTTGCAGTATTGTCACAGAACTGTTATAACAGAATTCACACTCTCCTTTTGCTATGGCAACTCTGTAGCACAAAGTCTCTTTGACTCCAAATGTTAATTCTGGAATAAGCTAAGTACACAGTATTTTAATTACTACAAGCACACATCAACTACTTTTTAAAGTTAGCTGTTGTCTTAACATGACATTGTGACACAATGCTAAAACTGCACATGTGGACAGAAAAAAAAGGGCACAAAGCCCAACCTAGACTATTTTATATCTCAACATCTGAGAACATATGAAAGACAATTCAAGTGAAATATATTCAACATATGGAGTACATACCACAGCCAGAGGAACTCTGACAAAACTGTTCCAATAAGGCCATTTATGACAATACACATCCATATCAGTTTATTGGGAAACTCAAATGCTTCAAACCCAGTATAGTGAAGCAGGAAGAACCCTGGCCACAGCAGCAACAGATTAAACAGTCCTACAAAACCTGAATACAAAAGGAGTATTAAGTAAATCACAATACATATTCTTTAACATAACCAAAGCCTCAGCTAAAATCTGCTATTTTGACAATACACATATAGAAAGGCAGCCATGAAGCAATATTTTAAATCCTTCAAAGGAAACAAATGTAAGAAATTTCACCTGAAATTCACAAACTAAATTTACATCAGATATTTTACAGGTTTGAAATTGAAAAGAAAATAAAAATTAGAAATCTCATTAAGTCAGTGGGGCTGTCTGCATACCTACAGGAAGTTTCTCATGTTGTTAAGGCTCTAAACAAGAAACAATTGATACAACCAGTCTTTAAAGGACTCATAACCATGGCAGCAAGAGGCTTTCTCTACCTCCTTGGCTTTTCTAAGCCCCTTTACCACTCAGACACAGTTCAGTGGCTGAAAGCAAACCATTTAATCACACATTGAGTTAAAACTTTCAACAGTTACTTTTGGTCTTACCAAAGAACATTGGTATGTCAAGTTTATCTTCTCTGTCTACTTTCCTTTTTATCATGACTATGTAGACAGCATACAGCATCGCCCCTACAAGGGACCAAAGGGAACCTGGAAAAATGGAAAAACACTCCCTTGAGATATGCCAAACATGTTATGCCAGTAGAATCAGCTCTCCTAAACCTCTGTTGATTACAGTATCCATTACTAAATGAAAAATATGGGGAAAATGGAAAAAGCTCTAAAATGTATATACTTTCCCAATATACGCATAGGGTGGAAAATTATCATAAATGACAAGTTTTAGGAGTTGAAACTAAAAAGCCAGATTGTGAAACGTTACATGAATAAGAGATATAGAGCTTGCTATATGACTACTTAGCGCTGTCAGAAGATGGTACTGATCATTGCATATTCCAGGATTAAAACCCATAAGTAAATACCTATTGTATCTTTTCCAGCAGATTTTTCAGATCCAGAAAGGTTAACAAGTACCACACCACCAATGCTAGCAAAAAAAACAGAAGAAATGCACAACGTTGTTCGCTTCAGGAATTTCTTTACAAAAACAGATAAAAGAAAGACAAAAACAAACATACAGTTCTATCTTTAGGCATTTTTAGTTAACCACAACACACTTCTGGAGAGTCAAAAGGAGTTCTCAGCTGCTAAGGCATGGTCCCAAGTTAAAAACAACCAACCCCACTTTTAACTTCCCACAACAATGCACCAGGCATTTAATGAAACAGGCTGACAACACTGAGTGTCAAACCCCTTCTTTTTTCACCATTTACACAAAAATAAACAAACCACAAATAAACAACAGGAAAATATGTTGATCTATTTCCAACAGAAATTTATCTCATTTCCTACAGGAGAATGAGATTTGGAAATGGTTCATGATATGAAGCATTTAAAAATATTTAATTCAGTTGCTCGATTCATCTGTGAAACAAGGATTTTTAAGAAGTGATGGGTATCATTTATTGTCACAGATACCACAGGTACAGTTGTCCTCTCACTGTACCAGGGAGTTTTGGACCAAATGTTCCCTCCTATTATCTTACCTTAAAATAACAGCTAATAATTTGGACAGGGTAAAGCGATCTCCACTGTTACTGGGAAAGACTGCAGCTAAGATTAATGTAAAAAGCCCTGCAAGAGAAATTCAGAGGAGTTTATGCAATCAAGTTCTGCCAGTAGTTTGCTCAGAAAACTACACAACTTCAAAGCTATTACACTCCAAATATATTTCTTTAATATATAGATGTAACTGCAGAAGTACACACACAAAAATAAATATTATAAAGGTACTCTAAAAAACCTCTGCAAATACAAAATGAATTTTCTAAACACACATTCAATGCCTTTAGGTAAAATCCACAGGTAAAAATGTTACACAAATCCATTGTAATGACATTTTTATGTTATAAACATCATTATAATGCACACCTGGTGGTGTAAATTAAACTTACCAGAGGTTGATGACAAGATATTAACTATGGCAACTTGGGTATCTGACAGAGCTTCCTGGTACGAGAAATTTGCCAAGAACCACTTAGGAAAAAGAAAAATAATTTTATTATATGGGTAGCAACATGAGAGCTTAAATTTCTCGGTGCAATAAAATCCTACTTTAAGAAAAAAGCCCTATTATTTAACCAAAAATAAAATCAGAACTAAAGTTTTAGCTTAAAGAGACTTCTATTAAAGTGGAAGGCACATTAAAAGATAGCAGCAAACTTAGAACTGGCTCAAATCAGCCACATTCAGGTACATGTTTAATAAAGAAATAACATACTTCAGAACTTTAAAAGAATTAAAATGACATTATAATAGCTAGTCTGTAGTAACTAAAGGTACTTTTAACTTGTTTTGGAGTGCTTCAAGATGATAACTGCACAACGGCTGCAAAGAAATTTCAGTAATGCATGTGACATTAGTCAGCCTAATGAGGTTTTTGTAGAGTACTTAAAACCAGCACACATCTCCACTGCTATAAACAAGCATCTCTTACATCCAATGCCTAAAAAATATTTCTTAATTCCTCCATAAAGGAATAAAATGGCAAGTATTTTCCCACTTCTTGATAGAGATCTCATTAATAAGATCTCAGATATATTCTAAGGGAATTAACCACTCTCTAGTCTTATATAAAAATATTCATAAAATCCAAGAAGAAATACACGTACCTGCCAGTAGCATCCATGAACAGAATAAACAGGATTTGTTTTGGACATGAGGACACTACCCCAGAAAAGATTACACCACTATTTTCTGGTACATGCATCAGTGGTATTATTATTGTTAATGTTTAAATGGCTCTACTTCCTGAGGAAAAGCCATGATGAGTCCACACTACATTTGGCAGTATCAGTGAAGATGCTTCTGGAAAAGCCATCACTGATCTGCCCCCTACATTTTTTTATCTCAAAAATCCTGCCACTGGAATCTCTCTCTTACCCCAGAACTGAGGCATGATGCAGCAACAGCATCCACCAGCAGATTCATAATTAAATCTTGCACAAGGAAAGTTTTACCTTTTATGGTATATTTATAAAATAAGGTTTAAAGAATACAAGTCATCTCAATACTTATTTACTATTATACAAGTTTTAAATGCATCTTTACTTAAGAATGAATGAGAGCACATAATGCAAGAATGGAGCACATACCACAAAGCAAAAGAAGAAGCTAATTTTTGCTACTTGGCTTGCAGTGAGTTTTCCTACGGTTTTCAAGATGGATTCCTGCTCCTTCACTGTTGGATATGACATGCGGGACAGCTTTGCCTCCAAGGCATGGCTTGATGGGAGCTGCCGGATCTCCATGATGTTACTGAACCTCACACGAGGCTTTTTGGGTGCTTGAGAGGAGGAAAAAAAAGAAAAAAAAAAGAAAAAAAATTAATAATATTATCAAGCTTTTTGAGCCAACACAATATGCAAATAAAACTATGATACTGTAACACACCATTGATTACAATACTGCACAAATAACAGGCTCTTATCCAAATAGAAGACATGCCATCATGATTTATTGAACTAATGTTTTGCTATTCAGGAGGCCACTAATAAGACAAAGCACAATTAATTACTGTTTTCAATCAGTAAGTTGTCCACCCACGAAAGCCCCACTGAAAAGCACCACCTCTGCTCCCTGTCAAAAATATCAACAAAAGGTAACAACATGTTTTTACATAGGAATTATTCCATCTTGAAAAACATTATATATATGAGATTTTCTTTAATTGTCTAATAGCTAAACAGCCAAAACCTGCACACAGCTATAGCTAACTGCAAGGACAGAGTTTCATTCAGAAGACTGAAGTCCAACAGACCTCAAACCTTAGCAGACACCATAAAGTCACTTGCCCTTTTGAAATCTACTCTCTAACTACTCTTGCAAACTAGGATCAGGTGTTATTTAGAAGGCTATTTTAGTATCATTAGCTTCCTCTGTAAAGAAAACATTACACGAAACACTACAGGTAAATATTAGCTTAAATCAATGTGAAACAATACCTAACTCCCTAAAAAAAAAGTAAAGGAAAAGCTGCAGGTGGAACAATTCTGAAGTGACTGGTGCATGCTGTCACAGGAAGCAGAACCTACCAAAGTGGTTCCTAATGTGTGCCAGGTAGAAATTAAGAGAGCTTCTCTTTGATAAGCAGGGACTCTTTTGCTGAGGATTGGCTAACTGGATGTTTTGAAGCCAACCTTTCCCCAATTGTCTGGGACAGTTAGGCCTGTTTCAGGTACTATCACAAGATATTGAGGCTTAAACAAAACCAGAACGCACATAGACTGTTAAAATTCTTACTTTGACTGCTTTGCTCCTGCTCTAAAAAGGACAATAGCTTGTTTTTCCAGAGGCTGACTCACTGCTGCTGGTCTTACAAGCCCAGAAGGAAAGAATCACAAGTACTGAACCCAGTTGGTCCCTTGAGATAAACATAGGCTGCATCTGTAGTGACCAAGAAAGGTAAACTGAACGACAGGCCTATGCTTTCTCTACCTGAAAGTAAATATATCAGACTGCAATTTGTGCAATAAGAGATTTCAGAAAGGAGAAAAAAGGAAAAAAAAATGGAGGAGGGGAACGGGAAGCAAGTCCTGCAGTATGACAGCAGTTATACTAAATAAAGAGAAAACTCCTTCACCAAAAAACTGACATTACAGCATTCCAAAAGTCTTTACTCACTTTTCTCTGCATCACTACTATTACTGCCATTTTTTTCAGTTGGCAAATCATGAAACTTTACGGGAACATATAAAGGTTCACTCTGCAATGAATCAGTATAAGTAAAAATACAGTTAAGCAGGATATTTAAATTATTACCAGTAGAATTTATTTAGTGAATTAGAAAACTAAATAAAGAAAAGCTTGGTGAATAGTAAGAGAGCCAGACTAAGAGGGGGTCTGCACACAGTGGATAGATTGGTCAAAATTCATGTATACAATATACTGTATGTATGTTACACATATTGGTAAAACACAGTACTAAAAGAGAACTGTGCTCTTTTGTGTGTATCTTCATGAACACAAAACGTATAGCCAGAAAATTCACACCTACTGATTTAAAATGACAAAATAAGTCATCAATCTTACAGATATTTCATTAGCTATAGCTTCTGTCCAAATTATAAGCTAGAAACATGAAATACAGAATGCATGTACAAAAATTCATATACTCATTTTCTTCCCATGATCCTAAAACCTCTTATTTTCTTCTCTAGACCTAAACATCGAAAAACTTTGGGAAATATCTACAATACATAAGGCACTTAGAAATATTTCAAGTAATTAAAACTTCTGCAAACAAGACAAGTTTTAAGCTACTTGTTTAGATTAAATGAATAAACTGTAAAAGTGAAGTAATGAAAAAGATTGGGTAGCTGTATTTTCATTAGGCTTGTTTAGGACAAGAATTTTGGCAGATGGTTAAATTCATACAAAACTGCCCAAGTTTCTAGAGTCACATGAGCTTAATGAATTGAGAAGGCCAAGAAGATTGTATTCTTAAATACAGATAGAAAAAGTTGAAAATCCCCAAAAAACTAAATGAAGAATACATCTACAAAAATGTCACTTCAAGGAATTCTGTATAAAATATCCATACAGTTATTTGCAATAGTCAACTGCTTTCCCCCCTCTACTACAGAGATGGTACTGAGTTGAATACATAAAGGTTTCCTCTGTACAAGATATTTCTTTGACAAACTACTACAGAACATTCAAGTAACTGCTTTATTGAGCTGAGAACCCATATTTCTTATAGTAAGCAATACCATTATTTGCAGTACTTATTAGTAACATATAAGCATGTAAGTTAGCAATCCCCTTTGACAAAATCTATTACACTTACAACTGCCATATTTTATAAACAGTAAGTCAAGACAGCTGTTATTGTTATTAATAGCTGATATATGTTATTGTAAAGCATTGACCTTCATAAATGAAGGCACTTACCAGAGAACTGTTCACAGTGGTATCTGTTGTACAAGCAGCAAAATAACCTTCAGCATCTGCAAACTAATTACAGAAATTTTAATGTAATAAACTACCAAGGCAAAGTTATTAGTAACTGAAGTTTTTGAAGAGTAAGGCTTTTTATGACTTTTCCCGTAATTCTGTCACAATTCCCTCTCTCCTCTCAGCCCTCCTCCCCAATACCAAGAGGGCTTACAAGTTCAGTAAATAATTTCAGTACTTCCTTGTACCTATTGAACCCCACTGAATTCAACTACCCAGGTCAGAATGCAGGAAAAGGCTCTTAGATACAGAAAATCTGCAAAATTCAGTCTTAAGGACACAATCCCCACTGTATGATTGTGCATTTATTAACAATAAACTGCTTTCTTCATTTTATTGAGGCAAAGTTCCTTTCCCTCCACCTTTCTGCACCTTACCAAAACCACATTGCCTGACCTGCAGCTTGCTGTTCTACAATTATGGTAGCAAACCTATTAAACAAAGCCTCTAATGTGGAAAAGAATTTAAAAGTAAGGTGTGAGTGGTTATCCAAACAGTCATTGAAATAAAACTATATCAATGGACGTGTCTTCCAGAGTAATAAGCACAGGACACTTTAAAGGCACTTGCAATAATTACAGAGTTGAATATTTAACTACCTTGATGGGGAAGGAATTTTCTGACAGCACATTACAGTCCTGTCTGCACTGTTCTTTTGAAAAGGAAAAATAATGGGATTCCCGTAGCAGTGTCATGAGTGCCCCACACAACATGTGACAGGCTGGGCACTCTTAGTCATTGCTTTCCAGTTTGTATTTCATTACTGTCAGCAATGAAACTAAGTTCTGTTTATTCCCAAATTATCCTATGAAGACTCTGAACAACGTCAAGTCTAACACGTGCTATATTACACACAAACACTTGGTATTAAAAGCTGATCTAGCAAAAATCATATCAAGATATCAGCCAACTTTAAATGCTTTATGTGTTTAACTCAAGAATTTTTAAAAATTAATTTTTTTAGTTTTCTTTTTGTTTTATCTTTTCTTTTTAAAAAAATTCTGATAAAAAAGTCATGTAACACTTTAAATATGTTATGCCTGCAACTCACTATCAGTGAAGTCTAACATCCAGAAAATCTTCAGTCAGTTTCTTTCACACTAGCTATTTTCTATAAAGACATGTTGATTAACAGCATGTTCTTGGATCATATTTTCAGTTCTTTTTAATGTGAGATTAGTATCAGGCCAAATGCCTTACTGATTCCTTGAGTGCTGCTGTTCAGCATTTTCAAACACTGGCATGGAAGAACTACTCTTCCCAGCATCTCTTGGGAAAAAACTCCAGCACTTCTGTCATACAACAACAATTTTAGGTTCTAGCACAAACTATGCCTAACTTTTAAATGGGCATCAGAAGGTCATTCCTTCATAAAAGCTATAAAAAATAAAATTAACAACAACAAAAACATAATTCTACTACCCTTACTAAATGTAACTTTAAACCCCTCAAAACAGTCAGCAAACAATTCATAGCTGTGCCAGAGACAAAAAGGGTCAGTGCTAAAAATCAACTACGAAGTTCTGATTCCATTGGTTGCAGATGTTGGGGGAGTTAAAGGGAACCAAGAGCCAACAGTGAGCTTCATAAGCTCTTGTTAAGAGGAATTATCCTCTGCAACTGCCCAGGATACAAAACCAGGCTGCAGGGACCAGTGGCCTGGCTCAGCAGAGTACTTCTTACAACTCCTGACATCTCTCATTGCTTTTTCTTGCCTCTCATCCTTTCACACGACAACTGTTATGGCTGCCATGTCTCCATGTGGCATGATTTAGTTTGTATCTCAGACAGGTAACCTTTGTTCTTCTCTAGTCTCTATTTAAAGGGTGGAGTTTTTTTCTGAACAAACTTAGACAAATACCACAACATCTACAGAGTCATAATACTTACAAAAGCTGCATGCCTTCCACGAAACCCACGAGTACACTGTTGCCTCCATGGCTTCCAAACAATAAATCCCAAGAGGTATAGAACAAACATGGATGTTTTTGCAAATGTACTGAAAAAGGGTTTGTTGTACCTTGTAAAAACATACTGTGGAAAGAAAATAATTGCAGCATCCAAAATTACCAAATAGGTAAGAATTCACAAAATGAGTAATCAGGTGTAAATATACAGTCTAGAACAGTCTGGTTCCCAAAACACCAGAGCTGTGAGTATTGGCATGGATGACCAAAGGAACCAAGTGGCCCTATCTGTTCTTGGGGAACCCTCTCCCAAACTACCTCCAATGCCAACAAAAAGGAGCCTTCTTGTAAGAAACAATGCCACTGAAAGAAAACTACTTATCACTTGTATCTCACCAGGCAACACATTTATATGAACTACTGAACTCAAATAGCACTGAAAATACATTTGCATATGAATATTTTCTAAATTGAAGACCACTTTCATAAGCAATAACATATTAATCATAAATTAGGGAAGATTACTTTAGCTAAATAACATTTCAGTATCAAGAGTGACTCCACCAGCTCATCCCAAAAAATGTTTTATTAATATCACACGATAAGCACAAACATTTGCATATGCTTAGTTTCAAAACTGATATAGAACATAACTTGATGACAGTTCAGAAAACTAAATTTAGGAATTTATTAAAAACTCAATTTCCATTGTTAAAGCTTTAAGTCCTAAAACCCAACATGAAATAAATACCACAACAGTTTCAGTATGATTAATATACGAACTAGATGAAATTACAGGGTTTAAAACTCCATGACTTGAGTCCTTTCAAGTTCATGACTGAACCTCTGGATGTTCTGAGCTACAATTCACCACAGTGCTCAGCCTGCCATGTTACAGCTCATTCACTGATTTTTGGGAACCATATGGGCATTATTTCAATCAATACAGCAATAACTGAATGAACTCCCTGATTACAGTACACAGTTATGAGTTTATGCTGTTTAATTTTAAGGTCATCAGTAACACCTTCTGTCTCAAAAGAAACAAGCACTGAGTGGAACTTATCTGTAAGTTTTAGTGGGTTCAGGCTGGTGAAACACCAGGTGTTTGATAACCATGTTTCTGCTGCATCTTTCCCATCTATTTTCCCTTTAAAGTGTGTGGAACAATACTTACAGAAGTGAGCTCTGAAGAGGCCACCCATATCACATCAACCAGGAGGAGAATGACAATCCCTAGAGCCATTCGCCTGCGCTGAGCAGATGAACTGCTCTGGGAGCTCATCCGATTCATGATAAAAGCCCACACCATTTGGAACCTGGGCAAGAGGGACACAGAACACAAAAGGTTACAGTGACACACACACACAAAAATAAACACTGGGGGCAACTGTTTCATACATATGAACAGGACCTAATGGTTGTGTTGTTAAAAAGATCTTTGACAGATCTGGCAGGAAATTTTCAGAGATATTAGGGACAATTAGAAAGTACATCTTGACTTTGCAAAAATTTATCAACTGCTTCAGCAATGAAGTAAGCTAAAAGTAGGTAAAACACAATGCCTTTTTGGAATTAACACTACAAGTTCTGCAAAATTTGAAACAACTATATTTTGGTAAGTTCTAATTTATACTGTCAGGTATCTGATTGATGTGTTGTGACAAATTTCAGAAACATGTTTAAACTTAGAGGCATTCAACAAATATTTCAGAAGACATAGGAAAACACTTGGGTAAATTCTAAACCCTTACAACAAAAGGTGATTCAAGAAAAAAATAGAGTAATTAATGGTAAACTTTAAAAAGTAGATTACACATGCAGGTGAATTTAAAACAAAATATATTGCTATTTGATAATATATTAAATATTGGCACAAACCAATTCTAGTGAAAATCTATCAGAAATCCATTAATGCTACTACAAGGGAATTCAGATTTGTGACACAGCTTTACAGCTGCCCATTGGATGGCCTAAATTTATGGAAGGCCTAAATTTAGGAAAACTTTCATTTATATTACTAAAAAGCTTCAAATACAAGTGACAGAGACTGATGACTCATTCTTGTACTAGAATCCTTTGCAAACTCTCTAATGAATGTCAGCCAGACATGTATGTGGTATTTCTATCATTAACATTCACTTATTTAAGAACCAATTTATTCAAAGTTCATTAACTACAGATGGCATAGCATACCATAAACTCAAACTCTGAGAAACCATCTCTGAGAGAACTGCTCAGGGAACTGCAGTCTAAGTTATCTTTAGAGAGCAGCTTCTGACTTTCACAGTAAATAGAAGTCATCTGCTTTGCTAATGTGGTTTGATAAATTTAAATTGACTGTGATTTTTTCCACATGTGTCAACATAAAAATACTTGCTTTCTTTTCATTATTTACAAATTATTTATGAAAAAGACAGTGCAACAATGTCCTCAGTGAGTGAGGAAGGTATATCACTTTTTTTCCAGAGTAGCCTGTTCCTCAGATTAAGGATTTCAATGCCTAGATATGCACAAGCACACTGGAGTTCACAGCACCATTTTCTGCTTTGACTCATATTTTATACAGTCTCTGCTATGTTCAAATCTTGACACTTTTTCCTCCATTTCTTAAAGGGCTTCTTTCAAAAGAAAAATGAACATGCAGAGTTCCTGAAGTATAATTATACCACTGGATCTATGCTGATATATTCCATGTGTGGGCATCAGTTCTGGATAATTACTCTGCTTTTCTGATAAAATGGTAGGACTGACAAAAGAATGCAGAAATCTGTAAGTAGAGAGAGGCAAAGTTATGAAAGACTCAGCAAGGAATTATAGTTTCTATTAGATACAGAATAAAGGAGAACACATTTGTTCTCAAAGAGAGAGCAAATAAATGTATTATCTTAAACTTGAGGAAACCAACATAAAGGTTTTCATGCTTGAAAGCTTTTAAATGTTTTTTCAGTTTTTAGGAATTGGTTTAACAAACACTACATATACTCTACAAACTTTGCCTTAATTTTATTATGACTAATAGCCTACAAGCCATTACATGAAGTTACATTAGATATAGTCTAAAAATTGCTCGTGTGTTTGCATAATATGCAGCTAATGTGGAAGCTGGGCATAGAAGAGTTCCAAACAAGCTGGAAGGAAGAAATCTCACTCCTGCCAGGCTACAGCACAACTCATGGACAGTGGGAAAGTATCCTAGAAATAGAAAGCACTGCAGCCTTCCACCAGTTCTGTGTGCAGGCAGGAGGGGAGAGGTAGCTGGGGAGACACCAGGGAATGGCAGCAGCCTGATCAACTGGACATCTCCACATCAGATGCTCCCTCACACCTGCAGCTCTGCTGCTCTCACCACAGGCTGCTTCAAAGCACACTCTGTGAACAGAGATCATGCACAGATAACATTCACATTCTGCAGTTGTTTAATCTTGTACTCAGCTTGTCTATGTCAGGCTTGAACAAATCCCTTGCTTTAAAATCCTTCAACAGGAGCAAAGTAAAGGATGATGGAACATCCAACACTTCTTAGATAAGAGGTCATACATAAAGTTATTCACAGTCTATGTACATTTTACACCACTTTTTCTGTACCTTTGATAGGTAAATGTTAAAATTCTAAATTAAGAGCCCATAATTATGCCTTGGAAGTTGGAATTTTTATATGTTGCAGTAAGAGCAGCTATTACTTTCTCATCTGACTACCAAGTATCTGTTTAACATTTCTGTGTGCCTAATATAGCCTTTGCTTGATCCTTCCCTAACAAGGCAAAAAGCTTAACAAGAAAAGGTGACTACAAAGAGCAGCACGATCACATTCAAACTAACAGTTGACTAAAAAAGTTACCCAGCAGCAAGAGTAAAATGCCTGTAAAGTTCAGCAGAAATTCAAAAGCCTACTGAAACCTAAATACTAAGTTTTAGGACAGAAGTAAAACCCTGTAAAACATCACACAAAATGCAAAAATGCAAAGACAGATTGAAACTACTATTTTGAGAAGTTTTAGACAGACACATTGTCCCACTTATTAACAGTACTCATGAACTTGCAATGAAATACAATTCCACACTTTTATGTTTGGCTTCTGTACATTGAGTTTAATATGCTCTGATAGAAATGAACACACAAGAACAAGACTTTTCTCATATTACCTTCCACAATAACTGCAAAAAAGAAACAAAAGTGGTGACTAACGAACTTCACACTTCATGTCAAAGTGAAGATAGTCTCCTAAAAAAAAACCAAAAAAAAGGCAGTGTGAAAAATCGTGTGCATAGGTATATTAAGCATTTATCTTTGCAAGATGCTGTCTAAAATTTCAAGTTCCACAAGTGTCTTCTGCACTCAAGTCCTAGAACCTTAAGAATTGGTCTGCATCAAAAATGCCAGCAGGGCAGCCCTGAATTGCAAGAAAACAGGATCCTTACCTACTTTTGATATTACAAAGAACACAATCCCTTATTAATTGACTACAGGAGGTTCACATGAGGAACAAGAACCTGATGATGTTAAGTTCTGATTTTCTAAGCTAAAGGCACTATTTCTTATGTGCACATTCCTAAGCAAAGAATTTAAACATTAGAACTAGGAAAGTAATGGAAGAACATACAGGCTTGTTGGCCTTAAAATAATCTACAAAGATAAGGCACCTCCATGTTATGTCTTGTGAAAGCCCAGTATCTTTCCTTAAGGAAAGACAATTAGTCACAAAATCTTT
The DNA here is from genome assembly GCA_013396995.1 of Dicaeum eximium. Taxonomy (NCBI): domain Eukaryota; kingdom Metazoa; phylum Chordata; class Aves; order Passeriformes; family Dicaeidae; genus Dicaeum; species Dicaeum eximium. The sequence continues at coordinate 141,752 of VWZP01003889.1, forward strand.
TGAGTTGGAAAGGACCCACAAGGATTGTGAAGTCCAACTCTTCAGTGAATGGCCCAGGGACTGAAGCCACAACCTTGGCATTATTAGTGTAGGGTTTACCAAGTGCAAAAAGTTCTGATAAATTTAAGCCACCAGAAGACAAAGAGACTGCAATAAAAATTATGGTTTAAAAGTAAATATCATATTCTACTCTATTAATAGAGCACAAACTTCAGCATGTTTGTCCTTTGTTTCCATTATTAGGAAATAAATATGCTTTCCACATGGTGTAACTTTAAGCATACCAGCTCAAATCTGACATTTAAAGGAATATTCATTTAAAAGGCGTTTCTTAATATCATTATAATTTTCAGCAAAAAGCACTGAGACCTTTTAAAGTCTCTTTTTAAAAAATTTATTTACCATTCCAACAGTCTTAGAGTAGGTGCTGTCATCTTGCAGAACCATTTTTCAGCCAGTTACATGAAGATCTTCTGAAAAATAAGCATTAAATTTTTTTTTGTCATGACACTGTACTTTGATTTTAAAATGCTGCAGTACCCTAGATTATGCAAGAAGAGTCACCACTTCCATTTATGATATCAAAAAGATATAAAAAGTAGTCTCAGTGTAGTCTACAGTGCATGTTCACACAGCTGACTGCACTAAAGCCAACAGGCTCAGCAGCCTGCCCAACTCTCCTCTTCTGAGCATGCAACAATCAGGTTATGAGGGCAGGAAACAAAACTGCACCACTGATACTTCATGTGCAATCTTATTTGGACAGCATCAAATGCTTCTTTGTGCAGATTATTTCCACATTACAAGCTCCGCCCAAGAAGCGAAAAATCATATGAACTTAAACTTTTACTGCACTGACAATTAGGGAAGAGAACGTTATAGGCCAAAGAATTGCCAAATCATTGCAAAACAGAAGTATTGCTGTTCTGGCTGTTCCAGGAGGAAAACACACTGCCTTCCTCTCCCCTCCACCACCAAAAAATAGAAAAAAAGGACATAGCAAGAATGCCAAAAGACACAGAACAGCATCTCAGACACAAGCCGTGGTGCAAGCAAGCCAAGTGGAAATTCTTTCTTGTATTTACTCAAGATTATTTCATATACAATTTGAAAGACAACATATCAAGATAAGGCTTGCAGGCAAAATAAATGGGTTTAGTTTTTCCAGTTATACCAGCTGCTCCAACAATACAAGTTCTGAGCTACAACCTCCACCCCCTTTAACGTGTTCTGTCATCAGGTGATTCTTGTTTCATATTGGATTGCTTTTGAGATAAGAGACACAGAGACACTGCTTTCACTTTAACCTGAAAAAAAACCCTGAAAGCAAAGTGATTTACATTTATATGTCAAAATCTGTAAGCCTACGTTAAACCAACATTAATCTAACACAATTCTGACATCCACACAACCTCCAAAGAGTACCACGAGGTGAGAGCAAATGCAAAAATATTCAGAAGAGATGGAAAATGAGCCTTATGCAACATGACTATTATGTTCACTGCAGCCCTGTCATTTTTACTCAAAGAAAGTCTCCTGTAGGATCTTAGAATACAGTGAAGCAAAAGATCCAAAAAAGCAACCAAGTTTTCCATGCCAGTACTGAGTTCTGCAAGTAGAAATCAATGCTCCCATCTACATGGGAAGTTACACAAGACCAAAGTCTGCACAAAAAGCCCATTAATTTTATTGCCAGAATAAGAGAATTTAGCTTAAAGACATGTTTTAGGAATCTGGTGGTATGTAACAGTCATGTTATCAAACTGCCATGGCACAGCTGGATATGGGTATTTAAGGAGTAAAAAGAACAAGAATGAATGCTTTCATGAATGAAATGAAAGCTTCCTATTCAGTACTTACTCAAAATTCAGGAAACAATGCTTCAAACAAATTTTTCTATATAGGACTTGTAGTGCAGAGTATAAATCTGTTTTATACCTCAGAGTCCTCACCAAGCACACAGTTCTCAGTAATTCCTGCAGCACCCCGAGCAAAGCTGTGACCCTGCTTGACCTGAAGTCTGACTGCAATGAGCTAGAAACACCCAAGTTTCAGGTGGGCAGAGTGAAAGCTGACAAACACTGAACAGACACTGACCTCCTTGTTATTCTTGCCCAGCAACATTAGGAGAAAAAACTCCATGTCAAGCTGCCAAGGCCTCTCTAAGCCTCACCACACAGAGAGCAAGCTCCCAGCCACCAGTAGCTCCACATTTAACATCAGCTAAGGATTACAAATGACATCCATTTCACATGCTGCAGATCTAATCTTGTCTAGTGCAAGGACTAAACATATCATGCTTTGTCACAGGATATACAGACACAGATGCCTGATAAGAACCAGCAGGGCAGCTTTCAGAGAGACACCCTGTCAGCTGGAAGCTGAGCCTTCCAGGCAAGGTAGAAATTGGGGAAATCTTGGAGTGAATGGGGGTCTCTTTCCTGCCAACAGATACCTTTGGGGAAAAGTAGCAGGAACAAATAGAAGGAAATGAGTAAGTCTTCTTAATGCACTCAGAGAAAAGTAAATGCCTAAGAAAAAACATATATGGCTCAAGCCCTAGGGACCTCGGGGGAGAAAGAATGAATGCGCTGCACTCACAACTAGAACACTGGAAACTGCAGGGGGAAAGGAAAGGAAAGGGAGCTGCAGCCCGAGCAGGGAAAGCACGAACCCCTCACAGCCCCAGCAAGGCAGGACAGAGCTGCCAGCTCAGAATCACTGAATCAATTCTCTTGGAAAAGAGCTCTGGGATCATCGAATCCAACCAAGAACAAACACCGCCCTGTCAACCAGACCATGTCCAAGCTTTCCTTAAACATCTCCAGGGATGGCAACTCCACCGCCTCCGCGGGCAGCCCATTCCGTTCTTTAATCACCCTTTCTGTAAAGAAATCCTTCCAAATGTCAAACCTGAGCCTCCCCTGGCGCAGCTTAACACTTGTGTCCTCTCGTCCTGTCACTGCTGCCTGGAAGCTCGACCTGGCTCCCGTCAGGGAGTTGTGGAGAGCAGTAAAGTCTCCCCAAAGCCTCCTTTACTCCGGGCTAAACTCCCTCAGACGCTGCTTCCAGGACTCGTGTTCCACACGCCTCAGCAGCTCCGCTGCCCTTCTCCAGACACGCTCCAGTACCTGAGTGTCTTTCCTGGAGCGAGCGCCCGGAACAGGGCACGGCACCCGCGGCGTGGCCAGCCCAGCGCCGAGCCCAGGGCACAATCACTGCCCCGGCCCGCACCGCTGCTGCCACGGGCTCGCTCCGGGGAGAGCGGAACCCTGCACGCACCCCAGCCCGGCCAGGGTTGCTCTCCCGGGGCGGGGAGCGGAGAGCGCGCTCCCCTCACCGCTGTCACGGCGGCCGGAGCCGAGGGGCGGCGGGACGCGAGGCACTCGCACACCCCTGGCCCGGGCCGGCACGGCCCCCCCGCCCGCGCGAAGCGACAAAGTTCCCTCCCAGGCCCGGCCCCGCTCAGCCCTGCAGGGCCTCTCAGCCCCGGCAGCGGCGGCCCCGCGCCCGTTCCCGGCCCCGCTCCCGTTCCCGGTACCTGAGGCCGCGCCGGGCCCGGCGCCCCCCGCGCTCAGTCCGGCGGCGGCACCGCCCGCCCGCGCCGGACACCCGCAATCCATCCCCGAGCCCGCGAGCGACCGCCCCGCCCGCCCCGCCCGCGGGCAGGCCCCATCGACCCGCTCGGCCAGCAGCTCCA
>VWZP01003889.1:145909-268702 GCA_013396995.1 Dicaeum eximium
CGGGGGAACGGGGAGCGGAGGGAGCGCTCCGCACAGCGCGGAAGAGCCAGAGCGGGCTGCCAGCCCCGGGCTCCTGCTGGTCCCGGCACCAGCGGGGCCGTCCCCGGCTGCTCCAGAGATCGACCGAGTCTAACGAGGGAATGGTGGAACCCCTCGGATGGAGCAGAGCTTGCTCCGCAGACACGGGCGTTTATAGAGGCTCTTCCAAAACTTGAAAATAAACAAAATTAAAAAAAAAAAAAAAGAATAAATAAGAAATAAACGAACTCTGAAGGAATAGAGAAGGCAGGGGAAGAGAGCAAGAACTTGAGATGGAGAAGTGGGATGGAGCTTGAAACTAGTCTGTTAAAAAAAAAAAAAAAGGGAAGAAGCAAAACCAAAGTGTGCAACAGCCTTGAGAAATGTCCTAAAATGCAGCGAGGTGGTGGAATTTTAGTTTCATAGTTACCATAATTTTTACACGCTGTCATACAAAATCTCACCGGACCTGAAAGTAGTGGCAGCTAATTAAATTTTTAAAATAGATGTCTGCTTCACTATCAACACACTTTTAAGAGCGTAAAAAAGTGATATTGTGTAGACATGCAAGCTAAATTAAAGCAAAATTTAGAGATGTATATGTTAGTGACTAACAAGCTGCAAAAGGGAATGCTAGACAAAGTCTGTCAAAAATACTGAATAAAATGAACTTTCATAGGCTTAGATGAAATTGCAAAATCAGATTCTGGTCCTGTTTGGTTTGGTGTTGTAGTCAATGTTAGTACTCTCTGTAGTCAGTGTTGATTACTATTTAAGAATTAAGCTCACAATACCAACCCAAAGATAACGAGGCGTATGTCACATCTTGCAGATCATTCAGTATTCACTTGCTAACAGAAATAAAGCTTTTGGCAAAATTTAGCTATTACATTACAAAATTTGCTAATTACATTTAGCAAAAACTGTAAGGAAACAATGGTAAGCAATGTATATACATGGGAAAAAAAGGTGTTTAATTGTTATTAGGTGGTACATATGATATAGGTGTGAAGTTATTTTAAATGCTACTGACACTTGCAAACTGTTGAAATCAAATATGATATTTTACCCTTCCATAGGTTAGTGATTGAAAAAATCCATTCCCTCTCATATAAAAATGTGATAGCTTATCATCATATACCTGGGTAGGTTTTGCTGTTGGGCTTGAGTTATTCCCCGTAGATAAACAAAAATCACTTCTTAAAAAAAAAAAAGGAAACAAACACAACCAAACTTGAAGAACTTTTAATGTGAAACTGGTTTGGGCTTTTTTTAGTGAGCCCAAATTTCTTAATCCAGCTGTATTTTAATTTGCACATAGTAGCACTAAGAGACATCCAACAAGTTTGATGCCCCATAAAACTGGTTGTTAGAAGTAGTAAGATACAATCCCTACCCTGAAGCATTTATAGGACAAATGGCACAAGGACATGCAGTGAATTATACTCTTAGTTCAAATTGTCCTTTTTTGATGTACTCTGAGTACACACTATAAATAAAGTATTGATTTGTTGTTCTTCTGGCCTCACTATCACTATTGGCCTTTCAGCTGCAATTGCCAAAATGTGCAATATGGTGCTTTTATATGAGATTGTGACTGTATAAAGAGATTTTAGGTAAACTGAATTTCTTAGACAAAGCTTCAGGAAAATAGCAGTCCTCTTGAAATGGTGCATTCTCTGGAATTCAGAAGAGTTGAAAAATATATACAAATGTAACTGCAAAACCATGTGTGCATCTCACAGCATCTAATTTTCTTGGGTCTAGCAGGTTTTTATTTAGTATTTATACAGAGACTCAGTAAATTTACATGGCTTATCCAAGGTCAGTCAGTTCATCAGCAGAAAAACCTGAAGAGAAAACCAGAGTTATGACTACAGTTCTCTGCCAGAGAAACTGCATGTAATATTTTCCTATATCTAATAGTGCCTTTTCTATATAATATATTGAAAAATATTATACATAATTTATATTAAAATGGGGTGAATGTTTTATATTTAAAAAAACCCCACTGCATTTGAACAGGGAGAATAAGTAAGGCAGCAGGGAAGGCTGAGATTCCCAGGCTCTTCTGTCTTACCTGATCATGCATTAGCAGAAAAACCTTGGTTTGCTGCCCCTGGAAAATGCTTTCCCACTGTGACCAGCAGTAGTGATGACAAAATATCTGTGATATGCAGATTTTCTCTCTTTTTATGCTTTAGTCTCCTTTGACAGTGGAAAGCACATGAAATCCCACTGACTCAAGACCAGCTTTCTGGGTGTAGCTCCATGTGTCCTCTCATGTTCATGGGTTTTCTTCTTTAGGAGGCAATGCAGCAGCTTGCACCCCAATATGGCAACACAGTTAAATCCACAGTTAAATGCAGCAGCCTGCACCCCAATATGGCAACACAGTTAAATCCACAGTTAAATGCAGCACTTGCACCCCAATATGGCAACACAGTTAAATCCACCTTGTAAGGTTCTGATTTAAGCATTTGTCTGGGGCAGGCAAACAGGAGGACACTATTATCCTTCGGGTGGAGTGCCAAGATTTCTTCATCACAGGATGAAGCACTTACACTGTGGTTCCTGGGGCATTTTGAGAGAAACAGGTCAGCATTGCCAGAAGCCCAGAAGTTTGTAGTTATTACACTTAAAAATATCACAGGACTTGTGTATTTTTAGCTCTTGATTAAGTAATTTGCTTCCTATTGTAAAAGTTCACATGATGATCTTGTGTCTTCTCTGAAAGAAACTATTGTGAGAATGATTTGTCTTTTGTCTTTACTGCACCTTTTTCAGGAATTAGATTTTAGTAAACACATGTAATAAAACAATATGTATCTTGAAAGTATACACATATTGCATACTTCTTGCTGTGAATATTTTAGTTACATGCGTAGCATTTTTGTTGGCAAAGCAAAATTATATCTATTTCCCAGCATCACTGTAATATTTTCATGAGATAAAACATCCACAGAACATACAAACCTTCTAAATTGCACATATCAAGAAAATTTGAGTTTAGTTTCTGCTCATATATGTTCTACTTACAAGAATATAAAAGCTGATCTGGAAGAAATAGATCGGATCCCAAGGATGAAATTTAATACTCTTGGTCTCATAATAGAGGTCTACAAAGGAACTGAATCTACTTATTTTAGAGAAATGCTTCCTTCAAAAGGATTTGGAACAGATCTTTGACGAACAAGATGTTCATGTTGATGAACAAGGCAAAGCAGCAGAAGAAACTGTATTAAAAATTCAACCTGACAAAGTCAGTTTTGATCAACTTGTGTTCTCCTTAGGGAAAGGACCCAGTCTGAGTGTTCAGAACTAGACTTGGTGTAGGATGCATGACAGTGGGGTGTTCCCCTGTCCTGTTGAGTTACACCAAAAGTCTGTCTACCTAGGAATCCTGATGTCTCCCCAATGTCTCACACGCCTGGGAAAAATGGTGTTGGAAACAAGGGATTTCTTTCCATGGTGCATCCTTCTAGTTTTTAGAAATAAATGGGTGCCAGCATCCTTATCTGGAAGGATGTAATTCAACAATGCATTAAGAGCTTTTGATGGACCCATGAATTTGGCTAATCCCTTTTGTGAGCGAGTTGTTATGGATTTATGGAGGCAGAGTCTTGTGACATAACAGAAGATGTTTTGTTTTGCTTGGGTTTAGGCTACTGGATAATAATCTTGTCACACAATTTATAATCCTTGTTCCATTTCATCTTCTTTGCACTATTGGAGTTTTAACTGTCTTATATTTGACCTCAGCTGTCCTTGAGGTGTTCTCACATCCTAAGTCCAGCTTTGCAAGAAGCCTCTTGTGACTGAGGGAATGATTTTATTGCTCAATTATCCTCACTGCCTTCCTCTCCTTCTGGTCCAATTCTTAAGGGGCTGAAATGAAAACATTCATAACATATAAATACATGAAATATAGATAGACTGTTAAAGTTACAATTTCCAATCTGTTTTCAGTCCATTTTTGTGTATTTACAAACATTTTGGGGGTTTGACCCTTGTTGAGCTGTTACATGGCTGTTTTCTTACTGTTTTACCTGATGACAAGGCTCTAAGAAATCTTAGAGGTTAAAATTGTATCATTTTGAATAAAATCTATGCTGATCACTATGAGAACTACTGGTACTTACAGGAAAAAATGTTACTTTGCAGATGTAATATAAAAAAACCCACAAATATTTCTGTGATGTAATTTTTTATCAACCATTACTTTTTATAGCTGTAGAAAATTAATTGGAACTGAGAGCTTTTTCTGCTTCCTACTGAACATTGCTTGCAAATATTAGCTAGTAATAAAATTACAGATGAGTAAAACTCGTTTGGGGAACTTGTCATCACTTACCTCAGTCTCTTTATTCTGCTGATTTATAATAGGAAAGAAAACAGGAAGCTTAATTGGCAATGGGATTTCCCAGCCTGAAAATTACTAAATGGCTATCACTCAATTATTTTCAGTAGATGAGTTGTGATCATTAATTGTTTTTAAAAAAGACAATTTTAAAAACCATTTGAAAGCCTATTCAAGCAAACCAAAAAGTAAATGGAAAGTAAACCTTTAGGAAGTGTTCTGAATTACTGAATTACCATGTCATTGAGAGAAATCATCTGTAGGAGTGGCGTGCTTGTGTAGTGTTCATGCATGTTGACAAGCAGAGAGCCATTTGAACACCAGGGCTGGCAGAAATGCATGTGTGAGCATGAATACCTGTCCTGCTGGAGATGTGATCCAAAAACACCCAACAGGCCTTATCAGACAGCCAAAGGGGAATTTTATTTACATTGAATACCTCCATTAAAGCAACTCTTCTAAAGGTCAAGTGAAGCAGTTCTCTCAGCACAACTCTAATCAGATGGAGCTGCTGATAATCTGACCCCTCATGTTCAGAACACAGAACAGATTTTTACATTTGTGCTTTTGCACATTCCTGGGTGAATAATCACAATGACTCAGGGAGGCACATTGCAACATAAGGTGGTATTCAAAGGGAAGGGAAGCATTGCCCAATATGGCAATAGGGAACTGGTCCCTTGCTGGGAATGCATAATGCTCCAGAGAAGGCAGAGGTTCTCCTGGGAAGGACCTAAAGCAAAGGAGTGAATGTCCCACCTTGGTTCTTACCCCATTAGCAAAGGACACCTCCTGTGTAGATGTGGGTTCTATAAGATAGCACACAAATGGATTAAACTGGAAGCTGTTCTGCAGGAAAATACAGGAGGTAAAGTTTTGTTTTTCACATCTTCTAATTTTAACACCACTGGTCTTCTCAATGCACATGCTCTTAAACTGCACCAAAAATGAAATTTTATCAGGTGAGGAATTGCAAGGACAGAGCTACTGGTTTGGGGCTTTGCTGGTGCATTATTTTTAGATCAAAAGGTTTCAAAGTGTATTGTTCATAAGGTCAAGCCTGTTGGCTTGTTAGGATGGCATACCAAATTGAACAGGCATGTAGTGCTCCAAATACAGATTTTAATGCCCCTATTCTCACAGGAAAGACTAACATAATTAATGTAATCTGTTTGTCTAGAAGATTTTGTCCAATTAACATATTCATTAGCATAATTTACCAGAGTGTTTGCTTTTAATACTGTTTTTTAAAACAGTAGAGTGAAAGAAACACTTGGATACAATGTGCTAGTTTTGATATATTTTTGATACTGGACATGTGAAGATCGCATCATTAAAAATTGGTTGTGGCCTTCTTCAAAGACATCCACATGATTCTTAGAGTGTCAGACACAGCACTGCAGAACTGCAAATCAGCTTTTACACTTTTTGGTGATTCATTAAGGTATTATTTCAGGAAAATTTCCTATGGTGTTTGAGCAGGACAAGCAAGGAACCCCAGTTTTATAGAAATGAGTTAACAGTTTCCTTATATATTACCAAACAGATACAATAAACCCTTTATGGAGGCACCCAGCATTCAGAAATAGTGCTTTGAAATTGTTTCCATTTTGTATGCAAGCAGCATTGTCACTAGAAATAGATTGACTTATACACTTACTGAAGAACATAGTATTTTTAAAGTGTTCCACTGCTGACTAACTTAAGTGGTATTGTATATTGTTTCTAAATAAATCATACATCTTAATAAGAAACTTGGACTGCAGATAGCTGTGATAATTGAGAAAGATGCTGCACGAGCTGTTCATTGCCTTCCCCCAGCTCTGGTGGAGGGAATGTTCCCTGTTCTGTGAGAGAACATTCCCTATCCTGCTAGAAAGAAGGCAGCCAAATAATTTAACCCATCAGAAGGGGTATTTTTAGTTATGTCCCATTTTGTCTAGAGACAATTGGAGAGTGCTCATCCATGCTTCACCAACAGAACTGTGGATGCTATAATATCCAGATGACTGATACAATATATTCAAGCAACATCCTGCTACATCCAGAGAAGGACACCTGTCCATGTGAGTTCCAAATTATCCTCCCAGCCCTCCTCTCCTCCCTGCCTTATCTTGAAGTAAATACAGTCAGAGTAGTGTGGCACAATGACCACAGATGAGATATAATAACCTTATAACATCTATTGTCTTATGAAAGCTAATCTGAGCAGTCAACAGTTTGGGTCAACTGAAGAGAATGTTTTTTTTTAACAAAAGTCACACACCAAGGAGAAATCCAAACACATACAATATGAGTGTTTCTAAACAATCCTCTTATGAAAAGCCATTTAGAATGAGAGATCAAATATTAGCAGCCAAACCCTCTCAAAAGCTGATAAGCAATGGTGAAAGCCAGAAAAATGTCTCAGAACAGAAACCCGTTTATTTACCTGTCACACACTCAATTACTTCCAGTTTCAAATGGTTGGGTAGCAAAAAAACCCATGGTGCCATTGCACTCTCTATGACTCTTCATGCTACTTCTTTTGTGAAATGACCCACCAGGTTCACCTTGATCCTCTTTTCCAATCCAGCTTTTCTTGCTTTAGTACTTGCCACTGTTTTAAGGCTCATTTTTACCCTTGTGAGTTTCTGTGCTCTGCTGAAACGCTCACGTAACAGTTAAACAGCTGCTGAACTGCAAACTGGTGACACACTGGTTCGGCTGACATCTTTGAAAAAAAAAAAAATAAAGGACCACTAAATTAAAACCGGTCATTTGACACACATTTGCAAGTTATCATGGCTTTTACTCAAACTAATGGTCATGACACGGTGTGTGGAAGTTGATGCAGGTCAGGCATGCACAGATGTCATTGATTTAGGATTTAGGTTCTCAGTTCAGTTGAAGTGCATAAGTCACATGAAAAAGGCAGCAATCCACGGTTGTTCCAGCCAAGGAAGTAAATAGGTGCAACTGAGAACACATTGACGCTCGCCACCAACGTCCACTCCTCGAGTGGTATCCAGCTAGCTCGAGGTGCTGATGGCGCGTCGTGAGTGGCTGCGCCCCGCCTCAGACCTCGCGGCGCCCAGGTCTAGGCGGAGTAGGCAGTGTGGCAGGCTGGTCCCTCTCCGGGAGCGAGCTGCCACGGGGGAGACGGAGAGAGCCTTTGTCCTCGTGCGTCGAAGGAAGCGGCGTGGCGTGAGGGAGAAAGGGAGGCGGACACTTTGTAGAGGTAAAACGAGGAAGGGGTTTATTGACGGGAGGTGAGGACGGGTATGGGGTTCCACAAGGTGACCCCGACTTCGGAGCCCGCCACAACTTATAAAGGGGGGAGTGTACAGAAGGTGGGGAAATACAACAACCAATAAGGGACTAAGGCAGGAGGGGTTGCAGGAGGGGTTGATATACAGGATTGGGTAAAGAGATGGGGTGATTTTCAGGGGCCAGTCAGGGACAGGAGAATTCTGACAGGCAGGGAACTTTCTGGAACAAAGGGTGTGTAAGGGGAAGAATGACAAGGCAAAGGGAAGGGATTAGGGACCAAAGAAGGAAAGGGGAAGAACCGGGACAAACCATTTAACTCTTGGGCACTTTGTGGGGAAATTTTGGGGTAAACCATCAAATAACAAAAACGCACCGCAACAACACATAATAATGTTTCTATTACACAAGGAAGCCCAGATTTCTGATAATGGGCAAACGATGCACTGGTATTCCTTGGCTCCCAGGTGTGACTGTGTGGAGCCCATGCAGTACAGATACAGCTCAAAGGCAGAGGTTTGTGCCCTGCTTTGCAGTTGTGGGAATTCTGCTGCCATCCTTCTGCTAGTTCACTTACAGTGGCATCATCAAGGATTAAAATGTTATGAGAAAGAACAGAATAACAGCATGAAGATAACCAATTTTGAATGGAAAAGCAAGATGTAAATAGGAATGCAGTTTCCCTCAACTTTTGCAGGTTTTGCCTCAGCCCAGAACATCAAGTTCTTGAGGCATCGTATTTTCAGTCAAATGCTTCTTCTAGGTTTGTCTTTTGATACACAATTTGCTGTTATTCCTAGCAAATTAAATGGGCAATAGTGGTGTTATCATCATACAAGCCCCAGTTTATAAGGTCTTCCTTACACACCTTGTTTCAGTGTAGCAAGAATTATAGCTGGGTTTTTTCCCATCCTTCATTTAGAAAAAAATATGGACTAATTACATTTTGAAAGTTAATGGTTTTAGTTGATCTACGTTGAACTCTTGGAGAGCAGCCACATCAAATGAGTTCCTGGTAATTTGCCATGACTTCACCATGTGCAGCTCCATGAAATTACATGCCTCCCATATGGCTGTTGCTATAGCTATGCCAAAATCAACCAATTACACTGTAATCTTGCTTGTGGCCCTTCTTGGAGGAAATCTACACACATCCTTTATCTGGGTAGATAAAACATTTGGGGTTTTTTTAGCTCTCTGTAGTATTCTCTCAACTATTGGAAAACTTATTTATATTAAAATACCCAGAACATCATGGTTAAGTGATTAAGCAGTGTACCTTATAATAAATACTTACAATAAAGGAATATTGTCTAATGGATAACCTAGACATGATTTTTCTTGGCTGTTTCTCTAGCTTTTATTGTCATGTTTAGCTGGGCTTAAGGGCAGCTCAGTGTGATGTATTGGATATTAAGGTGCCTTTTAAATTCAGTTTATGCTAATGTGAATGGCAACATGCTGATCCAGGCATCAGATTCTCAGGCCTCCTGGGCATTTCCAAAATCCTTCCACTCCTGGAACTTACTTTTGGGTTTTTTTTCCTCTTGCACTTTACTGTGCTTCCCAGGCCTGGATCTATATATGGATTCACAGCGTTGTTCTTCCTGCACGTTCAAGGGCAGGCCATTAACTGCATGAAAACGATCCAGAGTGAGCAGGATGCTGAAAAGCTTCCCACACAGCCTAGCAAGGGATTTGTAATGCTTTTGTCTAGGTACGTGCTTCTTCAGGCTGAGGTACTTGTGTGAAATTTTAATACTTAGCATTGCTGGAGCTGGTAAACCATACCTGCAAACCAAACCAAGCCATACCTGGAAAACTGTGGAGCCCCACGACTTGTTTGTATAACACTGGCAGAAAGCTGTCTGCAAATTCCTTCCATCTGAATCAAACTGTTAGACTGCATCTCTGTTTACCTGTTGATTAATAGAAATCCTTTCCTTCTGACTTTAATCCTCTCATTCCTTATCATTTGTATTCATGTGCATTCCTTTGCTCTGTGTTTACATTGTAAACTGCCTGGAGGCACATGGAAACAGAAGGAGGATGCTCTGCAATGGTAATTACTTCTGTTATCATGGAAGTTTAGGAAAAGATCACCTGCAATCCAACTGTGCTTACAAACTTCTGGACTTGGTGCCTCATCGAAGGATGCTGTTGCTGGATTATCTGTGCTGTACAGGATTTCACAGAATCATAAGGGCTGGAAAACACCTCTAAGACCAGCCCAGCACCATCATGCTCACAGCCAAACCATGTCTCCAAGTGCCATATCCATATGCTTTTTGAACACTTCCAGAGATGGTACCAGATAAAGGCAATTCAGGCATTTATCCACTCCCATTCTATTGGCAAGATTGAGAATATATTAAGACATTGCCTCTACACAGTAAAAATTTTGTTTCTGGTATGGCCTGAAACAATGAAAAGCTTTTCATAACTCAGGAACGACTTCTGGCCAAACAAGGATGAAAAGATTCAGAAAATTATACCCTGAAAACAGACTGAATGTAAGCTTTTCTACTGCTCCTGTACCGAAGGAATAAGTAAAGCTTGGAAAACCTTTCCATGAAAGAAATATACCAATCAGCACAGCAATCCTGCTGGATCTAGCTGAATTTCAGCTTTATAAGCTCAATTTTGTAATTTAAGCACAGGACTTCTATGCTAAAAATATCCACCAAGATAATCTAGATGCCAATGCATAAAACTACAAAAAGTCTATACAGAAACCAGTATTGACATTTAAACTGATCTGTTTGGATTTGAATGAGTTAATATATCAAACTTGTGGTTATGGTCCAACAATGTGAGATAATATTGCTTAAAGAGAAATCTTGCCCCTTTATTTTATTGGACTGGTGCCTGAGTCCACAGCCACCTGAAAACTGCATCTGGCAAGGCTAATAAAATGAAACATGAGATCTCATGTCCAGGGAGTTCAGTCTTTCAACCCCTTCCCTTGCAAAACTGTGATTGACTTGGCATCTTGATACTCAGAGAAATCCTATGCTTTTTGGTCCTCAAGTATAAATTCCACTGTAATTCAGTAAACTAAAATGCAGCAGCAACTGCTCTTTTTCAATGTCATTCTTCATGCAGACTCAGGAATAACACACACTGATAGCAAGAGATTGCAATGGAGCTGCTTAACAGAATTGTTTCACTTTCCATATGACCGGCAGTACTTTGTTGTTCTGCTCAACCCTTTTGTCCTGCTCAGTGCCCCACTGTTTCCCAGAAAACACTTGTACTCACAGGGAGGAAAAGATAAATTCAGCAACGGGACCCTTTCTGTAGAGTGCATTACAGTGTTTTTGGGTGTGATTTAAAGTTTTATAGTGAAATGAATGCTTCTGCTAGCAGGAAGTCTCCAGCACACTATTACAGCCACTCTACTCTCTGTCCTTTGGCTTTGCTATTAAGGTTTAGCAAGACTAATCAGGAGCATTATTTGGAAATATGTAATAAAGGCTGGTCAGCTATGGAACACTAACCTATGTCAGTTCTGTTTAAACTATGTTAGTTCTGGATTGTTCTGTTTAAATCTCATTGCAGCTGGGTAAATTAACTCTGGTCCTGATCCCCTCTATGCTGGCTCTGTGAGCTGTATGGCCTGGACAGGACCTGCCAGCTCCATCCTTTCCACATGCCTCAGGTTTTTGGACTTTGTTTTGTGCTCCTCCGGGAGGATACTTTAACTCCAGCAGCTGGAGCCCAAAGCTGCTCTCTCATTCTGTGATTCCATCTGCCAGATGCAGCAGTTGAACCTGCTGAATGTGTAGCCCTGACTACCAGGTAATAAAACTGAGAGGAGAGTGAAAAGTCCACATGGTAGTTTATATCCTAACTGTATTTATTTTAGATAAATATTTACCTATGCACACACAGCAGTACATACAAAGGAAAGGGCTATTTGCACTTTCTCTGAAAAGCTTTCAGAGATATTCATCTTTAATATTCTAGCTCAGCACAGCTCACAAGCTACACAATATCCTGCAGAAATCCCTTTCATTATCTGTAAAATGTCTCATAATGTTCTAGTCATAATTTGCTTTGACATTAAAATAAAAATGTTAATATTCTCAATATCTTCTTTCCTTGCTTATGTTCCTCAGGAAGATCTGGCAGCCCACGGAAGCCAGATGGTGACTTGAACTTCCCAAATGAACTGCTTGGCTGCTGCAACTGAAAGGGATGGTTTTACTCCCTCCTTTCTAATCCTGAAGGGCATGCACCTAGTCCTTCCTTTGCTTTGGCACTGACTCTATCTCTCCAGTGAAAAAAGGCAAAGAGGCTATTAATTAGAGATACCTTAAACCAGGTGGGGAGCACATGCTTGAAGAAGGAAGGAAGACCACTGGGAGAATACTTGGAGGGCTCCCTAAGGGACACGGGGCCACCAGCAGCTCCACAGCTCCGAGGTGAAGTCAGGATGTCAGACCAGGACGAGGACCAGTGTGGAGGCTACCAGAGGGACAAGGCAAGTCTAATATCAAGCCAGCAAGCAAGGCTAGGACAGAACAGCGCTACAGCATAGCTCAGACAAAATCTGAAGGGTCAGAGCTGAGTTTAACAGTTTAACAGAACTGGAGTTTAGCTCTCCAGATCTCTGGGACAGGGACTGTGGGGTGGAGACCCCTGGGGATGCTTATTAGAGCCATTAAGATCCATTAGTGCCTGCTGAGTCCTGACAAAGACAATTAGTCATTTTGATGGCTACCAAATTTGTTCACAGTTTGACATCAGATTATGCCACCTTGTCACACCTCCTCCAAGGCAGGAGCAGAAAGCAAAAGATTGAAAATACCTGAAACTCCCAATATGAGAACTGTTAAAACTCTAAGATACTTTGAAAACAAACGAAAAGTAGTGTGTGGCTGCAGTACACAAAAGGGGAAGAACTGGGCCAGACCTGGTGTACTCAGCACTCTGTCCTTCAAAGCCTGAAGCGTTGTGGAAGGTGAAAGAGAAGACTACAGACTGCACTTTGTCCACCTGAACACCTGACCCCAACAGTGCATTGCCTCTTGCCCTCTTTGGGACAAAGATGATGGGGGGGATCTCACATATCTCTTACAAGGAGGGACTGCGGGAGCTGGGCCTGTTTAGTCTGGAGAAGATTGAGATCTCATTAACGCATATAAATATCTCAAAGACAGGAGCCAAGAGGATGATGCCAGTCTCATTTCAGTGGTGCCCAGAGATCGGATGAGGAGCACTGGCCACAGAGTAAAGAACAAATAGTCTCACCTCACTATGAGGTATTATTTATTTACATCGAAGGTGGCAGAGTGCTGGAGAGCATGGAGTCTCCAGCATTGGAGACATTCCAAACCCATCTGGATGCATCCCTGTGTCACTGCTCCAGGTGACCCTGCCTGGGCACGGGGGATGGACTGAACGATCTCCACAGGTCCTTTCCAACTCTAACACTTCTGTGATTGCCCATGGAGGTGGTGGAGTCACGTCCCTGGAGGTGTTTAAGTAAAGCATGGACATGGCACATGGTCTGTTTGACACGGTGCTGTTCGGTCACTGGTCGGACTCGGTGACCTCGAGGGTGTATTCCAGCCCGACTGACCCCGTGCTCGACCCCTGATATTCGGTGACGGAGCAGCCCCGCGCCGCCCCCGCCGCGCTGAGGGCCCCGGCCGCTCCGCCCGGCGGGCGAGGCCGCGCCACCGCACGTCACGGGGCGGGGCGGGTCAGCCATCTTGGGCTCGCCGGGCAGCGAGCGAGCGGGCGGGGGCGGAGGCAGCGCCCGCCCTGCGGAAGTCCCTCGGTGCCGCCGAGCGCAGCCCATCGAGCCCTGCCGGAGCCCAGGGCTGCCCGCCGTCCCCAGAACCGCCGCTACCGACCAGCATGGCAGGGCGGCTCCCGGCCTGCGTGGTGGACTGCGGCACGGGGTGAGACACGGCCGCTGACAGCTCGGGGCCGCCCGGGGCGGGGCCGGGCGGGTTCCGCCGCCGATGCTGCTGCAGATGGCGGCGGGGGTCGCGCTGCCGGGCCGGGCAGCCGCGCCCGAGCCGCCGCGGGGCCGGTGCCGGGAGGGATGGGCCGGGCCGGGCCGGGCCGGGCTGGGCCGGGGGAGCATCCAGCCCCCTTCCCTTCCCCGCCCTTCGCTCTCCGCCCGGCGGGAGCCGTGTCCCGGCGCGGCCCCGCTCGCTGCTCCGGGGCCGGTCGGGGCCGCCCCCATCGGTCCTGGGCCGGGGTGCGGGACCTTGCGCGGCTGCCGGGGCCGGGGGAGGCGAGCAGGGACAGAGCTCCCGGGCTGCCCTGAGCCCCCGGGATGCCCCGGCTCGGAGGAGTCGCCGCTCTGCCCGGCGCCGTCTGGGGGGGTCGTGTGTGTTTTTTTTTTTTTTTTTTTTAATGTGCGGGTAATGTCATTTATTCTGTGTTACTTCTCTCTGTGGAAGAAAAAAAACCCCTCCCCTTCCATGGAGCAGGCGCAGAGGAACTTCCTTAGTTTTGTCAAAGCCTCTTCCTGCTTTCGGGCTTTTATACCTTATAAGGCAGTTTTCAGTGTCAAACCTGAACCAAATCCGCTGTGGAAACGCTTCTTTTCGTTCAGCAGCTGCCAGGCGGTGCAGAGAACGCGGTGCCAGCGCTCCGCAGCAGAAGGAGCGGTCCGGGAGCAGCCCCGGGGCTGGGGCCGGGCCGGGCCGCGGAGGTGCCGTGGGCGGCCGGGCCGGGCCGGGCGGCTCCGCGGGGCCGCTGCAGGAGCGCGCTCGGGTGTGCGGACCGCGCCGTGAGCCGCGGGCTGCAGGGCCGGCGGAAAGAGGAAACGGCTCCGCCAGCCTTCAGTTTGTCACTGGGAGGGAAAGCACTGCTGTATTTTCAAGGCTCTTTAGCTACCACTGGTGGCATGCTGCTTCCTTAACTCGTTTTTTTGCTTTTCTTTCACTTCTCACCCCTCTTGCTAAAAATAAAGTTTTCAGTGAGTGCTCTGTAGATGCAGATATTCATCATGCTTTCTTGAAAAGGCGTGTTCTTTTGCAGCCTAAGCACTTGTTTCTGAAAGCATGTGCTCATCATCCCCTCAAGAGAATCTATTTGGTGTAGGACATTAATGATCAGTCTTCAGGAAGAGCAGGTATATGTATGTGTGTGTCTGATGTCTAACAGTTGTATGAAGAAGTCATTCCTGTAGTGAAAGCAAAATTAAAGCCTTGAATTCTGTGGGATGGAGGAAAGTTAACACAGTGGGAATGAGGGTGTGTAGCTGAGTGTAATAGAAGTATAGGTGAGTTTAACATGTGTATATATGCTGTTTGTCATTCATAGCAGAAGATCTGTAACTGCTCTGCCACAGAGCCACCAGAGGCTTTTTCCCATCCCACATGTTTGTGTATCATCGGTAGTCCCATTAAAGGCAATAATTACGTCTTTATAGGTTTGTAAAGTACACATTGTGATCACTGGGTTAGAAATTCACTAAAAGCTTTCAGCAGTGCCCCGCAGGAGCAGCATGCAAGCACAGAGCTGTGTAAGGAATAACTTTGTCTTGATGTGAGAGGTGTACCAAGGGACAAGAGTCTTAAAGCAAATGTTCCTGGGGAAGATGTGTGTGCAAGTACACCATTAATCAGCTTCACTTCAGAGGGTGTGCTCTGTAGTGTTCTTGAATATGATGTTAGCCAGGTCTTGCTCCTGTTTAATTTATTTATTTCTCTACAAATATTTAAAAAATGCTCTCAGATGTTGTTTTAATGTGCACCATATTTTTTTTAAATGCAGCCCAGCCTATTTTACTCTCCAGGCTTTTCATTTCAGGTGCATTTCCTCATCCAAGGTTCTTCTTCCATGGAATTCTGCTTCAAGAAAGTGAGGGCAAAGATTTATAGCACTGTGAAGATTACACAGTGTTGGGATGGTTTGAAATCAATAATTTCAGTAGGCAAAAGTATAAAGTGGTAAATTTACAAAGGAAAAATATGATAGTTGAGATGAATAAGAAACAGTTGGGTAATAGTGCAGTGGGTTATGATATCATGATCATGCTCTTGGCTTTTATTTTTCAGTTGGTGCAGCCCTCCCAGTCCATCTCACTCTTTGTGTGAGAGCACAAAATGTGTCAGCCCTGTGCTCAGTGCAGATCAGCTGAGGTTTCAGCGTTCTGTCCTGTCTGCCAAAATGACAGAAAGCAGACAAATTAAATATAGCCCCCAAAAAGAGGAAAAGGGGTTTTGAAAACACAGCTGAAACAGAAAGGGTGAAAGGAGTTGACTTGCTTAGAACAGGCTTTAAATGTCTACTGGTTCTCTAGTATGTAGGCTTTTTTTAGAGGAAAGGGTTGATAGTTTGTAATCTCAGGAGAATTGACCTCAATAGCAAAAGGGCAGGTGTAGAAGTGGTATTAAAGAGTGTCTTCTTATGTCTTGTGCTTGTAGGCACAGTTCAGTTTGTTTATCTGAGTGTTAAATTTGGCTTTTTTTTTTTATTGTGTGTGTGCATTTTTGCCAGCTAAGACAGAGGGATGAGAAAGGCAGCAGAGTTGTGCTTTTCATCATCAGCCTACACAGATTATACAAATAATTACACAGATTATACAAATAATAAGGACTTCTTTCAAAGCATAAAGAGACCAAAACAGAAGAGATTGGGGAGATAATGTGATGAATGTTGCTTGAGGTTTTAACAGCTCAGTCAAACTTTTTAGGGGTCATCTAAGTACGTGTCATACAGCTGGAGCTGGGAAATGGGTTTAATCAGTGACATGGCAATCAGATGCAGCTGAAATTCTTCCAGTGCTACATTTGTTACCCTGAAATTTGCATTCTTTGCTTAAGCAAACTTGATACCTAGAAAAGAAGGTAATTGATACCTAGTAGGAGCAAATAAATACTTACTTGTGGTTTTAGAAGCTACTTGTGTGAAGCAGTCCTTTTAATTGTACAGTAGAGTTACAGACATGATATGAAAAATCTGAAGAGCCCAGTTAGTTTAACATAACTGTTAAATCCTGTATTATTTATATCTATAACTGGTAGCCTTGTCTAGTTTAGTTTTAAACTAAACAACTAGAGCCACAATTATTGTTGTTTTGTTGGGCAATCTGTAGCACAACACTGTGGACCTGATTTTGTCCATGTTAGTGAATTTGTCATCACTCAGGTGATGAGAGCCCCTCTCTTTTTCTCCTTTCCACAAAAGAGGAAGGCACCAGGTCCATGAGCAATGAGCTATGAAGTAGCACCTATGTGCTGTTCTGTTTATATCCTTCAAACACTGGCACATTTTTGATTTTCCTGAAGTCAGTAGATACGCTGTGAGTGAGACTTACTTCATACTTTGGTCTATTTAAGCATTACATGCATTTTAAAACAAAAATTCAAAATAGAAAAATGAGATGGAGTTCTTCCCATAAAGTATGTGAGCAACATACCAAAGAAAGGAAAAGGCTCTTAGTCATTTTTTAATCACAGTAGGCTGCAGTCTTTTGCTCTGTGCCTTTTGGGTATTAGAATTGTTCTTGCCACCCCTTCTACAGGCAGCACAGCAGTGCCTGCTAGTCATGATTAAAAGCTCTTCCTACGCCACTTTGGAATTTAGCTTGATTAGGTTGACAAGTAGATTTTAACTGTGTCTTTCTGTAAGAATGCACTTTTTTTCCTTCAGTGTAACTTGTATAACACTGAATTAGCTCATTTGGGATGGCAGATAATTGCAAGTGTTCAAATTAATGGCTCTTCAGCTGAGCTGCAGTAAGTGGCTATGCAACTACTGCACTTCCAAAAGGAGAACTTAATTATAGCACTGAAAAGGATTTAGAGAATATTATTTGTATTTGCTGTACCTGAACTTTGTTTCCTGCAGGTTTGTGTGCTGTTTTTCAGTGGCTGCCAGGTGGATCCATTCGATGCTTGAGTGTCAGTGGTGACCAGCTTCTCTAATGTACCCAGGAGTCTTTTGTTGGGAGGGTCATGTCTGTTGGTAACCTTTTTCTTGAGTAAATTGGTTATATAATTGTGTGGAAAACACCAACCTGTTGGCATGGGTCTCGTTTTCTGCCTTCTCCTGTGCTGACCTAGGCCCGTTTTTTTATTTCCTATGCACAGGTTGCAAAAAGTGATGTTTTTTTAACTTCTTTCTTGTATACCTTGAATTAAAGGTTTTGGGGTTGACTGGAGAAAGATTTCCTGTTCTTGATGGGAACTCAGGATTTCTTGGACACCTCCTGGCAGTCTTGGTTCCTGCTGAGCTGAGAGCCAGGAGGCTTGAGGCTGCTCAGGATTTCCAGGGTTTCTTGATGTGGAGTTGCAGGCTGTTCATTGGAATGAGTCACATGCATCTCTGAGAGTTTCTTGGCTATTTGGTCTCTCTGACCAGTCCTGTGAATGAAGGAAGAGGAAATTTGGGCACACAGGACCTCAGAGAAGCAGAAGCTGGCTGGAGTGAGCTTTGCTTTGGGGAAATCCTTTACAAACCCTACTGCTCTGGTTCATCTTCATGCAACACCTCTGTAGCTCTTAAGGAGAGCTAAGTATTTATGGGTTGAGTGTCTTCTGATGTGATAAGGCATGACAGGATTGTGTCATTCTGTTTCTCTTCTGGGTTTTGAGCTGAGAGTGTAAACGAGTACAAGATCCATGAAAAGCAATAATCTTCAATAGACAGCAAAATCTGTGAGGTGAGAAATCCAGTGCTATAAAATCAAGGTAGGGGGAAGTAACAGTCTGTTTTGTGAGCTCTTGAACTTTTTAGTATCTTATACTGTGCCTTGAAATTATTTTTCTTTCCTGATGTTCCAGACACGGGTTATTTCTGCAGGTTTTTCAAAGCCTAACTTATGTTTAGTATAAAGATTTCAACACCATGATATTTTTGCAGTTTATACTTCAGCTGGATATCTTGTCATGACCTTCTGTGGGCTTGAGTCTTCATGAAAGTTTTTCTCTTTTGGGCTGAATTTTCTCTCTGTTGTGTCATCCCAGAAGTAATTTTTCAGTGTGGAAAGCATGGAAAAAATATTTCCTTGACAGCATTTGGAAAATATAATCTTCCAGGGTTTTAAGAGTATCTTTTGCTTGCCAGTGGCTGAAGTGTGGTTAGGGAGGGAGGGGAAAATGTGTCATCCTTCACGTGGTAAAAGGAATTGTACTAGGTTAGGAATTGATTTAATAAGTTGAAAAATATTTACAAGGAGGCTTTGAAGGCTGATGGTGACCTGTGGTATCTCTTGGATGACTCTAATACATCACAGTCCATGTTGCAACACTAAATGCTCAGAGTATGCAATATAATCAGGAATAATAGGAATACATATATTTCTATTGACACACACTCTTTTTTTGTAATTGTCATAGGAATCAGATTATATCTTGTTTTATTTAGTGCATTCCAGAAGCCATTCAAGATGCATGGCACCTTCCAGTCGTGATTCTGCTCTTCTTATCCTGTGTCTCACTTGTTCCTGACACAGAGGAAAGGAGCACTGGCATTTCAGGGTAGAGGACAAACCCACTTGCATCCTTGGGCTGGATCTGTAAAGTTAAAGATTAATGGAATTTCCTTCTGTGAATTGCAGGGCTCCTGCTTGGGGCAAGGTTTGAAGGAGGGCAGGGTCTGAGGTGCACCTGGGATGGGCAGATTCCATTCTTCTTCCTTGGTGTGTTTAGTACCTGGCTTGGACTTTCTGCCCAGCAAGTGTATTGATTGCATGACTCCTGTGGGCATCTCTAAATTAGAAATTTAATTTCTCCATTGTTGAATTTTAGGAGTTCAGAAATATTGCACCAGTTCTGAGTAGTAATCCATGCTCTGTTTTGTTTTATAGGCACATATAAGAAACTTTGCAGTAGGTCTGTTAGTTCATGCAATTGGAAAGTTTCAACATAATGTTTCAACATTTAGTTTCATCATTGCAGACTTTCTCTGGGACATGCTAAGAGGTTTTAACAATTTCAAACTAACTTTTTTAAACAAAACTTAAATGAATGCTTGTCCAAAATTGGAAGCCTTTAGGGAGACAAGGTTAATTTCAAAGGTAAAATAACTAAAAACATGCTTGGATTTGTCCCCAAGGAAATACCAAGTTCTTTTCTGCTCTGTGCAAGAAAAGGAATCTCTATTGCTTTAATATTTAATTTTTGGTTTTGGTCACTGAACTAGAATATATTTAGGTGTACCAGTCTAACAGAAATCATCCTTGGGTAGATGCTTGAAAATACCAATTGGATTGCAAACTTGTTAGTGCCCATAGCAGGATTATTTTCACCATCAAAATGAAACATCAATCCTTTCCAAGTGCTACTAGTGATGTATTTCTGGGGTTTTGTTCCAAAATTGAAAAAATAATCATTTTATCCACTGACTTAGTGTAGGGTATAATACGATTCATATTTTTTTCTTTTTGTTCTGATAATGGGTTTGCATTTTTAAGACTAGACGGAAAAACTCTAGATGAATGTAAGGTTTTAATTTTTTCTGGGATTTCCTTTTTCTCTTTATTATTCTCTTGTGGTCAGTGCAAATGTTTGCAGCTGTGCACAGGATGTGTTTTGGCATGCTCAGGCTGTAGAGGGCAAGATGCAGACAGGAGGTTATCTGTTGATCCTTTATTTTGATAAATAAATGCTATCAATGGATAAATCCAAATTGTAATTCTTTACTTAACACCATACCTCTTATCTAGGTTTTCAGTATTAGTATTTTTTTTGTCATGACTTGCCTTAGATACAGAACACTGATTATCATCTGCAAGAGCTTTCACAAGACAACTGCTTGCATATTTACTGTCAGACTTCAGAATCTCTGTGATCCTGTTAAATGAGACCTGCTTTTTATATTAAACAAGATTTACTGCTACATTTTTGTCCACAGCTGAGTTTTTTTTTCTGCAAGCCAACTGTTTCTAATCGAAACCATCTTTTATTAGAAGCATGCTGTAACATGATAAATCTGTAATCTGGTGCTTTAGTGCAAGCCTGCTCTGGATGGAAAACATTTGGTTACCTGCTCAAAGGCTGAAGTGGTAATGGGTGCCAGGGCAGGTTAAGACTTCTGGGCCCGTCCCTTGGTGCTGGCTGGGGCCGTCCCTGGGTGCTTGCTGGGTGCTCCTGCCCTCCAGCCCTGCTCTCCCAGGCCATTCAGCTTCATCCTGCCCTCTGTTCAGGTTGATGGCATTGGGGCCACAACTCTTGGGTCAAAGCTGGAGCTCTCAAGTGCTGAAATAGTGCAAAAATAGCAAGCACAAAACCTCAGTTTTTTCCCCTTCTTTTGTGTGGAATAACTTTACAGTTTTAGCCTCTTACTGCATTTGCTTGAAGGAACTTCCAGGTCAAGTCAGGCTTTTTCTGCATCATAAGACTTAGATTTCACCTGTTTAATTTCTTCAGGTGAAGGACTTGGTTTACTTGCAGGTTATATGTGTTTATTCAATTGGTCCTTCCTTGCTTTATCTGTTGAAAAATATGTATAAATAATTTATTTTCTTATTTTCTTCCTGATAAATGTCTGTGCAGTCATAGAATGTTCTGACTTGGAAAGGACCCACAAGGATAATTGAGTCCAACTCCTGATGTTCAGCTTATTTTGGGTAAATGATGTAGAAAGTTGCCAAATAAATCTCCCCCTCATACTAAGTAATATCTACTGTTAAGTAATTATTCATGTAAGACTGCCAAACTTTTGGGCATTCTTTCCTCAGTATTTGGAAATAGTGCACAGAGTAGGCAGGCTGTGAAAAATGCTCAGCCTGGAAAAATGAAATACAAATTTACTAAAAAGCCTACCAGTATAGGTGAGTGCTGTGTGGGTGTGGTGTAACACAGAGGCAGTGTTAAGACACTTGTTAAAATGAATTAGTCTAGAAGTCTCAAAGGAAGCAGTGAGTAGAAAGGAAGCATTTTGCCTTTGCCAACACAAACTACTCTCATTATACAAAGATAATATCGAAAGCTGTTTGCTCTTCTTACTTTGAGGAAAACTCAGTCAAAGGAAAGCTTTAACTTTTGTGTTAAAGTATGTGCCAGCATTAAATATTAGAAATGGGTTTACAAATACAAGTAAAATTGACAAAGAATACAAATTTAGGTCGTAGTATCATCAGGATACCAGAGTTTGGATTTTGTTAGTTGAAAATGCTTTAAGTATGGGCTGGTTTCAAGTCCATTTTTTGTGGCTCAATTATAAGCCAGTCTTGGACATAAAGGCATCTTATCTTCCTCTTTACTTTTAGGAGAACTTTTCCAGAGTCAGCTTACCAATGTTGTTCCCTTTTTGGTTGGTTGATTTTCAAAGATGTGGTGGTAGTAAACATAAAGCAAAATTGAAAGTTGTTGCTCTTCTACTCCATCCAAATGTTAGTAAAGTTAGAAGCAGCACAATGCAGTAGCTTCCTCTGTTCTCCAGACTGGTGTTAAAAATGTCATCTGGAGTCCTGTACATATGAATTTATTTTGAGTGCTGTGTAGCACAGGCTGCTTTTGCCCCCATGCTCCTCTTGGTCATTCTGGTCTGGCTCTGTGCATCTATCTTTGTGGTTTTCACTCCCCATTTTAGCTGGATTTTACTAGCAAGCAGTACAGTTGTCGGTGCTCTGAGTTATAGAGGTAGCTGCTGATAAAAAGCAGGTCTGGATAAATCTCTACACAAAAATCTAGATGCCTTTAAAGATAAATCAGCCTTTTTAAAAGGTGGTTTTTATCTATTTAGGAAATAAATGTTTGCTAGAAGCACTTCTCTGTCAAGCTGCTTTCGAGCTCATTTATTAAATTGCACACCAATCTGCTTATGCCTTGTTTTACTGTGGCAGTTTCAGTATGTGGCACAGAAGTATTTGTTGCCAAGGTGAAGGTTCTTGCTTGAGTGGGCTGATATTTTGGGGAGGAAATACTGTAAAATAATAGTTTCAAACACACAGTAATACAGTTAATTCCAAGGTCAAGCTTGTAGAGTGTGAGATTAACACCTCTGCTACCTAGAGGTCCCATATGTCATTGAAATACTATACTCCCTTTTACCATCCCTTCATGTGTCTTATCTATGGTTTAAGAAGGTTCTCTTTATTTGAGAGTGTGGGTTTTTTCCATTTATAGAGTAAATTCTTTGGTTTCCACTATTGATTACTTAAAACACTTGTTGATCAAAAATGTTTTAAAATTAGACAGAAGCAGCTGCTATTTAGAAATGCAGACTAGTAATGTGTAAAAGGTAAACTATATTAGCTAAATATGTAAAATATGTAAGATATGGCTAATTTCAAAATCTTCCTGTGTTATGTTTTATCAAGGACATTTAAAAAGACATAGTAAACTAATTTAATAATACAAGTCCCATTTTCCTAATATAATCAGTCCCTCAGGGACTTGTGCTGCTGCTTAACCAATTTGCACCTGATGCTAGAGGTGGGACCTCTTTTAAAGGAGCTTTCCTCTTTCACTGTAATTTTCTCATAATTTCTCTTTACAGGGATTTGAAAAGTAAATACTTCCTAGGCTTTTCAGTCCCATCTGGATGGGAGAACAATCCTGATACAAGAAGGATGATAGAAGAAAAGCAACAAATAAAACATAAGGGCTTTTTCAGGCTTTTCATTCACATGAGGCTCTGTATGAAGACTAGCAATTAATCTCTGTTTGAGAAATGTTCCACTTCTTTTTAATGCAGCTGGTATCAGAAGACATCAGACAGTAAAAACATGGTATCTATCTTATAATTCCTGTCTATGTAGCATTTATCCAGTTAAAACAAGAAAGGATATTAAGCCCTTTTTGATGAAGTCTGTGATGGACAATGTGTAAGGAGCTGGTATTGAAGAGCTGAATCCTTTCTATTCTGTTTAAAAACCTGGAGTTTTTGCCATGAAATTTATTTCATGTCCTTTTGAATATCTTACCAGGTCCAGGTTCTCCTTAGAATCTCCACACTGAGCTTTTCTGTAGTGCCTTCTATACCCTGCTTACTTAATTACAATTTCTTGAGTTAAGGTAATTTAACCAGCAATGAACGTGTGTTGAATAATGAGTGTTGCAATCATCTTGCTTTCTGTCTTTGGTCCTCGTTTCCTGGAGTCTTTTTTCCACGTGGTTTCAGTAAAGAAATACAAAGCACTCCTGCCTCAGGAGAGTTCATAAACACTCTCGAGGGAAATAGGAGGTTGGCTCCAGACCCATTTGCATGGAAGGGGATATGGAGCAGGGATCTCCTGCTGCCTGAGCAAGTGTGACACCTTGCAGAAAGGCAGTATCAGCTTACATTTGAGAATTAATGCATTTAACTGTGTAAAGCCTAATCTAATCACTGGATATTAGACTTGCTTGGAGCATGACCACTTGGATGTGTTCTGCATAGCAGTTGAGGTATGTTTAGGTTGGGAAACCTTGCTGGGCTTGATGTACAGGCTGTGCTCCACACCAAAGCAGAATTTTAGAAGTTACACTTGTGTACTGTCCAGGCTATGGTGCCTGGGAAACCCATTGTATCTACAGGGTGAGATACAGGCAAAGGATGTGTTGTATTTGCAATGAGAATTGCACAGAAGGGTTGTGGCTCAGATGGTGAACAGTAATTCAGAACCATCATGAAGAGAGCAGTTGGATGACCAACAAGAAAAAAAGAGCCCTCTGAACAAAATTCCATTATTTTTCTAATGATGCACCTTGAAGGTAAACCAGAAAGAGACCATTTTGATTTCCATCCGTTTTGGTTTTTTTACTCCCACTTGCTTTAGTTTTCCCACAGAAAAATGTTACTTTTTTCTTTTCTTTGTTTTTAAAGTTGCTTTGAATCTTCCCAGTGGGACCAGCATTGCAGGCACATCTGTTTGTGTGTGCTTTTTAAATGTGTGACATTTCTGTTAGCCCAGGTCATTAGGAGCAGCTGAGGAATAGGCCGCAACCAGATTTGCTCTAGGAGTTGGAGATCAGGTGATGCTTGTCCTCAACTGCTCTTGTCTGCTTGTGCTCAGTTAACTCCTGTCTGTGTGTGGGTCTGTCAGAGAAATGACACTCACAATTTGTGTTGGACCCCCCCAGCTCTGTGGTACTTCAGGAGCAGCTGGACAATTGCATTGCCCACAGAGCAGTTGTCCCCCTATTCCTCACTTCTGTTAGAATTGCAGTTGTGCTTGAACTAGGGTGTGTAACTCGGGAGAATGGCATTTGTTGTGGGTAGGAAAACAGTGGAGCAAAGGCACGTGGTCACAGTTTGTGGTTTGCAGATGGAGGTTCTGGTAATGACATCCTTGTTACAAGTTCTTACCCTCGGCACTGTTTCCTTTTGGCTTTAAAATTGTCTGTGTGACTAATGCACCAGTAACCTCCCAGTGACATTGCTTTTGTGTCACAGCCTCAGAAACAGCTCTTCTGGGTGAGAGAGCACGTAAGAAATCCCATTAGTGCTGTTGAGAAGGCTGTGGGAAGCCCTTTGGCTGTCCTTCCAGGGAGCTCTTGGGCAGAGAGTGCTGAGCTGCTGTGCAGTTTCAGGATGTGAGCTTTTGAGGATGATGATCACATGCTGAAGATATTTCTCCACTGACAGGTGTGATAGGGGATAGTAGAGTTAACTCAGAAGGAACCTTCATTAGTTGCTCTCCCAAACCTGTTTGTGCTATGAATGTCCATTACAAAAATACAATGTTTTAATGTTTTGTTTATCACATATATGTATAGAATAGCGAGTGGTGTTGCCTTCTGGAGAAGGTGCTCCAGGGAAGTCACTGGGGAATATCAGCCCTATATATGTGTGTGTATACATATGCACAGAGAGAGAGTGTGGGAGGGGGGTGTGTGTGTGTAGTTCTCCATACACAGACATGCACATATGTATAGAGAATGTGTACTGCTCTTGGATACTCTGCAGCTGATTTTCTAACTAAAGCTAAAGGCCGTGATTATCCAACACATTTTTGTCTGATTGTTTCTTAGAGGCTTTTTCCTTTTTTTTTTTTTTTTTTAAGTGACTTAATAGGCCTACAGAAGCACTTCAGGGAGCTGAACCCAGAGAAATGAAGGGAAACACCGGAACAATCAAGGCTTTCACCTTTGGGATTTTGTAAATCAGTCCTATGTTACAGATTTTAATAGAAATCAGCTTATACCATTTACACTCCTGTGTGCAGTGCCTTGTGCTCTTACTGCTGAGTGCCCCAAATTCCATGTGGGAAAGCTGAGTCCATGTCTCATGAATGGGATGTGCCTGCCTGTCTCCATGCAAGTCCCTTCTGCCACCCTTCAGTTCTGGGTAGCAAGACCAGGGGTGCTTTATTGAAAATCCAGTGTTGATACTGCCTTATGGTATCCCTACTATCAGGATTCTTTTTCTGTAGCAGCAGTAATTCCTGCCCTGAAGGAGCTGGGGTGTGCCTTGTTCCCCTGTGAATCATTCATTAGTCAGACACACGTTGCTATGGATGAACTCCTTATGGAAACTGTATACTTGTGGAATCTGGATTGCCTATACTATCCTTCTTTTCATGTGATTTAAATATTTACTTCAAGTGACAGTAATAGATCTGATCAGTCTGAATAAAGCCTCGCATCTGCAAAAGTTAATTTGTAAAGAATCCCACGGTGACTGTGCATTTATTATTCAAGATTTTTATTGACTTTCATTCAGTTTTACCTTAGTTTTTTGCCTCACCTATCCCATTTTTAGACTTCATTTTAACTCAAGAGTATCTGTATATGCATGTAGTTACGAAAATCAGGTTTAGTGTTTATGATGTGCTGTGCCATGGTCCCTGGCTGTGCTGTGTGCCTGAGGCTCCCAGGACAGCAGGGGGTCCATCCCTGGCCCATGTGTCAGCAATGCTGGAGTTCCAGGGGGTCCAGGAAGTCTTGTACATGAGAGATGTCAAGTGTTGTGTAGGACACTGCACTGGAGACTTGCTGAAACAATTCTCTAATAGTCAGAGACATCATGCAGGTTTTTTTCCCCTTTCTTTTCTTGGAAGCCTAAAAATGCACTACTTTTTTTCCTCTGAGTCAGTACACTTCTTGCTGAGTAGGCCATAGTATTTTTATATATGCTGATTTTATGTCTGAATACACTCTTTTAATGTAAAATGCATCTTTCATGAGATTATTTTTCTTTCAGTCTTGCTGGCTGTGTGTGTGTTGGGCAAACTCCCACTCACAAGCAACTAAGCTGCCAGTTACCTGCAGCAGTTCAGCTTCTGCTTTCTTTCAAATACCTGAGTTTAATAATCAAACAGTTTTAACTTTTTTAACTGTTAAAAAACACTTCTAATCTAGTTGTAGGTTTACACAGCATTCAGGCTCCAAAGTTCTTGAGTAGATTTAGCTTTAAAATCCACATGCCACAGTTCTGGTTTGCAGGGGAAGGTACAGGGAGTGAGTCAGTATTTGCTGGTTTACTTAGTAATTGTAGCACTAAAAGCCTCTTAAAACACTGTAAATACAGTGAACAGTTGTACTCTGCGTGATAAGTTAAAGAAGCACCAGCTTGTGGAATTCTTGATATTTCTTTTGGAAAGTAGATCGTTTAAGAAGAAAATCAAACTCCAATGAGTGAAATCCAAGTTGTGTGCCCTGAGGTGAGGCGCCTGTAGTGCCTGATGTCTTCATGAGGTGTGATGTTTGTTCTGATATTTAGTTTCTTTTTTCATTATTTGTTATCTTCTGCCTGCGAAGTGTTCTTTGTCAAGAACCATTCGTGTTGATTGGTATGAAGTCAAGTTTGTGTGCATGGTTACTCACAACTGTTAGAGTGTATTACACAAGATCGGGTTTACAGCTTTGAAAACACATCTCCTGCAAAGCATTTGTGGTGTTAGATGAGGTGCTGTGCTAACCACATCGTCGTTCCTTCCCTTCCCTCCGAGGCTCTCCTGGCGCTGGTGGGCGCGGTTGGCAGTGGCAGAACCGTGCGGGTGTTGCTGGGCACGGGCAGGGGCTGCTCGCTGTGTGAGGGCACTGCAGCCACACCTGCAGGAGCAGCACTGCCCTCCCAGCCCGGGGAGCCCAGCCTCGCTGTGCTACTGCCGTGAATCTGTGCCTTGTTCGAGTTACTGCTGCCTTACACCTCCTCAGATCTTCCAGCTTTAGTCAGAGCGCTGAAAGCTGTAGGTGCTACTACAGCCTTTGCTGGTGGTGCCAATTGAATGCAGCTGCCTGACTGTACTGAGAAAATGAGAACTTTGTGTTTGTTAAAAACATGTGGGTAAGCTCTAACTCTTGAGCTAGAGCTGTGTGTTTTGGTCTGCATGGTTTAGAATTTGCTTTGGTGACAACATTTCTAGCAGCTGGTTTTGGTATCCTGAGTTTTGCAGTTATTTTTCATTAATACTTAGATAATTTCTTCAGTTTTCTTGCATCTTGATAATGAAGATAATGTATATATCCATAGCACATTCTGGAAGCTGGGTGAATGCATATTATTATTTTCCTCTTGCTTTCTTTACTCTTATTAGCCATATTTTGACAGTTTTCCATTTGTGAAATGGAATGGCTTTTGCTAGGACTTGTCATTAGCAGCTGCTTGTGACACGAGGATGACCAGCCCTGCCTCATGCCCAGCTGGTAGTCCATGGGCAGGGCAGCTTTCCCCCCTGTAGTCAGGAATTACAAAAACACTTGAACCACTAGGATTAGCCATATGAAAATATTTCTATGGGCATGCTAGCTGCTGAGCAGGGAGGAACAAAAAGTATACTCCAAAACATTGACAGATTGAATTACGTACCGTGTGTTCCTTAGTAAAATGTTGTTAGAGTAGAAGTTAGCAGTGATGCTTCATCTGTGGCAGAGAGCATTGTTTTATACTTTAAAAGAGAGAAATTCTTAGTTTGCCTTAGGGTTTTTTGTTTCTTTATTTTTATAGACAAGTCGGTGTGGTGTCCTTCTGATATGGGAAGAGGGGTCTGTTCATTTAAAAAGGAGATATCTATGTTATTTGTGGTATTAAGTATTACTAACAAATCCTTTTTTTGCCTCAACAGGTATACAAAGCTCGGATATGCGGGTAATACTGAACCCCAGTTTATTATCCCTTCATGTAAGTATTTGTTACTTGTGTATCAATGCTGAAGTTACTCTTGGACTTTCTGTAACATGCCATAAAAAAAAAAAACCACCCAGAAAAACACCAACATTAAAAGAGAATGACTTGACCTCTGAGTGATGAAACAGAGTAATAATGTGGCTTTTTTTGTTTTGCTACAGATACTCGGTTTAGAAAGATATATTCATTAAAAAAGGATACTAATAGTTGAAGCTAATTTTTTGGACATGAAAATGTCAAAATCTAGTAACATGGCTACATTTACCTTTTATGAGATTTTTAACAGGTTAATGATTTATCTGGTAAAAGGTTGAGTTGATTACAACAGGAAAAAAATTAAAATTGAATTATTTAATATCTCTAGGGTTTAAAATGTTCTACTTGCCTGGAAGTTGTCAGTATTACAGCTATGTTAATTTACTGTGTTTTGCAAATAAACAAGAAACCTTGTCAGTTTTTTCCCCCACGTGGAGTACCGTATTTATTTGCTCCCTGGCTCCTGAACTGTGTCCCACTTGAAGAGGAACGGTTCTACTCCAGAGAGTGGAGTTCACTCAGCTTCCTTTAGAAATGCTTCACCTTTTGACCTCCTACACCACTTGGCAGTTCCTCATTGTTCCTCTGTGCCAAAGTAATCATGGATTGCATCCTGGTGAAAAGGAATAATTAGCACACCCAGTCTTCCTTGCAAATACAACAGGAAGAGAGGTGGAACTAATACTACTTCAGCACAGTCACTGTAAACTACAACTTGGAAGTTCAGGCTCTGTGTTAATTTTTCCAGGAAATATACTTCAAAAAGTAATTTTCATGGAAAGATAAGGCTAATTCACTTATATGACAACAGGAGAATGCATTCAGAGAATCCATTCTGTATCTTCTATTTTGGCTTCTAATAGGTATTTCTTAGATTATTTGGTTTTCCAAATTACCTCTATTAAGCTTATTTCAGTGTCACATAAAACACTCTACCGTTTTGCTTTTCACACAAAAGCTAGCTCAACATTAGCTATAAAAAGCTTCCAAACATTGAAAAAACCCTTACAATGCTCTTTAAACTTCGTGGCACTTGTTAAAATATAAATGGGCAAGTGGTTATTTAATTTCAGATACAGAGCTTACATACTTTATCTGCATCTTTAGATTTGGTTATTGAATTTGAAGATCACTTCCTTGTTCCAAAAAAGAAGAAATATCACGATATTTTAGACACTGGGAATGAAATAACCTGTCAGATCGTTAAGCAGAGACATTTATCCATCAGGGATGCTATTAAAAGTAGAAGAGAAGGAGGGGGAATGAGATTTTTGACAGCCTTTTGATAGAGTGTGGTGTATGGAGAAAAGGATGCTCAGTTGAGATGCTCCTGCAGCTGAGATGACCCTTGACTGCAATTCTCTCAATAAAAAAGGCATTTTTCTCATTTGTGCTGCAATCCAAGCTAGATAATTACAGTAACAGCATGAGTTTGTTTTAATCCTCTGACTCGAATGAAATAAAATAGCACTGGGTTAATCCACATTAGAGAAACAAAAATAGAGTACAGCAGTACCTAGTTTCAAAGTAAAATGTTACAAAAAAGCACTTTGGTGTCTGTAATTTCCTTAATATTATTCCCTGTGGAAAAATGGTTTGGTTTCTCCTTGCACTTCCAGCAGTGGCATTTTATCAGTTTGATTCTCTAAAATTAACGTTTGCTGTTAAACAGGTCTGAGCAGCATTCCTTGTGCCTTGTTCATTTGTGGCTTATCTTATTCACTCCTGATCTTAACAAATTTTTATCTCCTTATGATGTGTTCTTGATTTTATTCTGAATATGCTTCTGTACAGATGATAAATGCTTACATGAAAAGTAAATGGGAATATTTTGGGCCAATTTTTTGATGCAGCTTGGGTTCACTGCTTTCTTCCCTGGCTGCTTTTTAGATCTTAGATCATTAATTTTGCTTGGTTTTTATTCACTTAACAAACAGCAGGAAAAGCTTGTTTAAAATGGGAGCCACCTTCTTTCCACTACCCAGTAGTTCCCTTGATTTTTCATTATTAGAGTTTATCAGTGATAGCTGACAGCCTTTTCTTTACTTCTAAAAAGAAAAACTGGCTTGAGTAGTGTCAGCACAAAAATTGATTCAATGCAAGGGTGTTCTTTTTCTTTTTTTTTTTTTCCCTGGAAGCTCTTAATTCTTGTGCCAAGCAAACCAAAGGCCACTGCTTCGAGTATTGCTGGGGTGCTGCCCATCTTGAGGCACCACAGCCGAGGTTTTAGCAAGATTTATGTTCTTCCTTGTATTTTCAGAATAGGATTCTTGCTTCAGGTTGTTTGCTCCTAATTTCTGCCTTTCAAATGCAGGGCTGAACAAGCTGGCCTTGAGGTCAGCAAAATACTTGAGACCTCCCGTCTTTTTTAGACTTGTAACAGAGTGAAACCAGTTGGGTTTGAAAGTTGGTATAATCCTGTGGCAAGTGGTGGATTTTACTTGAAAGTTCTTGAGGAAAACACACATCTGGACAGAAAAATCCCCCCAGATGTGTTAAACCATGTTACAATGACATGAAAATACTTGTCAGGGTTCCTCTCTTGGCTTGCAGCAAGCACCTGCCTTGTGACATTTCATTTCTTGTGATTTTAGCTTCTGCTTCCATCTACCCCCCTTCTGTTTGGCTTCCTCCAGCCTTCTGCTTCCTCTCTGCTCTCCTGTAAGCAGGGACAGAAGTTGCAGTATGATTCAGTTTTCTTCCTGAAGAGCTCAAAATAATGATTTCTGTTCCATCCTGTTGAGTCTTTCACAACATTGAACTCGTTGGTTCCTCTGGCTCTGTGAGTGTTGCTGTGTGGGAAGGGAGGAGGAGGAGGATGGGGAGGATCTGTGAGCTGGGGTGCTGTACCCCTTTTCAAGCTGCTGCTTTCCACATCCATAGCTCTGCTGCCCTGCCTGCTGGCCTTCAGACTGCAGCTGCTTTCATAACTTCTTTTTATCTTAGTTGTGAAGAAACATAACTTCTGCTGAAGGTGGGAACTAGAAAAACACTTCTGCTATTGAAAGGGCTTTTGGAGCACAGCCTTAGAACAGTTGAGGCTGATTTCATGCTGTGTATATGAATTTCCTCATCTTTGTAAAGGATTGTGTTCAAAAGCAATTAGTAAGGTTTGAAAAAATACAGCAAATATTGCTGGTGCTGCAACCATGGTAGCAGGGAATGATTACTTTAAAATAATAACAACACTAATAATACTTAAAATTGTTATTGTTATTATTGGATTTTGCAGAAAATTAACACATTTGTTCAATAAAAGATCTGTAGGGACATCCTATTTTAGTGTTTCTGTGTATATTTAATCTTCTTGATTGCATGTTGAGTGTCTAACATTTAAATTTGTATTTAAGTCTGTTACTGTGTTACTTGTTAAGTCCTTATTTTGCTTACCCATGACTGGAAGTCAAATTATCTGTGTTTTATATAGCTTTTCTGAGCTACACTTGAAACAAAGGATGATTGTGACTAGAGTGTCTGCTTTTTCAGTGTATATTTCTATTTTTGGTGCAGGATATATGACCTACAATAATGTTTGTGTTCTCTGTTGAAGGTATTGCTATCAAAGAGTCTGCAAAAGTGGTCGATCAAGCACAAAGGAGGGTTTTGAAAGGTGTGGATGATTTAGACTTCTTCATTGGGGATGAAGCAATAGAAAAACCAACTTATGCAACCAAGGTATGAAGGAAAATATTTTAAAAATAATTTTTCAATATTGTTTAGCAAGCATCATGTGTACAGTAAATATAATGTTAAGAATGCTTTTTGGATAACTTAAATCTTATTTATTAACTCTGTTTAAATAGAAAATAAGCTTTGGTATTAGTTTTGTTGACCTTGGGGAGCCTGTGGGAATTTGCAAAACAGTGTGAGTATATATATATGTATATATTTCTTCATAAATGAAAGGAGGCTGAGAGGTGTTAAGTGGAAATGCCACATTCTCTTGTTCCTTGGCAACTTCTATCAGCAGCATCAGAGTGGGACACTGGGCTGGGGGAACTTGTGGTTTGTCCCAGTGCCCCCATTCTGCCCTACTGAGAGAAATGCAATGCGTTTTCTCTGCTACAGAAGATTGGAATCAGGATTTTGAATAGGTGTCACATGGGAATAGGGGAAGCCTAAATCAAAGTGTCTTGCCTGTGTAGATCATATACTTTTACTGCAGTTGAAAACAATTTTTTGTTTGGTTTTGGGTTTTTTTGGGTTTTTTTTTCTGTTTCCTGTTATAATTTGGTATTTTTCTCCAACAGTGGCCTATCCGCCATGGTATAGTTGAAGACTGGGACTTGATGGAGAGGTTTATGGAGCAAGTAATCTTTAAGTATTTAAGGGCAGAACCTGAGGACCATTATTTTCTTTTGGTAGGTGAAGTTATGCTCTGTTAAAGAAATTTTGTATGATGAATAACAATGGGCTGATTTATGTAAATTCATAAATATAAATATGCATATTTTGAAAGCAAAAGTAAATAAATTACCTGGCGCTTTCTTGACCTGCCTTAAGCCATCCAGGTTCTTTAATTTTCTAAAAATGTCAGTGTGTCTGAACAGCAAACATATTTCTGTTCTCTTCTCATTTCCCTCCAAATTGATTCATCACTTTCTTATTTTCCTTCTCCACTGAATTCAATAATCTCAAGTTTACATGTTTGAGACAAAAAAAAACTTGTGTTTTGACTTTACGTAATTGCAATTATTTTGTTTTTACAGTACTGCCATCTGGATGAAGTATCTAGAGAGTAAATTTGTCTTTTATTTTCTGTGAAGTTGGAAGGGTTGATTGTCATATTTGGGCTGAATAAATCTCAATTAAGGTCAATGTTATTTTGAAGCATCTGATATTCCTTAGTATTTTGTATAGGGCCTTTGAAATAGGCAATTTGGAATTAGAGGTATTGGCCATACCTGTTTAAATGCCTTCATCTTCTTGAAGCAGTCATTATGCTCAGGGCTGTGTCCAGCCAAACTGTGAATATCTCCAAGGATCAAAATGCCATAACAACCATGGGCCCCTTTTCAATGTTTGACCACCTTTAAGTTAGCTTTTTTCCTCCTAATACCTACTTAGGATTTCTCAAGTTGAGTTTTGTGTCCCTGGCCCCTTGTCCTAACACCTTTGTGAAGAATCTGACTCTCTCCTCTTTTTACCCTCCTGTTACACAGCTGCTGCAATGGACGAGTGATATTTTCATTTGTCAAGTATTCTGTAGCACTATCCAAAGTGCTCCTTTAGAGTAGGGCCTTGAGTATATTTGATATTTCAGTGAAAGCTATAGCACACTATTATGGTATGTTTTATCTTGTTCAGCTTCTCTCTCTTGAGTACATTCCTAGAACTGAGCGTATCAACTTGTGTAACAGTGGCTGCCTTCTGGAGGAAAACAGTCTTTTCACTGAGAAATCTAAAAAATGTCAGTCTTTAAATGTGCTAAACTGCATACTTTGGCATATTTTGATAGTCCTAGATTCTTTCAAGTGAAAACAAAAGTTGTGGTGAGCTAACCAACCCACAAAGGGGGTCTTGGATGTAAATTCTTAAGCAGTAACTGATGCAGTTTTTATTGCACTTCTGTTTTTCTCTCTTTTAATGCAATTTGCATAAAGCACCCTTTGTCCATTACTATTTTTACATGCTATTGTTGTTGAATGACTCATCTTAATGAAACTTAGATGGTGTATTTTTTTTTTTGTCTCACAGACTGAGCCTCCATTAAATACTCCAGAAAATAGAGAATATACTGCTGAAATCATGTTTGAGTCTTTCAACGTTCCAGGGCTATATATTGCTGTTCAGGTATGGGCAGGGCTGTTGAAAGTCAGAGCTGCAGTATTTCTCCTTGGGCTAAAACTAGTTTCACTGTGAAAAAACTGTGGAAGTGGTGTTTGGAATACATTTATGTCCTGGTTGGCAGTTCCAGCACTGCATGTTTGACATGCTTTGATTCTGTGGGTGGTTACTGGAGACTGTTCCTCTGTTACCTCTACAGGCCTCTGAGCAGTAGAGTGTGATATCTGTTGCATCGTAAGTAAATAAAAAAACCACACCACATCATAATAATTCTATTAATTCAAGAACTGAATGCCTTTCAGTATGAAGTAATGAAAAAGATTTTTTTTGAGCATGGCTGGAAAAACATCAGGCAAGTGTCAAAAATTACATTTGTGCAGCCTCTTTTTTCTAAGCTGTTGTGTAGACATATATAATATTATTAAATCAGTTTCAGTGCTGTTAATTACCATGGGTGTTGGTCCCTCCTTGGGAGGGGTGGTGGAAAACGAGGTCTGTAGCAGATGTTTTACCAATATTTGATTTTGGTGTGTTTTTTTCCCAAGGCTGTCCTTGCCTTAGCTGCCTCTTGGACGTCAAGACAAGTAGGAGAGCGAACACTGACTGGCACAGTTATAGACAGTGGAGATGGTGTCACCCATGTTATTCCTGTGGTAAGTGTGCCTCAGAGCTACACAGCAGCTTCCATGGAGAACTATTTGTCCTCTGAGTTCTCTCAAGTGTACACCTACACACACTGAAGTATAGATAGGTGTCTTCAAAAACGTCAGATAATTCCCAGGGCTGTGGGTGTGAGTTTTGGTTCATTTTGTAGTGCAGAAACTCCCGAAGAACTTCTCTGTAACCTGGAGTTTGGCAGGGCTAATTGTCTTTCTGTGACTTACCTTAAAAGGTGACTTGCCAAGCCATGCTAAGTGATGGGTGAAATTGCTTTAGCACATTTCCATTTTGGTTTGCTGGTAAGAGTGAATAGGCTCTTTACAGTAGTCAGTACAAAAAGTTTGACTTATTTTCATTTAGCTCAGTCCCTTATATATAAAGTAGAAATAATACAAAGTATTAGAGGGCAGATGTAGTATTGTTTATAGTTTTTCTCCATCTGTTCCCAGTGTTTAGTAGTGCCTCAGCCATACAAGCAAAGGCAAAATTCCTGCTTGACTGGAAGAAAACAACCCCTCGGGTTGGTTAATGTTGAATATCTGTTCAAATACATCGAGTTGCTAAAGCAGAAACTTGGATGATTGTGTGATGTTTTATTAAATGATGAACACCTAGAGCTGTAGTAATTTTCCTTACTGTCAGATTAGTGCCTGTGTTTCCTGGGGGAGTTAAATTCATGTCTCGTACCAGATACATTTGTATTTTGAAAATGAAGTTAGATTACAATTTTTAAGACAAAAGTCTGTACAAAGCTTTATCATGCCACAGTAATATCAATTTTTTAAATACAGTAGCATTGGTGGTGGTCAAACATACACTATCATGTAGCAATTTCTTATTAATTTTGGTGGAATATAGTGACTAAATCTTTGTTCAGACTGTTCATCCAAGTTAGTGTATTTTTAATAAGACTCGGGAAACAATTGACACCTCAGACCTTCTGTGTAGGTAAACTTTTAAAATTGTACTTAGTAGTTCAAATTACTGTTTGAAAGAGTTGAACTTTTCCTGATTTGTGGTTTAGGGTTTTTTTAGTTGAAAATAGATTAGGTAGTCTATATAATTTGAAGCATTAACCTCCTTTGCAGAATATAATTTACTCTTGAAATTTTTAAATGTGTTGAACAAATTGTCAACAATATTCTACCACTTCTATTATAAAATAGATAAGGAATTAACAAACACTTACCTTTGTAGTGAAGCTAACAGCAGTGGTAGATTTTTCTTTATGAAATTATTTTCTGTGTTGGTAAGACATTTTTTGAATGAACATAAGGTGTGTGTATATAGGAAAACTTAAGCATTTTATGAGTGTGATATTTAGATTCCTCTGTTTAGATTTAGCAGAACTGGTAGGGTTGAAGGCCAACCTTGCACACTTGGTTTCTTTGTTTAGACCAGATGTTTTTAATGCATTGATACTGGTCCCCAGGATGAGTGAGACTTGTAGATTGATGGATGAGGATGGGCCAGTCTGATGTTCTGGGCAGTCTCAATTAATGTGCTGAAATGATGCATTTTCTCCCTGCTTTCAGAAAATTAATTTTGGTTCATGTGGATTGTAACGTCTTACATCAGTGGCTGTGACTGCAGGGCCACATCAGTTATTCTAAAATAATATTTCACGAAAAAAGGTTCCTTGACCTTTTTGGTAAGAGTAACCTCATTTTGAAGAGAAAATAAAGGCCAAGGAATAGTGAGTATAGTGATTTGTCTGCCTTATGTACTAGTGACCTTTCTGTTCCTTCTAACCTTGTAAGAATTATGAACCAATGCCATGCAAAGTAAAGTAAGGCTATACTGTGAAGAATTGGATTTGTGGTAATGAAATGAGCCAGTCTTAAAGGGCTTTAGCCTCAGAATCACAGGTAGTGGGTAGGAGTTTAGACTCCATGCCTTTCTCTCTCTCCCTCTGAGCTTTGGTGAAAGTAGTTCTTATCAGTATCTTTGTCCCCATTAATTTTGTTTACAGGCTGAAGGATATGTGATTGGCAGCTGTATCAAACACATTCCAATTGCTGGGAGAGATATCACATACTTCATTCAGCAGTTGCTGAGGGAGAGAGAAGTAGGAATTCCTCCTGAACAATCCTTGGAAACAGCTAAAGCAGTGAAGGTAATGTGAATGTTGCAGATCTTAAGGTTGTTTTGTATCACAACCTGGTATTTGGTTTTAAAGTACAAGAATATCTGAAAGTAATTGTACTTCTGAGTAATGGGGCTCTGACTCCAAGTAATATAAAAATGTCTTAATAATGTAATAACATGAAATAGCTTAAACTCAAGGTTTGCAGTTGGGTTACACTTGCTCAGTCTGGCCTGGAATTTCACTCCACCTGTTGTCTTCCCTTTCTCTTCTCCTCCATTATCATTATTGTTGTTATTATCCTGTTGCTATTATTATTGTAATGTTCTGTAGGAAATATTGTTGGCTGGATGTGTCATACAAAGAGCTGTAATTGCTCTTGTGTTCTTCCTGAATATTAATGTGTTCTTTTTTGTAATACACATTATATAGAGAACAAAGCTATTCTGAAAGACATTCAGCTTAAAGTACACTTAAATTTTATTTCTCTGGCAGTTCTTCAATGTATTTCAGAATTAATTTGTCGCAATCATCAAAGTTTAGAGGGAAAGCAGAAGAAAAGTAATTTAACTCTGCCAGAGCCTTCAGTGCTGCAAAGAAATGATCTGTAGTAGCAGAGCCATTATCTACCTGTATACAGTAAATGTCAGTTCAGCTGTTTTGAGACCTTTTATTTATTTGCCAATTTAATACTTACTCTTTGAAGTTTAAATTACTGCATTTTTTGAAATTTCTTACTAGTCTTCTATACTTTAGATAGTTCTAACTGTATCTATTCAACTTTCAGGAGCGCTTTAGTTATGTTTGCCCTGACTTAGTAAAAGAATTTAACAAGTATGACACAGATGGTACAAAGTGGATTAAACAATATACTGGGATTAATGCTATCTCAAAGAAAGAATTTACCATTGATGTTGGTTATGAGAGATTCCTGGGGCCGGAGATTTTCTTCCATCCTGAGGTAAGTTGATTTGAATTGTCTATACTTTTAGATCATAGCAAAATTGTAAAGTGGTTTTCCTGACTTATTTCTTCTCATTTATAAACAGATACTGGCAATTGTTACAACTCAGTGTGGTTTGATTCTTGATTGTTACTAATCTTTATACAAATCCAGGTTTATACACAAAGCACTTAAAAATGGCAGCAAAAATATTTAACAACTCTTTCCATTTTTAGTTTTCATGTCATCTTTAGTATAATTAGAGTGGTTCTTTCCCTTTATTCCTCTTTACCTCTTTTCCTTTGCAATATGTGGTGCTCCATAGTGACTTGACTTGATTTTATTCCTGATTGCAGTTTGCTAATCCTGACTTTACGCAACCAATCTCAGAAGTAGTAGATGAAGTTATTCAGAATTGTCCCATTGATGTTAGACGTCCTCTATATAAGGTCAGTAGCTATAATCTTTTTTTTTTTATATACAAGTTTTAGAAGAATTGTGATTTTTATTAAGGTACATATTTGAAACTCTTAAAACCAAAACCAAATGAGCAAAATTAACCATTTTTCTAGAAATGAATCCAGTATGCAGAAGGGTTTGTTGTTCACTTAGACATTTTCAGGATGTGCTTTTTCAGTAGGGAAACAAAAAACTGAGTAAAAGTGGTGAGATGTAATAAGATATAAATAGATTTTAAAGCACTGACAATTCTAATGTGGCAAACTCTTGATGGGTTCATGTTGTGTCATGCTTATACATTAAATAATTTACAGTAAAAGCATACCTGCTAACTGTAGCTTCAAAAACTATATTTAGATATCTAGAATTTAGGAACTGGGTGTAGTTGGAGACTTACATTTTCAGACATGGTTAACAAATTTTGTTATTCCAAACAGAATATTGTCCTCTCTGGAGGCTCAACCATGTTCAGGGACTTCGGTCGCCGTTTACAGCGAGACTTGAAAAGGACTGTTGATGCCAGGCTGAAACTTAGTGAAGAACTTAGTGGTGGCAGACTGAAGGTTGGTTGGTGAAGCTCACACACTTAGCAAGCATCTGTTACCTGAAAAATGTGCAAATAACATCTTGCAATGATTGTGGTCTTTGTTGAAATGTCTTTATCTTATTTGAAGTTCTTATAGAGGCTTTTCAGAGATTTATCCCTTACATTGATCACACAGCAGCAATTGGCCACTCCAGATGTCTTTGTGCTTGGTGTTTATTGATCAGTTACAATTCATTGTGCTCAGTCTTTGAGCTTGAAGATAATAGAGATGAATGAAGCTCATTGTTGAGCCACCAGGAGAGTCAGGAGCACGTGTCCTGTGAGGAGTGAGGGAGCTGTGATTAGAGAAGGGAAGGCTTTGGGACTCCTGACAGTGCCTCACTACATGTGGGGAGATTACTGATTTTGAGGTTCAGCTGAATGAAACTCTAAATACCTTCCTCTGGCATCATAGCTTGCCCTGCCTTGAGCAGGAGGCCAAACCAGAGACATGATGTGGTCCCTTCCTACCTCAATTATCTTAGATCCTGTAAGCAACTTCATGTTTTTACTAAACTGCATGATCCTTAACTTGTTCTCTTTCAACTTGAGACTTTCTTTTGTCTCTGCATAAAGAAAAGACCAGCAGATAAAAAAAAATGTGCTTTTTCCTTTTAAAGCAAAATTGAAGTGATTTTCCTCAGTTATTTTTTAGGAGCAATCTAGCTACGTGAACTCAAAAAATCCTTTAAAGTCCCAGCAGAGCTTTATAATATGTCATGTAGACAACTCTGAAATTCCAGTCATGCACATGTCTCTGGCCCAAGAAGCATCTTTTAGTCTGTTTTCTTTACTAGACTTGTACCACTTAGTAAGGAATCAGAATCTGAATAAGGAAATTGGATGTGATTCTTGTTTTCTTCTAAGTGCCAGGTATGGCAAAGAATCAGTGGCTGGAGTTTTGCAAATGTGTTACAGAACATTTTTAGATACTGTTCCAAATTTCAGCAGGTTGGGCTGGAAAAATAAATTCTGAGACTGTTACATACACTGGCATGCATACACTTCCCTATGGAGGGAAAGGGAATGGCTGACTGGAAAGAGTGTTGTGGTTCAGAAAAGCATAACTGACTGTACTGATCCTGGATAAACTTTCAATCTGCAACTGATGTTTTGTTAGAATAATCACATGAAACTTGAAAATTAGCTTCCTAAAGTGTGTTTTTTTGAAAAGTTTAGGTACTGTGGATCAATGCTATAAATGCATAAATTAAATAGTCCATCACAAAATTAATTAAAACACAGTGTGAAGAAAATGGGTGTGAATGGAAGTGTCTCTGTCTGATAAAACAAGTAAATTATCTATAAGCAGGAGCTGTTTCTTACTTTTCATTCTACAAGGGAAAGTCTGATACCTTAAATGTAAATTTACATGCACAGCATTTATGAAAACACTAATTTATGAAAAGTAAGCTTGGTATATACACTGCTTTAAAACCAAACCTGGTTTTTACCAGCAGAAGTGACTTTTAATGTGTTGCTTTTCTCTCCTCTTTTCTGCAGCCCAAGCCCATTGATGTCCAAGTCATTACACACCATATGCAGAGATATGCAGTCTGGTTTGGAGGATCAATGCTGGCTTCCACAGTGAGTTTAGCTGTAAAGCTGAGCATGTTTGAGCCATTCTGACTGAGCTTTTGGGAGCTCTCATCTCACCTTCATTGTATATTAGATGTGATCAAGGAATTTCTGATAGACCTCAGGTGGTAAATATACCTTCCCTGTTTTTGCATTAGACCTTAAAGACTTGGAAGAGCAAATGAAAGCTGAATTCAAGCTTTGAGTTGTTGAATAGTGCATTTTAGTCTTGTGGCAGAATATATTCTTTTCATTGGTGTTTAGCCACATGTGATGTAAGTTAATTTTAGGATTTCTATGCCATCTTTGTTTTTTTCCACTGGCTACATTAAAGTTAATATTGTTAAAATAAGGTGTCTCTACCATACACTAATGGTTTTTTCCTTCCCTTTACAGCCTGAATTCTACCAAGTATGCCATACCAAAAAAGATTATGAAGAGATTGGCCCTAGCATCTGTCGTCACAACCCTGTGTTTGGAGTCATGTCTTAAAGCTGACCCTGCAGGGGTCAGGGATGGGGAAATGGGGAGGAGGAAGAGTCTTTC
Organism: Dicaeum eximium; assembly: GCA_013396995.1. Lineage (NCBI taxonomy): Eukaryota > Metazoa > Chordata > Aves > Passeriformes > Dicaeidae > Dicaeum > Dicaeum eximium. The sequence continues at coordinate 187,188 of VWZP01003889.1, forward strand.
TGATTACTTGTTTGTCTGATGGCTGGTATTAAGATAACAAACATGACTTGACAATAAGAAAAAGACCAAACACAATTAAGCAGGATCATTTTAATAAGTGTCTCAACATGCGGATGTAGTAGAAAGCCAAAACGATCACGTTTTTTCTTTAGATTGATTATTTGAACCTGTGCGTAACAAAACAAAAAAAGTGGATTTTAGTTCTTTCTGTGCCCTGATATTTTGTATATTAATGAGTTACCCAAGATTTGATGGGATTTCATGGTGTGTAGATAGTCAGCTCTCTAATGCTTCCATTGTACCCCTTCATGGGTGCAATACAGGAGCTTGTTTATATTTCATACTTTTTTATACTTTGAGGAAAAATATGAATAAAAGAAACTGTAATATTTGAGGAAAAAAATTTACCAGTGACCAACTTGAAAGTAAATTAAAAAAAAAAAAAGAAAAAAAAAGTCCTGAGTCATGCAACTAGCTCTTGCAAATCATGACCAGTCTAAATCCTGGGTTCCATACAATGCGAGTGCTTTTGGAACTAAGAAGCTACTATCTTGGATTAACCAATGCCTGCTAGTGCTTTCTGATTACTTGGTGCATTTTCATACTATCTCTTGCTTTAAAAAAAAAAAAAAGTAAAGACAAGACTGTTGGACCAGTATTGCAGTTCTGTAGTGTCATTTCTAATTAAACCAAATAATCAGGTTATCAAAATTTGGTGTATTTAAAGCCTAACACCATTCCAATAAAGGCACAAAATTTCTTTTTATGTTGGTGTCAGACTTGTTAATCTCATGACATGGGAAGTTCTGAGCATGGGTCCCTACATATCCGCTGTGGCTTTTGAGGAGTGAGGTTGGTCTGTGAGGTAGAGATGTAATGTGCTTTGTGTAACTCAAGTGTGAGCATTTTAGAGCTGCAGTTTGTGTGTTCAGCTAGCTAGCACTTACCTAGAGAAGCCTGACAGCTCTTCCACTGTTGGGTTTGTTCATCTACTTTGTTCTGTAACTTTTTTCCCCCCACTTTCTTGCAGGTGGTGCTATTCAGGAGTCAGCACTGCGTTTTCAATCTCTGTGGTTTTTCTGCAAGAAAATACCATGTAGATAAAAATAAAGTGAAAACAACCTCTTTCTCATTCTTTCTAGGAAGAACACTTTCTGTAGTGACTGAAATTGCTTACGATTTCTGTTGATACTTGTGAGAGAAAACTCTTTTTTAGGCACTTCTGAGCCCGCAGATGGAGTTGAGGCTGTTTGCATAGAAGACCACAAGAGGGAGATCTCCCGGTTTCTTCTGAGTTGCAAAGATGCCTCACATTTTTATCAGTGAAGCTTATCAATTGCCAGAGCTTCAGAACTTGGTAAATGTGACTCCAAAACAAGGATAAATGTGGGAAAGTATTTTTACAGCAAGCGTTACAAATTTTACATGCTAGAATCAAACAGAACATGATGAAAACAACAGATTTTTGAACAATTTTATTACAAAACTATATTAGTAACATCTCCCTAACAGTGATACAGTGTTTTAGTTTTTCATAACTCACTTTTTAACTCACTTTGAATCATAACTGTAGAGGGATTCCTGTGGTAGGGAAGGCTAATAGGGCAAATATATAAAAAATAAAGTTAATTTGAGTTCTGCTTTTCCAGCAGTCCTGGTTCTGCCACTGTGTCATACTCCAGTGACAGGATATTTTGATACACTGCAGAGGGGTGAAGATAAGGCAAGGACCTTTTTCCTCTCTAGAAAAAAAGAGTCTTAAAAACTCACTTGAAAATCCTGACACACAGATACATGACAACGAGCAAGTGCAAAGAGGAGTGAATTCCTCTTTCTGTCACACAGCTGTAGGGAAATCCTGAGTGTTACAGAAATTCTGGATTCATATTCCTGAGGCCCCAGGGAAGGAGACTTACACCTCTACTGTTCTGCTGCCTGCAGGATGATGGATGATCTGGAGCAGTGCTGCCTGTGCACAGAAAATAGCAAAGAGCACTAAACAGCTGCAGTCTGGCCTGTCTGAACTTGGCTCACTTTACCCTTCTCCAGGAATTTGATTTTATTCTGGTAGATGAGGTGGGACTCCAGGTTTAATTGGCTTGAAAGATGCTGGTTTCATGCAGCTGAACTTGGAATAAATCAAAGGTCACTGCCAAGTTGGTTTAGGTTCATCTCTTCATTTTGTGAAAATGTTAGTACCAAATGTTAGATATTGTTGGGATAGATGAGTTATTATTTGAACAGCTGCCTGGAGGTGACTGCTGGGCTGGCTGAGCTCCTACTGCCAGCTGAGGGCTGGTGCTGTGCAGCCTCTGCCTGATCACTGCTGGTCTCTGTGTGGGCCAAAACTCCTGTGGCAGTAAAATTAACAAAAATATATTGATAGTGTCACTTAGTTTTTGTTGGTTTTTTTTTTTTAATTTCCCCCACAGATGCAAAGTGCTGGACTAATCAGCTCCAAGTGCCAGTCCCCTGTTCCAGTATCTGCCTGTGAGTTTCCTGTTTTAAACAGGACAGAGATCCCAGCTCCCATGTGCATGCTGCAGATGTCTCTTCCCTCTCAGCATTTCTGTCAGAAGCTGGGTTGCCCAAGGGAAGGCAGAGCCTGGCCTGTGGTGGATGCAGGTGTCCCTCACCTCCATGAGAAGCAATGTCCCCCTGTGTGTTTGGGCAGTAGCACACACAGTGGCTGTAGGTTTTCCCCCCAATGCTGCAGAATAAATATATATTCTTAGTATAAATGCATTTACTGCTGGAAGGAGGCCCAGAGAGCACAGCAGCAATTAGTTTAGAGGAGCTGAAGATGTAGTGCTGGATATGGAGCATGTAACTCTGATATGGCTGAGTAAAGAGCTTGGGCTTTTTTTCTTCTTTTCATGAATTTGAAGGTCAAGAAAGATGTTTTGTTTAAACACAGCCCAGCACTGAAGAAGCCATTCATGAAAGCCCCGAAGTTGACCTACATGAGCACCCAGGACTAATCTCTTTTAGCATCTTGGAGTTCCAATTTTTTTTTATAAATGAACATTAACTGGAGCAGGGGTTTAAATACATCTCTGCTTCCCAGCTAAATGCCCTGGCTACTCAACTGTGTGGAAAATTTTCCCCCTGGTCTTGTTTGGGTCTCCCTGACTTGTTGCAGAGCCCAAGGCTGGGTCTGCTGCCCATGGGATCTGTCAGCAGTGACTCTGAGATGGAGCCCGCAAAGCCTCCATTCCACAAGGTGGGGATTATTTGTGGGTTGGTTTTATTGTTTTCTCCAGTTTCCAAACTGATTTAGCCTGACCTTGTTAGTGGTGAAAAATACCAAAAGTTGTGCCCCAAACAATAATAAATAAGAAATATGAAGCAACTGGTGTATCTCCCAAGAGAACCAGGAACGTGCAGGAATCTGTTGTAATGCAGAATTGCAGCTGAAGCACCGTGGGGAGGGGAGGGGGAATTGGCTTTATTGCAGTTCCATGTTTTAGCTGTGTGGGGCTTTGCCCGGCAGGAGCTGCAGGCTCGCTGCAGTCAGGGTTTCACATTTCGCCACAGGATGGCACTTCCCTACAAGAAATCCTGCGTGCCTGCAGCCTGGAAAACCCCTCAGCACAACCTGCTGGAAAAAAGCAGCTAAATGAAAGCATCTGATGGCAAACCTTCCTGGGAAGGCTGGTGCCTTGTAGTCACATCAGGCTGAGGAAGATCAGAGCCTTGTCTTTCTATCTGGAGCCAGGGAACCCGTGTCACCCTGCAGATGCTCCAGGCAGGAGTGGTGTGAGCTCACCTGTGGATGCTGAGCAGGACTGAGTCCCTCGGCACAGGGAGAACCCGAGGTGCACGGAAAGGGAATTGGTGTCACATGCAGGATGTGGCACCGCTTCAGGAGATAACTGCCAGGAGGGTTTTGCACTCTCATTGCAATTCACTTCTGAATTACCTCAACCTTTCCTTGCACCTGGTTGTAGGGAGTGCACAGGAGATGGCACAAGCATGCACCCATGCCACAAGCAGAGATAAAGCCAGGGAGAGCTCTGCTTATGGTCCTGAGGGAGATAAACCATCCTTGGTTTGGCGAGGTGCCTTTAGTGTGCTGTGCTTGTCCCCCACAAAGGCTGGGTAATGATAATCTCACCCTGCTGTGGTGATGCTGCACCCCTGTCTCAGCAGGGTTCTCAGTATGGCTCACCAGGCATTTCTGAGCAAATTGTGCTGTTACCTGGGGGTTGATTTGGGGAAGAGGAAAGTTTTTACATTGTTTTGGGGAGCTGAGGCACAGCCAGGCTTCTCTGGTGTAACCACAGTGTTCAGCCCAAGGAGACACCCTGGCAGTGGTCCTGGGCTGGAGCTGGGCAGCAGCTGTGTGTGCCTCTTGTATTTTACAGAGCTATGAGTATTTATAGAAGAACTCCTCTAAATATTGCTAATGCACTTTGATTTCATGAAGTCCTGACCTGCCAACCTTCTGCTCCTCTCTCACCTCCATTAACTCATCTGACCTACAAAATGTCAAATGTGGTTTATCTGCCCAATGTGCAAGCTGACTGAGCTCAAAAAGGGCAGATACAGCTTTTCTCAGCTGTGAAACACCCTGAGGGAGGGGATGATTTTGCTCTGTTTGGGCAGTCACCTCCAGCTCGTGGTCCTTTCACTCTCTTAGCCCTGCATGCCCTGCAGCTGCTGAAACCTGCCCGAGTCAGACACCTGGGTCTGCAAGGTACAGGTGGGACAGGATCTGATGCATCAGGGGCTGAGCCAGAGGGGCTGAGCTCAGGTTATGGAGCAGGGGAATGAGAGGTGCATCCCACAGCACAGCCCAGGTGCTTTCCTGGGTGATCCCAGGGTTCATGGAGTTGTTCCGGTGGTGGACTCGGGCACTTGATGCTTCAGCTCCTCACTGCATGGATGTGGGAAAAGCCTCTGTGCTGGGAAACTGTGTGGTGATGGCAGCTCTCTGCTGGCACAGACACTGCCCACTGAATACCTGAGGTCCCTTGTTCCTGCTCCTGCTGTACTCAGGGAAAGGTTTCTCATTTATTGTCTGTGCCCTACAGAGCTAAACAGATCAAAACTAATGATCAAAGGGATGACAGGAGACAATGCTCTGTGACCTGTGGGGTCAATATCTTATTTTGTAGCACTCTGCAACTGCTGTGCTCTGGGGCTTTTTTATTCCATTATGTCTATAATTCCCCTAATAAATGCAGTGTGTTTGCTGTGGCAATGGCACCAGAGCTGAGCACCAGGCTGAGGAACCAGAGATGGCATGGGGACTAGGGGACTCTGTGCTGTTGGTGGTGATGTCCAGACCATGGTCATGGTTCATGTTTGCTGCCTGAATGCAGCCTTCCCCTTCCTGCGTCCTCCCACCTCTTCTCCCAGCTGAAGAACCTGCTGGGTAGTTTGATCCTTTCTCCAGGTAGTGGCTGCCAGGGCCCAGGTGCTCTGATCTACTCCAACCCTAATGAGAGTTGCAGCAGCTGCTTTTCCAGCCTCCAAAAGACAGGGAAACCAAATCCCCTAAGAGTTTAACCACGTTATAAATGAGTATGTTGGAGGGACAGATAAAATATACCTGGAGCTTGTGTAGAGAGAGAGGTTGGTGTGCAGGGAGGTGGGATTTGAACTGACAGACCTGCAGCTGGGGTCTCAGTGCTTTTCCTTCTTGCAGCACCTCCCTGCAGCCTGGAACCCTGACTTTCACTTTGGAAGGTTAATTATCCTTTAAACAAGAAATCTCAAGCGGTTCAGAGTAGCCTAAATAAAAAAATCTGGGGGGAAATTCACTGGCATTAAAAATTGTTTTTAAAAGTTTCATTCAAAACGCACTGGAAATGTGAAATTTTCTTGGCAGGAAACATTTGTGCCTGTCTGATCCTATCTGCAGGGTTTTCCTCTCCCTGCTGGGCACTGCTGGCAGCTGCCTCAGCCCTGATCCTGGTGGAGGAGCTACTGCTGCAGGACCATGGGATGTAGGGCTGCTGTGAGTGCATCCCCTGAGTCTCCTCAGATGTGTGACCCCTGCCACCTGCTGCTGCAGCCAAAGCCAGAAAAGTGATGAAAGTCCCTTTGCTGCTTTGTTTGCTATCTTTCCCAAAGGAAAAAAAATATTTTCCTCTTCATGAGTATTAATGACAATGCAAGATCTATATTGTCTCTCTGCCTTTAAGCCCTGATTCACATCAAATACCATTTGGGGATTTTTTCCATTGTTCAGCATAGGGATAACTTCACATACTTTGTGTTGGGTATGTTTGAGCAGCAGAGGAGAAGAAAGGGGGACTGGAAATTCCTAAGGTAGGACAAATGTCTAGAGATAAAGAGGAAGGTGATGATGGTTCAGGGCTCCTCTCCCTGTCTGGGGTGGTAGATGAGGAAAGGCACTTTTCCACTACCTGATAAAAAATCAGGTGAAGTGGAAGGTGAATCTTCACCTGATAAACCTGGTGAAGAAGCAGAAGCAAGGAGCTGCAGGGCTGGGAGACTCCTTCCTTCAAACCACGTGTCTGGAGCTTTTGGACAGCACCATGGCCCAGCCTGGTGATCTCCATCACCTCCCACCCTTGCCCAGGCTCTGGCAGCAGGATCCAGACTCACCTTCCTGAGGCTTTTCTGCTGCAATGAAGTTATAACTGGAAGTGTCAGCATTTCAGCAGGGGCATGGTGCTCAGCTTCACATGGGGAATAAAAAAGGAGCAGGAGAATATAAAATAAGAGGCAGGTGCAAAGATATAGAAAAACTTAATTCAATTTTTATAGTATTTGTGTTTGCCTTAACAGCCTTGGCTTGCCACTGACACAGTGCACTGGCCTAAGTGAGCACGTAAAATGTGCACATTAACTTGGTAAACACAACTGACTTTTCAATATTGTCTTTATATTGATGTGCACAGGCAATATTGAAAAGGCATTTTACTCATTCACAGCTGGATCACACACTGTGAAGCTATCACGTATATTAGACTTCAGACAGAAGTGGCTCAGAAAACTCCACATCTGCCCTTTAGAATTAAACAATTATGATGGGATGGGAAAGACCATTCAACAATCAGGTCTTTACATGATGAGCACAAGTCTTGAGTGACTTACTGGATAATACTTTTAATATGGTGCTCCTCTGTCATGATTTTTAGGTATTACATGGAAATGTGATAATTAAAATCTGGTGTGTTTTTTGAGTAAGTTACACCACAGAGGGATGGGACACTTATGGCACTGAGGTGCCTGAGCTCTCTATGCACCAGTGGGGATGGCACCCCTGCAGTGTGGGGCCCTTTGCCCCAGGGGTTACAGCCTCCCTTCTCCACAGGGGCATTTGGATATGCAGCTCCACAGTAAAAGGGTGAAGGTGATCAGGAGAAAAGGAGGGGAAGGACTGACAGGCTCTTGTTCTTAGCATCTGTAATATAATAACAGTAAATAGACATTTAAATTAGATTGCTCTCCAAGATTATTACCCAACAATTGGTCAAGGAGTCACATAACTAATCAAATGGTTACACTTTATGCCTATAAAATATCTGTTGATGCATTTTCTCTCTCCTCTTTTCTTGCAGGAGCATTGATCATTTTATTGTTCAGCCTGGTGTTTGATAAAAGTGCTAACACTGCTGCCAGAGCCCTTGGTCTGTGTGCTGCTGTGTTTTGGGGAAGACCACAAAGCCTTCAGTGTGTGATTTACTGGAGCAGCAAAACTTGCTCATCCCTTCCTTGGCTCACCTGAGTTGAAAATACAACAACCCTGCCCACAGCTGGGTGTAATTCAGCCCACAGCTTCTGCTGCCTTGATTCACACAGATCAATTTACAGAGGGAAGCCTCCAGCTAACCGATTCCAGGAGGTGGCTTTGGCTTCCTGAGGGGGAGGGTGACAAATACAAGTGGCCTGAAACAAATCCAGGGCTAATGCTGTGCCACAGGACGGTGCTGGATGCCTCTGTCTGTGGGTATCTAACACAGCTAATAAGCAGCTAACATTACTGCCTGATTTGGCAGGAATTATTACCTGCTGAATGGCTTAATAGATTCCCAGTCCCTCTGTGTGTAATTTTCACTCATCCCCAAAGGAAAGCTACATAATGTTTGCAATAGTTGTTTGTAGAATTGGGATGCACCACAGGTGTACTTTGAACTTCATAAACTGCTCTGTATTACCTCCCATTATCCTTCTTGTGGGGCTGTAATTACTGGGAGCTCTTCTGGGGCAGTGACTGCTACTTGGGATGTGATTTTCCAAAGAGGACCTTACACTGTCTGGCCTCCCTTTGTCACTGCAGTGTTTGTCTTCATTATCTGTAATGCACAGACATTGGTAAATCTGCCCAAGTAACTCTTGGACAGATTAAAATATGTTTAAGTGGTTGCATTCAGAGGTGTTTCTTATGAGGGCTGTGCTTTTAAATAAAGCAAGATCTTGAAAAATTATTTTGACCTTTTTCAATAGCTTTTAAAAATAGTGTATTTAAATTAGTAACATGGTCACAGGTTTAATAATTTAGGTGGCCTACCTTATAGGAAACCAATTCTCTATTTCAGATTCTAGTTCAAGAGGAAGAAATAGATTCCAGTAATGCTTAGAAATAATAAATTAGATTCTGACAAGATGCCCTATACCCATGTCCCCATATTAGGGGAGGAATGGTGTGATGTGGGTGTGAAATGAAGAGAAGGACCCAGGCATTGAACACAGAGGGGTCCTGCTCACATTCATTAGCCAAGATGAGTGCAGCAGCCAAATATTTGATTAAAGGCTATATAAAAATACCCATTAAATAAAATAAGCCTGCATGGGTCTTTGGCTGGTGTGTCTGAAAATGCCATAACCCTGGAATTGCAGCGTGCAAAGCAAGGGAAGACTCTCAGAAGTGCCCACCTAAGGGAGCTGTGAAAATTAATGGCACAGCAGAAAAGCTCTGTAAAGGTCAGCCAGGACTGTGTGTGGAGCCTGGGAGCTCAAAGCACTTGTTTAGCACAGACCTGCCTAGTGCAATTGTTTTTCAGCAGAGGGGTTTTAATTACAGTAACACTTTGCATCTCATGGTTCTTCTGTCAGAGGAAGTGGGGGAACTGCCCCCAAAACCAAACAAACCAAACCAAACCTGCTGCCTGCTCCTGACTGCTGCAGTGCCACCACTGAGCAAAGAGACTTCAAGGGAGGACAAAGGATTTGGTTCATGAGGCTGCAGCCCTTGAGGGCTGATAATGGAACAAGAGTTTTGCATGTCACATCCAAGTGCTCTGGTCAGGTGGCAATCCCTGTGACCCCAGGCTGCTCCAGAGTATCACCACGTACAGCCAAAAATACACCTGTAGAAAAGGGGTACTGCTCGTAATCTGGGGATGTTGCTTGTGAAATGGATTTTAAAAATATACCATAAGTGTATTATATCCTCAGTTATACTGCCCTGAACAGCAAACAAAAAATTTCGATGCTCTCCAGGCAGAAGTGAGGAAAATCCGAGCTGTAAAGGGTCTTTTAAAGCTCCATTTTTGTTATTACTGCAAGTATCATTGCTAGAGCTGCTTAAAATTATGCCCATGTCCAAGGGTTTTTGCAAGTAGGAAATGTAATGAAAATCCAAACAGTCATTTAATGGTGAGAACAGTCACTATTTCATGGGAAGAAAAGTGTGTTTTCTTGCTATGCACAGAAATGAGAGATGCCTAAAAAGATGTCATTCCTGTAATGTTCTTCCATGCTTCACCAAAACTGCAGGAAAGTCCAATCAGGAATGTGTCTGTTTTATCCTATGTAAGTGGGAAACTGCTGGAGCAGTTGAGGGGCTGGGAGGTTTTCTCTGGGGCAGCCCAAAGGAGTGGCTGGGCCAGGACTGTGGCTGGCTACTGGTGTCTGGGGGAAGTTGTGTCCTGCTGGCCCAGGCTGGGTGCAGGATGCTCCTTGGAAGCCTCTTGGAAGCTGTGGGACTTCCCAGGGAACTCTGGCTGTCAGGGAGGGTTTCCTACTCTTCCAGCAGGCTGATTTACATTCCCTCCACACACAGCTGTATTGAAACCTGCTTGCATTGCTTTGGATGTTGCCATTTTGCAAAATCCTCGTGTGTAGCTGTCATGTCTCCTTCTTTCTGACCCTCAACAGTCCTTGCTGTCCTCCTCACCAGTCCTGCCCATGTTCCCAGTGCACTGCCTGCCTCTGTTCCCTCTGGAGCAGCAGAACCTGTGGCTATTCCAGGGAACAGCCCTGAGCCATGGTCACATCTTGATGAGATTTACCAGTTTCTGCTCACCTTACACTCATTTATTGTCTGTTCTCAGGCTACTTCTGTTTTGTTGCTTTCAAGGCTTCATTCTCTTTCTGAATAAAAATTCCACATTTTGGATTGTATTTCCTATATATACAAGTTGGCCTTTTTCTTCTTTCATTTAGACAATACCTGTCTAACTTCATTATCCTTTCTGGACTTCTCAGCCTCTGAATTAGTCTGTTCTACAAATGTCAGGGATCTGCCACTGACTCCCCATGACACTTGATGAGGGAAGTTATTAAAAAATGCTGGCCCTAAGTGGTCCCCTTGGTGGCCCAGTGCCACTTTAGCTTTAGAGCTGGTGTGCAGTGTGCTGCCTGGGGCTCTGTGCCCACAGCTGGGTGATGGGTGATGTTCCTGCCCTGAGTCAGAAGGGGATGCCAGGTTTTATTTGCATCTAGTTGTGGTTTAACCCCAGGTGACAGCTCAGCCCCTCTCAGCCAGGCACTTGCTCCAGAACAATGGGATGAGGGAGGGAATCAGAAGAGTGGAAATGAGAAAAGTGGTGGGCTGAGATAAAGACAGCTCAATAGGTAAAACAAAAGCTGTTCTCTCAAGAAAATCAAACCAGAGGATTCATTCCCCACTTCCTGTGGGCAGGAGGGTGTTCAGCCCTCTCCAGGAAAGCCAGGCTCTGTCACACACAGAGAAGGCAAACAGCACTGCTCCAAATATCCTCCCCTCCCTCCTCTTCCCCCAGCTCTGTGCTGAGCACGGTGCCCCTGGCCTGGGACATCCCTTGGCTCAGCTGGGCTCAGCTGTCCTGTCCCTCCCCACCCCTGTGCACCCCCAGCCTCCTCGCTGGTGGGGCAGGAGGAGCAGACAAGGCCTTGGCCCTGTGTATGCACTGCCCAGGGATAAGGGCAGCACCCCTGAGTTATCAGTACTGCTTCCATAAAAAATACAAAACACAACCCTTACTGTGAAAAAAAATTAACTCTATCCCAGCCAAAGCTGGGACATACCTGTAAGGCCATTACTTCTTGCTTTTATCTGACCCCTTCTAAAGATGGTTTTGTTTATCCCAGGTAAAAACGAGAGGAAAGAATGAATCCTCATTAGTTCCCTCAAAGGAAAATGGCAAATCTGTCCTTCCTGATAAAAAGAATGTGAAGGGAGATGATAGTGGAAGGATGAGGCTGAGAGATCTGAGATTCATGGGGGATGGAATGCCCACCTCCCCACCTACTAATTGACTACATTTCTTGTGCAGTTGAGCTAGAGGAGAAATCACTAGGCTAAATAATAATAATAAAAAATAATAATTCAACAAGGAGTACAAATCATGTGGATGTGAGTAAAATGTAAAGTTTTTTGCTAGATAGACTGCAGAGTCCCAGTATATCCTGGAGAATTTCATAAATCTAATGAAGCTTTCACACCTTTGGGGACAGGGCTTAAGCTGCAGGGCTCTCTATCCATCTTGGGATCAATAGTGCAGTTAAGTCAAAATCACCTGCAAATAAAGAACACGAGGTTGGGAGTGCAGTTCATCTCTGACAGAGGAAGCAGAATATCAAAAAGTCCAAGCCAGCAAATTTCAAACTTTCAGCATCATCTGTGATGCTGCTTTTTCTGGGATGACCCAACAGTAATTCAGGACAATGATCATGGGGGAACAGGTGATTTCACCTGTGGTAGGACCCAGCAGGCACCTTCACTTTGGGGGCCATGGCTTTAAGGCACTGGGTATGGAGCAAGATCTCAACCAAGTCACCAAACCTGGCAGAGCTGGTGGGGGAAGTGAGAGACATCAGCCTGTTCATTGTCACCTGTGCAGGTGCCAGGTGTGGCACTTAGTGGGGAAATATCTGCAGGCATGGACAAAACATCTGGGGCACAGAAACACTCAGCTCTCGCTGAGGTGGAACTCACCCTTCCACCTCCTCCAGCCCAAACACAAAAATAATCCAGATTAATTACCAAATGGCTGAGGTACATTACAGCACAAATTATTTTATTCTCTGTGGCTTTCTTTCACACCATGCAGTGTGTAAGGCTTTGGCAGTGGGTAACTGCCAATAAAATGGAATAGAAAAAGTCCTGAAAGCAAATTAAAATTTTGCCTTTGCAGGGGTGGAAGAGCTATAAAGTTATTCATCTTTAAGAGGTCATTGCATGGCAATGCATTGCCTTCTGCTGGAAAGAAAAATAACAGGTCATGTTCTAGAGGGTGAAAATAAGGGAGCTGACTGCAGTGGTTAAATACACCATATATCCTGGGGTTATGTAGTTGACACGAGCCTGTGTGACGCCCAGAAGTGAAATCAGAAGGTTCTGGTGAGGGAGAAATGAGCAGAAAAAGGGGACAGCAGAATAGAGGACAGGTCCTGGGCGTGGACAGCTTCAGGGGACAGGTGACCATGGGGAGGACATCAGTGAGGATGCAGGGATCTCTCTCAGGACCACCTGTTTTTCTCTTCCAGTTAAGCTTCAGTTTTGCTGGGGCCATGTAGGAGTGAGATCTGGTGGTCTGCCCACTCACACAGGGTTTTGGGGAAGAAGGGATGTGCTGCAGGAATGACAGTCCTGTGTCTCCCTCACTAGAGGTGTGAGTTAAGTGGGCTGGGGAGGGAACAGACAGCTTGAAAAGAGGTGGAGGTGTGAAAGAGGGCCCTGCTCAGAGATCTTGCAGGTCTCACTCTTCCCTCTTCATGCTTTGCACCTCAGAGGAAAGAAATATCCTCATGGTTTCATTCCCAGTAATAATCTTGTGTTGCTTCAATCACCTCTCACATCCTGAATCTGCAGAAAAAGAGTGGATTGGTAGAAAATTGACCTTTGTGTTAACACTGGCTTTGTTTCTGTTTGGTAACTGAAAAACCTGTCCTTTATGAATAATGTCTATCTGCAACTGGAGTGAAGGATGGGAAGTTAAATGTATTTAACTCAAATTTCATGGCCCATCAGTGTCCCTTGGTGTGTAGGGCTTCGTGGCTGAAGTTGTCAGGGAAGTGGTTGTTCACAGAAGGACATGGGGCTTAGTCATCACTCCTTCTGCCAGGCTGGGGCTGTTGCAGACAGGATTTTATCTTAAGACATGCAGATTTAAAGATAACTTGCCCCCCCCTCCTTTTTTTCCTCCTTTGCTTTGGTTCTCAGCCTGGCAGGAAAGCTTGAACATCTCCAGCTCGTCACAACAGACAGGGAGAGCTTGTGGGAGAGTAATGACCAAGAAGTACAAGATCTGCTGGCAACTGCTTAATAACAGAGTGTTCTAAAATGCATCTATGACACTTACATTTTTTATTTATTGAATGTGGAGAACATGCAAATAGAGTATCTTTGGGATTGCATGCTGAACCCTGGGACATTTACAGATCCCAGCTATAAATCTGGAATAAGGCAACACAGCCCCACTGTGATATCATTACTGCTGTAACAAACATGAGAAGTTTCCTCTTTTCATTCTCATCCTCATGTGAGATACTGCAGATTTCTGCTGTCTGGTCCAGTACAGCCATCCTTTGAAGATATCCCAAACTGGCAAGTCAGCCCTGAGCTACTTGTCTCCCCTTAAAAGTGCTGGAAATTAGGGCTCAAGTTCTCTGAAGTCCTTAGTCACCTAATCCATATTAATAGCATGTGGTGACAGCAAGAATTAATTGGTTAATTGACACCAAAGCCTTGCCAGCAAAATAAATGGAAACCCATCAGAACTGGAGAAAGCAGAAGGTGAAATGTGATCATATGAAAAATGGGATGATCACATAGTCAGGTCAGGAGAATAATGTAAAACCACAGGACTAAGAGAAATGGCAACTGCCTGGAAATACAAAATAAAGGCTGTGAAATAAAATCAGAGGATAGTATGAGAACCATGTGTAGGATGGTGTAAGGCACAATGAAGTCCTGCCTAGCAAAATTAAAGAGACAATAATCTGTAGGCTGGTGTAGATGTGACAGACAAGACTGGTGGGGGAAGATTTAAAGTGAGGATTTCCTGGGCTGCAGTACGAATGGAGAGAGATGCTGCAGCTGACAGAGTGAGATAGAAAAACTATGTTATGCAGAATTATCTGTAAAGCAGTATATTGTTATGGCCTATCCCAACTATGAAACAGATTTAAATTTCACAGCTGATCACCTCCAGAATTTGGAAATGTCTCTGAACTCCCTTCTCTACAGACACATAAAATACCATCCAGAAAATCCCAAGCAGTGACTGTAGCCTTTGACTCCAGTGCCTGTGGTGTGGGCTGACCTAGGTGCAAGTACAAGATGTGGGCAGGGTATGGCATTTTAATAATTCCTGCTCTGCCTCCAGGGCTTTCCTCTAAGCAGTTTCATTGGTCTTTCTCAATTATTTGTGAAGGTGATATGGAAAGCTATGCATGAAGAGAAATCTTTGCTCAAGGAAGACCTGAACTGTGGCCACATGTCTTGGTTAATTCTCCTTCTCTTTATTATTTGCCTCCTTCCCAGCCCTGCACTGGCTGAGCACAGTGCTGGTGGTTTGGGACAGCTCGTGGAGGCTTCTGGCTTCCAGTCTCAGACATATCCTCTTGTGGATGTCTCCCACCCTCACAGGAGTGAGCTGGTGAGGAAGCTGCATCTATATTATTGCAGCAGGAAAATGCTGACAGGACATACGTTCCACTTATTTGTACTGAGCAAATGGATATCTGGAAAATTAACAGTGAAATTCATTTGGAGTTTAATTAAGTAGGAAAACCCCACAATTCAACAGGCAGATTCTCTTAAATAGGAAAATTATTCCAGCTAATAAAAAACTTAGAGAGATAGGATATGCTCAGAAATAAGATATCCAAAAGTGAATAGCAATAAACTATATATCATGTTGTAGCACTTGCTGTTTTCCTTCAGAAAGGAACAAACTGCCAACGGCATTTCAGAGGAAAAGAAGGGTTGTGTCTTTGAAGGGATTACTGCTCATGTCTTCACAGGGTGGCTTGGATCATCAGAGACTGCCTCAGCTTAGAACAAAGTGCTCAGAAATGTCACTTGGCAGCCAGGCCCGTTGCTGAAATCCTGAAAGAAATAACTTACAGAAAGTTACCAGACTGAGTCTTAATTGGCCCAGCTGAAACGTCTTGCTGGGAATTGTGACAGGCAAAGTCGGCACTTGGATCTGTAATTTGTAACCCTACATGACTTTGGAATGATGTTAAGGTACAAAATGTGCATTTTTGGCAGCTGTGCTCCCATGTTGCAGTCCAGCAGGGCAGAGGCCTGCAAGGCAGCTGCTTAAACACAGGGAACTGGTGCCATTTGAGATCCCCTTGGGGCACCTTGCTACATGTCACATCTGCCTCAAGGAGGTCTCAGATGCCCTCAAGTCACCCCCCAGGTGGCACTTTGGGCAACTGGAGAGTGCCCTTGGCATCCTTGCTGGGCAGAGCAGCCTCCTGAGATGACAGCTTGCCTGTTCATCACACAGTGAATCTGTTTGCACTGAAACAGGAGGGGTGAATTACTGACAGAACAGAAGGGGTCAGGTTCAAGCCTCTCTGTGCCATCTCCTCTCCCTGTCTGACGTCCCTCTGGCTGTCCTCAGAACCTTTGTGCTCCCCTCTCCGTCACCAAGCCCTCCTGCTATCAGCCAGGGAAGTGTTAAACCTGCCTCTGGCTCTCGCCTTGATGGAGGAAACAGAGGAGAAGCACCCTTTGAAAAGGAGAAGACACACACAAGGTTGCTGTCTTGTTCACTGTAAGCTGTACATTATTAAAGGCCCAAGTTGTGTTTATCCAGAGCTCTTTGCTAGAGCTGCAGGATGGATAGAAATGGGAAGGAGGGCACAAGAAACCCTTCCCTGAGGCAGCCCCGGGGCTGTGCGTCATCTCCTCAGTCAGCCTGTGCCCCAGCTCTGACAGGATGTTGAATTTCTCTAGGGCTTTCCATGAAAGTCTTGCAAAACCTTTATTTGAGCCTAAAAATCAGGCCCACAGGGGTAAGAAAAACCCCCTTCAATTTCCAACAGTGTATGACAGATGTATCCAAGGAGCAGGGAAGACAGCAGAAAGAAAAGCAGACAGAAAAACAGAGAAATAGAGGCAAAGCATCATTGCTGATGCCTGATCACTGGACCATCTTCAGCAGTTTTCAATGGCCAAGAGCACTTCTTCACATGATTTCTGAATATTTAGAGAAGAAGTTGATGTCTTTGTAGCTGCTACCTTGGGGATTCCCCTTTGCTGTGCTCTGGCTGTTGTGAATGGGTCTGGGAAGGGTCACTGAGGAATGAAGAGGAAGATGTTTTCCCTTTTCTAAAGCAGATACCTGCCCATCACTCTAAATTTGGCAAAGTGCCCTGGGGCATTGGCATTTGTGGTTGGAGGTTTGTGTTTTGGAGCCAGGACTCTCCAGGTGGCCTCATTTGGTTTCAGCCTGGAAGTGCCCACCTGCCTAGAAACCCACAGGAAGCTCGAGCACAAACAAGTGTTTAATGGTGAAACACAACTCAGACAATGTGCCCTACAGCCCACCCAAAATATTCTGAGTCAATGACAATGTGGGGCTCAAGGGCAGCAAAATGTGACCACAAATGAAGAAAGTTGCTGTGGCCAAGCTGTACTTCTTTGTGTGCATGGTTTGAACCACTGGAAATACCAGATAGGCGGACTTCTCTCATCCTGCTGTGTTCCAGACAACACAAAATCAATATCCTCCTGTTTGAGTCATGCTAAAAGCATATTCCTGAAGCTCAGCTGCTCCTTTTAAACTTCCCAAGCTAAGTAACTAATTTTTGTGTCTGAGCCCCTGTTTAAAGTCCAGTGTTTTCTGCTTACTTCTATTTCTCTAAATCCCAGAGTGCTGTGTGAAGGGAATGAGTCGACTAATCTGTAACTGAGGTCTGCAGAGTGAATTAAATGTGCTGAGTGCTACTTGGTGATGTTGCAGAAAGAAAAAGCTGAAAAACACAGAGAGGATAAAGAATCATCAGACTTGGTACTTTAAACAATTAACATTTTCAAGCCCTTTAAAATGGAAGAGAACATCTGTTAATAAAAGAAGAAAATGAAAAAAAAATCCCTAAAACCAATTATGGGAAGCAACAGCAAAGGCTCAGATCTGTCACACATTACTTTGAATTTTCTAGTAACTTCTAAAATCTTGAGTGTGGAGTCACAAATGCATGTATTTGCATCTAAAGCAATTTCCAAAATGTGAAAGGTGAACAGCATGCACAAAGGCAGAAAATTAAATAGAAGCTAGACAGGACAAAGCACACAGTATTTGCAGAGGCAAGTTGTGGCCACATTGAAAAATAAAATAAAGGACAAATTCTTACTTCATCAGTTGAGTAGAACTGATAGGAAACGTAAATTTTCATCCCAAATGGAAATCAGATTTTCATGGAAACTGAACTGGATCAAAAAATCCAACAAAACAAACCTAAAAAACCCTGAACTACCTGGCTAAACACATCGAAGTATGGATCTGATCACTGCATCCAAAGGGAAATCACAGCAAACTGGTGTCTCTGCAATGTGGCTGCACCTTTACAGACCATATCCCCCCCAGTCCAGACATCTTCCCCAATCCCAGGGGGGAGTTTTGGCCCAATTAGCTATGAACAAACGAGCTGCCCCAAAACACAGCAGTGGGGCACCTGTGCACTCCCCAGCCTTTCTGCCAGGGCTTTGCTTATTGCCACTTTTTGTTTTCTGGCTGCTCAAGTTGTGCATTTCTTGTAACTGCTGCTCTTTTGGAAGCAAAGAGAGCTAATTTCTATATCTGCAAAATGAAAAATATGTTCCAAACTTGAGAAGACAGAAATGTAATGGTTGCACCTTTCAGGCTGACCTAGAGGTGGAGTGATTTCAATTAAAAATCGATTCCAGTGAGTACCAGACAGAAGAGAAAAGGAATAAAGTCAGAAAGAAGTTTGCAAACTGTTAAAGAAATGTTCCATTCGTATTTGAAAGACTAAGAATATTCAGACTTGCGTTGCAAGGTGATAGGGAAATACCAACATATTATCTGTCTAGACAAGGATGTCAAGTTCTCTGCACAGATACCTCACAGAAAGACCAGCCCGACGCTGCGCTCCCCCTGCAGTGTCACACTCAGCACTCCAGGGAGGGGCTTTCATCCGGCATTAAAGCTGCTGCTCCCGGCTTGCTTCGGCTTCATCAGCAAATAGAAAGGCAAAACATTCCAGATGGGTGATTGGAGGGGGAGGGAAGGAAGAGAGTTGAAATGTGTTGGTGCTGCAGGGTCCTACAGAGATCTGCTCTAACACGGCTTGGGGCTCGGTCCGGGCTGGCTGTTTGTGCATCCCTCGGCGCTGGGCTTCGGCCGGGGGAGCGACGGACCCACGCCCGCTGCGCTGCCCCGCACAGCAGTGACAGCAAGGACGGCAATGACACAATGACACAATGACAGCAATGACAGCAATGACAGCAATGACACAATGACAGCGGCCAGCCCAGGGCAGGGACAAACTCAGCATCTGGCAGGGCTTGCTCTAAAATACCCAAACCAGAATCCAGGCACTGCTGCCCGTTTCCACTCTTGCCGTATCTGCTCCCGGCTCTGGGCACACACAAACCTTTATTTGCCACATTATAATCTGTGGCAAGTCCCTGAGTAATGGCTGACCTAACATGAGACAACATGAGGAATGAGGAGCTATAGAGAACTTCCTACAGAGGCTGTTTCCCAGATGATTTCAGTGATGGAAAGATGCTGTCCTGTTATTTCCCTAAGGAAGCCCAGTAAGCTCTACCTGACACTCCAATTTACAGGAGCTGCCTTCTGCTTAGAATGGCAATTGTGTCTCCCTAGCACTTGTTTTATTTTTATTATTTATTTTGGCTCTGTTTGCAGCTCTACAGCTGCAGATCCCATAAAATGCGGAAGCTAAATCACATTACACACTCCTGACTCAAGGAATGCATTAAGGTGAATCTTGTGAGAGATTTCACAGGGCACATTTTGAAAATACAAACAGATCTTTTGTTGTAACCCCATTTTCCTTAATTCCCCCAGAGACAACCAAAACTCCATTGAATTATAAATACCAACCATGGTGGGATTGTGTCTGCAGACTCACAGACATCAGGGTGTGGAATCCACATAATTTTTCTGTAGTTGAAGTCCAGAAGGTCAGGCTTTGTGGCCATGGCCATCAGTGGGTCTGCAAAGCCCACGGCTCTGGTGCAGTGGGTGGGATTGCACAAGGTGGTGAGGGTGAAGGACAGGTGACAGAGAGCAGTGCTTTTGCTGCCACCCCTCCTGCAAAAAGCACCTGGTTATAAATAACAACATTATTTAATCTACTATAATTAATCAAAGAAATATTTCACAAGCTTTTTGTCTTGAACAGGCTGGTCATACCAGCACTGCTGGAAAGAAAAAAACCAGACAAGGCATATGTAGAAGTTCTGTGATGAAAAAATGTGGCCCATATGGTGGTTCAAAAAAGGAGATTTCTAAAATGTTTAACAGCTGAAGTTGGTCTCAGCTTCACAATTGCTCATTTCACCTCCCCATGGGCAAATGGGTGTTGGAACACAGCAGTGGGAGCTCTGACTGCGCCAGACATCAGCAAAAACCCTAGGTTGCCTGCTTTGCTTGTTTTATTTATCATGCTGCCTGCATAGAAGAAGCCTCAACAAGTGCAGAGGAGTGTAAAGACATCGCACTACACTCGTGAGAGAGGAGTGATGGCTGGAGCCGATCCAGAGGGGTGCAGGGGCCACAGCTCCCCCAGCCCAGCACCCTGTGGGTCAGCCCAGCTCACTGCCACGGGAGGGACAGGTCTGCACTTGGCAGAATCAGCCTGGCAAAAACGCTGATCTTATCAGAGTGCAGCATGACAGGAGCTGCCACCTGCCCCAGGTGGCTCTGGGGTCAGAGAGGAGCCCCCCGACACTGCTGCTCTCCACCAAAGCAAATATAACAACATGGACTGCAAACCCGTGGCTAGTACAAAGTAAGAACTTACATGAGGAAGGGGAAATCTTATTAAAGTCGTGCAGATCACTTGGGAGGCAGGGCTTATTTGAGCAAAATGCATTTTAATCTGATTTTAATGAGACATATTTTAAAAAGGATGTTGAAGAACACTATTGGGGATATAGAAGAAAAAAAAAGCTGTACACAGAATTTCAGTTTGCAGAGTTGGTTAGGCTCCATCTGAAAGTGGCAGCATTAAGGAGTTTAAATTTTTTAAATTATCAAAAAGGAAATGGAGAGGTAACTTGATTACCCTGGAAATCTACAGGGAAAGAGTAGTGGTTACTATACAGTTAAGTGGCTCAGGTTAAAGAAAGTTATAATAAGAAGGAATAGCAGAAAGCTGAAGCCAAATTCATTCAAATGAGAAATCCAGCAGTTTTTAGCCGTGAGGATGATCAATTACTGGAAAAAAAATTACCAAATGCGGCAGCTGATTTACAGTCTCCCAGTGTTTCAAATTGTGACCAGTTGTCTTCAGCCTAGAGTGGACATCTTCAGCTGAACAAAATGGTGCCAGAATCCTTTCAGTGGTGCCAGGGGCAGGATGAGGAGCGACAGCCAAGAAGTTTCATCTCACCGTGAGGAAGAACTTCTTTACCTTGAGGGTGGCAGAGCACTGGAACAGCTGCCCATGGAGGGTGTGGAGTCTCCCTCTTTGGGAATGTTCCAAACCCACCTGGACATGTTCCTGTGTCCCCTGCTCCAGGTGGCCCTGCTTGGGCAGGGAGGGGTTAGACTGAGTGATCTCCACAGGTCCCTTCCAACCCTGCAAGGCCACACAGCTCCTGCAGCTGCTCTGTGTCTCCCCATGGAATCCCATCCTGCTGGACACATCCTCGAGCACAGCTCTTGAGAGCTGCCTGGCTCAGCAAGCCCAGGAACTGTTTGGAAACAAGTCTGGGTTTTTCCTCACTGTTGCATTGCTTGCCACTTTTTGCTGGGTTTGCTAAACACAATTATGTTTTGAATATTGCACAGAAATTTGGACTGAAATTGTCTCTGGCAGGAAACGCACACAAATGCACTGAAAAAGAGATTCCCACATACAAGGCTATAACTGACAATCATTCCTCATTCCATCATTCCTCAGCAGAATTGCTACACTTATATTGTTAGGTGAAGCTGCACAGAGCCTGGCACAGAGTCCATTAAGAAATCCCATTGGCTCTCTGGAGAACACTCAAAGCACAGGCACTAAGATGCTGCATTTAGAAAGATAATGGATAAAGATGAAATCAGTTTTTCAGATGAGTCTTCCATTTCCATAGGGGCTGTCTTTATGGTTTCAATGATGTAGAGTAAAAAGAAAGTATTCACTTCCTAATGAAATGAAAAATTTTATTAATTTGGGGATATTAATTCCTTTAAGAGCTTCACTTCTTGAGTTCATTAACTCCTCGAATGTGGCTTGAGCTGATGCTGCCTTCCAGTCCTTGCCAGGATTTTCTTTCTGTTCTCTGGTCCAGGCTAAGACACAAAGAGTTTGCCTGTGCTTACTAAGCAGAGAGATTTCCTATCAAACAATGAGAGAAATGTCCTCATATTCAAATACCCTGATATTCTCAGCTGTTCAATCTGGCTGGCTCCCGTAGCAATTACAGATCTCACCCTGGTCCTGCAAATCCTGTAGTGTTTACAGATTTCACCCTGGTCCTGCAAAGCATCCAGACCTTGGTAATTCATGTGACTTTCAAGGAAAGCCTTGTGAGCTCATTTTTCCGAGCCAAGTGAGGTGTGGCAGCAGTCGCAGCTGAGTGGCCAGGGGGACCTGTGTGCAAGGGCTCTGCAGGGCTGGGGAGCAGCTCCTTAAGGCTCCTGGGCTCCTGCAGAGCCTCAGTCATGCAGAGCCCCATTGGCAGCACTGAGCATTGGCTTCTGGGTCGTCTGATCTAAGCAGCCACCAGTGTGTATGAGGTTTTAGCAGCATATGAGACTTGGAGAGTCTTTCTATTTACAGCATCAGGGGTGGGCCATAGCATGAGAATAAATTCTTTGATTACAAAACACAATTTCTCAAACTATTTTCTATGTAGTCAAAATTATTTTTTTATTAAAATACAGGTGAAGAAGGTGTTAAAGCAGCTTAAAAGTTAATTTATGTTTTTTCCCTTTCTTTTCTTTCCCATTTCCCTTAAAACATTCAATGCTCTTGGCACTGCATGATGCTTTCATAGTCTTAGTTAAACATTTTCTGTGATTGAGATGTGCCCACCTGCAAGTTGATTAAAATGTTTGCATAGCTTTGCATTGTGGAAACCATCTTCACTGTAAAAGAACCATCTTCACTCTGCAGAAAACAATCTCTAAAAATCAAACCAAATACCACTGTGGACTGAAACCTGCTATTCTTCCCTAAGCAAAAATTTAACCTCATTGAGTGGGCATTCTACTGCCACAAGGTCAGCAGCATTTGGTCTTATGTATTCAAAATAACTGCTGTGGGATAAGCACATGAAAATTTGCACTATTTTTGGATTTTGTTTTCTGAAACTAATAAATTATGAAAACATGCTTCCAGGAAGCTAGACTTTGATCTAAAGAAAGTTCGTCTGTAATAAAGCCAAAGGAAAAGAAGAGTATAGAGACTGGCAATCAACAATTTTTTTAATCTGTAAATTTATAGTTGTTTATGTCTGTCTGTACATACACACAAATATCTTTCTGTACATATACATGTTTTCTATTCTTGCTCCATCAACATTCAAAAGCCAGTAAGTATTGAAGTAAGTTCTTCTGGTTTCTAACCACTGTGATTATTTGCATTTTGCTAAACAACATACTTATGAGAACCTGCCCCCTTCCATCAATTATCTAGAGTAGAGTGGTTCAACTTGAGGAAAAAAAAGGTGATGTGAAAATCAAAAGATAGTCTCAAATATAAATGATGGGAAGAGTATCTTTGCTTGTAAAATTGATAAATAGTAAATGAGATTTGTAAAAAGCTGATCCTTGAAAAAAGACATGACAGGAAGAGGGGGGTGATATGAACTTGTCAAGGTACAGCACTGGGAAGGATAATTAAAATAACCAGACACTTTTTGGTTTGGTTTTTTTTTTTTTTAAGCACATTAGGCATGTGATTTCTACCCTGGTGGATGAGGAATGAGTAAGAATGAAGGAAGGAGCTGTATAAGTACTTTGAGGTCCAGAAAGTGATGACCAATAAAACCATTTCAAGTCCCTGGCTGGAAGTGAAAGGAATGAAGGATGAGGATGCCAGTTATAGGGGCCAAGGTAATCATCACATGGCTGAGACCTCAACAACAGCAAATAACATCATCTGAAGGGAAGACTGGGCTTGATGAGACACTTTATGGGAGAGAAAATACACTTTATGGGAGGGAACAGATTGCCCAGGGACACAGGCAGACGTTCCAGAAGAAACCTGGATACAACTTTGGACAGAGAAGCAGAGAAAGTAGGGAAAATGAATTGTGTGGCTTTGCCCTGATCAGCACAGGGAACTTACTGAGAAAAGGATGGTGAAAGTCAGATTTTTATAATCATGATCATGAAAGTGTTCTTGGGGAGGTGAAGTGCGAGAAGGTAATAAAGACAGTACATTCTGGTTCTCTCCAATAATTGGTAAGATTTCCACATGGAAAACAAATCTACAAAGGAAAGGCATTCCAAAGGTTTTGCTGTTTATTAAGGAAATTGAAAGCCATGTATTGTGCTGTAGAGACTGGGTAGGAAGTTGAACTGTCAGCTTTTTAGTGACTTGAAATTTTAAAATAAATTGTTATAGAAAGTGGAAAGCCAGTGACAAATAATGTTTATAAAAGGACCTTTGAGTCACACACAATTATCCTCCAGCTATCAGGAAAATCCTTGCACATGGATTGCACATGTCCTCCCCTCAAATACTGCAATATGTAAGGAGCAGCATGGCATTTGAAATGTTTGAAGTGATGTGTGTACAGCACTCTGGGAAGGGTCACTGGTGTTCATGGCACTGTTCTAAACAACATGAAGTGGACATGTCCCAGGGAGTACAGGGCTACCAAAAGCGAGATATACGAGCAAAGAGTGAGGTGCTGTAGCTGTATCCTGAAGAGGAGAGGATCACTGAAATACCTCAGGCCTAAAATATAGCTAAAAAATGTGCAGAGAAAGTGTTTCCATGACTGTGACAGGTAAAGGAAGAAGTACTGGACTTAAATTGCAGCAAGCAGGACTTAGGCATTATAAGATGTTTGTAGTTCTGGCCTAGCTAAGCACAAGGACACTCTGATTCTATGAGGATTCTCAAAATACGTCATGGTTTGCTAAAATACAGCCCAAACCAGCACTTCTCAGAACAGGAATTAGTTAATCTGCCACTCTCCCTTGGTGAAGGAGCCATAGGCAAGGGTTTTCTTTTTCCATGTCTCTCTCTTTTGAACCACAGTGAAAAAGGCTGTAGGATTTCCATTGCTGAGGTTTAAAGGACAGATTAGGCAGACATTTGCCAGGGTTTTTTCTGCCTGTGTGGGTTTGATATGTGGTTCCAATTCCAAGTGCAAACTTTCAACCGGAAATTTGAGGAAAAGATCCAAACACCCAAATAAAGGATGCTCTTTTCTATCCTCAATTCCACTTCTGCAGCAAGAATTTGGAAGCTGTTGGAGCCCAAATCCATTCAGCACTTGTGGGACAATCTAACTTGCAGTGTTGGAAGGCCATTTTCCAGAGTATAGGGCAGAAATTAAAAAGTCTTGGAAAAGCTGAAAGGACTTGGAGAGAGCATTGCTTTTCAGAGGAAATCTGCCTTGTGGCAGATCTGCCTCAGATCTAAGGATTCTGGCAAGGTTTGCCTGGAAATCAGCCCCGCTCTGCGAGCCAGCAAAGATTCGGCAAAAGTCCTGATCTGAGCTCAAGATGTTTAGAAAGAAATAATAATTCAGCCTCCACGGCCATAGCTGTCTTATGATGAATGTTTCTGATTAAACTTGGCCAGTTTATGGCATGAGCTGTTTCTTACACCTCATCTCAGAAACGCATTATTTAACAGCATTGAATTCCCTAAAAATCTGCCAGGGCTGTGGATATGAGGAAAGGTCCCCAGGCCACTGAAGCAGTACGAGGGCTGTGCTCCTTAGGGTTCCACCACAAAAGCTGTGAGGTGCTTTCAATCAAAGTGCTACAAAAGTGCTACTCTGTGCTTTCTGAAATGCAATTTTCTGGGGGTGCCGCTGGCAGGGCTGAGGGCGGCATTGCTGAGGGACCCGGCTGTGCCCGGCCGAGGGGCTGTGGGACAGAATTCCTGTGGGAATCTCCTCACAGAGGAGTCCTCATAGCCAGCACCTGGACACAAACACCCAGTTCAAGGCTTGATTAAAACGTTTGCCCTGTTATTCCTAAACATGACTGAAAATGAAGGGTGAGGGGAGAGCAAGAGAGCCGATAGCCGGCAGCTGCCAGGAGCAAGGCCCCACAGGCCCGCACCTCCCCGTCCTGTGCTGTAAGTTGATTTTTATTATGTTTTTTACTTTTCCCTCCAGTGTTTTTAGTTATTTGATGATTCAGAGCCTCCCTTTTCTCTAGGAACTGAGTTTAGGGAAGGAACACTTGCAGCACCTGAGGGGAACTCCTTCCCCAGCCACCCCTCAGGAGGGGCCCTGCTCATCCCCAGTGCCAAAAGTTTTTTCAGCTCTTTCAGGTGGATCTCCATATTGTAGCAAAGCTTACTAGTCTTGGCAGAGACAATTACTTCAATCTTGCTCAACTTCTTCCCAACTTGTACACATTGGAGTGTTTCTTGCTGATGATAGTCCATATTCCCAACAAAAAATAAAAGGCCACAACAATTCAAGAGTACCTTTGTCAGTCAAATATGCTTATACATAATTATGAAAGATGCACAGTTAAATTGTCTGTGGGGAAAAATATGGCTGAAAGGTTGACATTAACTCTTTTGAAATTCAAATTTGCATTTAAAATTTACTGGTGGGAAAATTTGAGCCTTAATTTATTTAATTAGTTGTATGGAATCAAACCTTTCAGATATTTCCTGTTTTTTCATGAGGAAGATGGTACCATTATATGGAAGGAGATTGCTTGTTATTACAGCTAGTTTAATTAAATTCTTAACTTCTTCTAATGTTGGATGTGGTCTAGCATCCAGAGTGAGTAGTGTAACAATTTATCATCAGTCTGGACATTTCCAGTAAAATAGCAAGTTGTTTATTAATACCATAATTATTTATTGGCATTGGAACTGCTGTTCTGAAAATCATTATAACAGTCACTGATTTCTATATTTTAAAAACTTGCAATATTTGTTTAAAACCAAAAATGTTATCAAAACATTTTCCCTTAAAAATGTTAGGGTATTGTGGCAATCATGCTAAAAGGAGTTGTGGTTCTGAATGTCTGCAGTTTAGCCCCAGCTCAGCGTAGACCAGGGCTGCAATTTGTTTCATACAGCTGGAGAAAACAAGATGCCATTCAAACAGAAAATAATGCAGTTGGTAACAGCTTAATAGCTTATATCTTTTTGTTTTCTTTAGTTGGGTAACTTTTTATCAAATGTTTTCTTTCTCTAAGTATTCTTGTCACTGTCTACAAACAGCTTCAGCTTTGATCAAGCTTTTGCTTTCACTTCAGTTGTAATCCTGTGCATAGGGGTGCTAAACAAAGTTCTGAACAGAAACCAGTGTGAAGATGCATAATAATAAAATCAAGTTTCAGAGTCCATGAATCTAAATGTGAAAGCTATACATTAAAATTTCATTTGCTTAAGGGAAGCACAGATTTCATGTTTAAGGTACCCAGAGTTTTTACATATGCTATTCTAAAATGAATAGAAGTGTTTCAGGTCTGCTACCATCTGAATGCCATTATTCTGAGGATGTCAATTCTGCAAACATCTCTACCTGCCACTGAGTACTGAGGGATTTAAGCACATACTGGGAGCTAGCAGGCACCTGCTGTGAGCCTTAACAACCTTGAATTGCCTTTCTATCAGTAATGTGGTGATTATGTTACCTATACCAAAATTCCCTCTTGACCATATCTTAACAGATAAATGTGTATTTTGTGCTAACTGGGTGTGATAGCAAAAGTAGTTATCCCTGTAAGACTTCTTCCTTCAGTGAAAATGGTGTATTCATCTAAAAGCAGTTCTAGAGAGAAAAACCTTCTGTCATTTTCTCTTTGTGCTTTCATGGACTGAGGATAAATGTAACTGTAAATGCTTTTATTTTGTGATTTTAATGAAAGTGATGGCCTAGGTATCTGTACTCCCTGAGAGTCTCTGGCTGTGAAGCAGTTAGGGTTTTCCTGGTGCTGCAGCAGTCCTGGGAAGGTGGGATGTTAATGGCATTGCAATGGGAAAAGGAGTTTACCACATTGCTGCAACACTTTTCCTTCTGAAGTTATTCACCAAGTGCTGCACAAGAGATTGAGAGGACCCCACTTATCCAGCAGGGACACAGGCAGCAGCTGTTGGATTTTCCACTGCTGTGTGGGCGCACGTGCACACAGAGGTCAGTTCCCAGCCTGTCAGGATGCAGGAATGAGGAGCACTGAGTCATCTCAAGAGACTTTCTCTCAGTTTGTTTAAAAACAGAAAGAGAGGGGAGAAAAAAAAATATTGTTCCTAAGTGGTTGCTTGGAATTACTTCTGGTAGGGGCCAGATTGCAATTACAGATGTGCTGAACGCAGTGTCAGCTCTCCTGACAAATTCAGCATTTGTGCTGCTGTCCACAGTATCTATTTCAGACAGCTTGAGCCATAAAGCACTCTGGCTGTAAGATTGAGAGCAGGGGAGAAGCCTGCAGATGCTGACAGCCTCGGTTTGTGTTCCTCACGTACATTCACACTGATTGCTGTAATGAGGGGACCAAGTGACTTCAAAATCAGGGCACCACCAATTTGCAGTTTTTCTGCAAGCCCTATGCCCTTCTGTAGAAGCAGTAAGAATTCAAGTTTATAACTTCACCTTTGCCACTCATCTGCTCAGTCTTTATTTACATTCTGAAAGAGTGATATTGATCTGAGGACATTATTATAATTTCACTATTTTCTGTCATGTTTTCTAGGCATCCAATTGTTTGATTAGATTTTTTTGACCATTGCTGTGCCTGGAGCAGAGAGTTTTATTGAGCTACTCTGGATGGTGCTTTGTGAATTTAGAGTTGTGCAGCATGTAGAGATAGCAATCTTACAGACTGTATCTCTTGAATTAGATTGATTAGAATCTTCCTGATTCTTATCACCTGGCCTATTTAAATAAAAAGGGTAGCTGGGAGCCTGAAACCTGGCTTCCAACAGCATCTGACCTTAAGTGATACTCAGAAATGGAGAGGAAATGTAAGTTTATACTTAGTAAAAGCCAGTTAGGTAATTTTTAACTAAACCTTGTCAACACTATTTATTTTATGTCTTCACAGCTTGTGGGTTTTTGAAAATCTTGTCTTGCAATTAGGGTTGATCTATCCATAGGAAGGAAAAAAGTCTGACTTAATGAAGCTTTTCATGTGACATACTTTTTTACCTGAAAGCAGGTTTTAAATCTTGATATGCTTAGAGGAGGAATTCTTTCTGAAAGGTCCCTCAACACTGGGAGGGCTTTTCAGGTCTCCAGAAAACAACTCCCTAGGACCAATTCTGGCTGTGAACTGGTTTCCTATAAGGAGTTGTGCATTCAGACTTGGCATGCTCCTGTGCCACGCAGTAGCACTTCCTCTGCTCTCCTGTGTTACTCCTGGAATGGTTTGTGCAGGTTGCACAACTGATAGAGGAGGATGAGGTTGTGTTTGGTATCAGCCAATAACTCACCTGTTGTTAAGTGAGTTGTTGTTGAGCAATAAATAACAGCTTAGAGCCTTGGAGGAATTGCAGCTGGAAAAAGGGAATGATTGGAAGGGAAATATCCATAGGAGGTCGAAGAGGCGTTTCATCGAAATGTTGGTGTTTGAATGCACTCAGAACCTCTAGATGGGCTGGTGCTGCTTCAGATGTCATGGGAAGGATGTGAAAAACAGAGTGGTTTTTATCCTAAGACATGGAAACAGATGAAAAACTCATCTTTACCTGATCTGGCTTTCATAGGTGCAAAATGGATGCTGGGCAGCTCAGTGCTGAGCTGAAACACACCGTGCCTTGGGTGGGGGAAGGCCAACTGCATGAGCCTAGGAATGCAGATTTAAGACATGACTCCCCATCACCAGGAATGGGGGGTTGGGGTTCTGGTTGGGTGCTTTTTCCCTCTCTTGGGATCATAACTACTTAAAGGAGCTCTAGTGCCTCTGAAACTTTCACCAAGCCCTCTCTATGTGAGACTCAACAGGGCTGAATAACACAGAGGAGCAAGGAAAATGTTCTTATTTCCTTATTAACTCCAGTCAAACATGGAAATTAAACTCATACTTGACAAAGAAGCAAAAAAAATTCTAATTTAAAAATAAGTACCCATGAAGCTTGAAACCACCGAAACAATGGGTTTTTTCACCTTTTTTGTAAAGGGCTGTTTGCAAGTTTCATTGCTCCGTTATCCTCAGGTTTGTCATGGTTTACAGCTTGGATTGGGTTGAAATCTGTGATATGCTGGAGATGAATTTCCCAAGTCCTTCCTTAAGGTGTCCTACCAAGTGAGATGCATCTTTATATCATATATACTAACATATAGAGCCTGACTGAAACTCAGAACAGTTATTTCAGACGTTTGGATATTTAGGATGTAATTAGAATTATGTGCTAAAGTTTAATGATGTCAATGGCTTGTTATAATGGTTTATATGGGTAGGGATGTGAAATAAAACATGCAGGCTAAAAATTTTGGTTGAAAACTGCCTGACAAACATCAGTTAGTTACGAGCATTTTGCTAATGCCTCATTTACCCACAAAGTCACTTCACCTCATAGGAGTCTGTGTGGTGCTGAGCTTTGAATTGATGATTAAAACAGTGTTGATAACACACAATGTTTTAACCACTGCTGGACTGTGCTTGACTAAAGGTCTTCTGTTCCTCACAGTGGTTTTTGGTGCCTGGCAAAACAGGGGCTTGAGATAAAGATGAATTTTTATTCATGTGCTCAGTTGCATCTCTGATTTCTACACCTCATCAACAAAGTTCAGGGATAAGAAGGTGGGAAAGCCCAGCAGCAGAGTTCTATCATGTTCTATCATTGGATTATATTAGGGTCATCTATTGGAGCTGGGATGAGGAATGGCCCCACAGCTGTCTGGGTTGGGATACTAAAAGCCCCAAAAGTAGGTGTAGCTTGTATTTGTCACATGGACATAAAATCCTGTCCCCAGACACTGCCATTAGTACCTGGGGCACACCTGGGTTGGGTGGGCATGGCTCTGCTGCCCTGCAGCACTGACAGTGCCTTGTTCCTGGCCCTTGCCTGCTCCTGTCCTTCCTTATGTGACTGAGAAACTGAGAGGAGATTTTCCCCAGAAGCTGTTAGAAGTGCCTTTGCTCACTTGCCTCACAGCATTCACCCAAAATGTGAGTACCTGTTAAAGGTAAAATGCTTTCCTCCATATGACACCTTCTAAGTGAGTTCACCTTTGTGACAAAAGCACTGAAATAGGATCACAAGGCTGCAGAGATGCACAATGAACATGCCAAAGCTTTGTGAGGAGTGGATGGTTGTGAGGACAAAGTCTCACTGCTGGAAGTATAAAATTTTTAAAAATGCTTGTTATTTCCCTGAAGAAGCCTGATATGAATCATCTCGTTGATATTCTAATGGACTTATATGGTACAAATATTCTGATTAAATCAGAAAAAGCATAATGACATCGTTATCAGATACATTTTTGTTCTATTTAAATACATCCATCTATCAAAAATGCTCAGTGAAATACTAGAAGGGCACTCGCTAGTTGCAAAACAGATTAATTTCAAATTCTAATGGACAGGAATTGATCTAATCATCACATCAGGATTCTTGGAGAATTAAAAAAGCAACCAAAACCCACTCAGAAGTCACGTGTTTTATTTTTTGGACACTGATAGCTACAAAATGTGGAGAAAAATCTTTTCCCTTGCTCTGATTTAAAGATAGTTGTCTACATGTAAATTGTCTGCATAAAAAATCCTCCCAGCTTCTTCCTTGTAACAAAGCTGTTGTCTCCTTGGTCCAGCCTTTAGAACATTTTGCTCTCTTTAGAAAAACCTGTGGAGAGCAGAAAACTGGTGCATAGTTGGCATCATCCCTTCTGCTGCACTCTGGTAACTCTACTTGGCCGTGATATGGCCACATGCCCACCAGAAATAATAAAAGTTCCCATTCCTACCTCATCCATAAATGCATGGAGTTCACCTGTGGAGTTGCAGGCTTTTACCCTTGTTACTCTTATCTCCCCCCCTACTTCAATGCCTGTTGAACTCATTTGCAATTACATTGCATACAACTAATGTAATTACTCTGCAAAACAGATTAGTATCTAACACCTGCTCTACTTCTAATTTAAATAACTGCCTTAAAATTATTCATGAGGACAGTAATTTGCTGATGCTTCTCTTAGGGCTAATCCTTGCTTTGGCAGTACAGGTAACAGTGCCTGGTTGTATGTTTGCTTTTTGCCTTAGGACCATGCTTTCAGTTGCTTATATCTTTGTCCATCTTCTAATCCTTAGACATATTTTGTTTAGGAATGTTTCAGCTGAAATTTTTGAATCAGAACAAAGTCTAAGAAAAAATCCTATATTGTTGATGCTCAAAATGCTCTTACAGCAATTTTTAGCAGTGCTGGCAGACTTCTTGGTGATTTGCAGGCAACAGGAAACTGAAAGGGTCAGCCTTTCATATGCAGAGGTCTAACTCTTCATATGAAGTCAGTGGCAGGGGTGGTGCTGAAGCAAATCCCAGTACAACCACTAACCTTCACAGAATTTCAGTGAATTGATTTGTGCATTGGGGTACCTGGCTCCCTTTCTGCTGTCCCAGCTGTAGGATTTATCTGACAAGATCTGAGCCTGTATAAACTCACATAACAAAAGATCCAAAAGGTTAGCATGAATAGGGATACCTTTTCACTAAATTAGCACTGTTCTGCTCCCTTAACCAACGTTCCTCTGCCTACCTGAAAGCACGAAAACAGAAGCAGCTCTCAGCTAAGCACAGAAAAATATTGAGTAGCACTAAAGAAGGAAGAATACATTTTTTCAGTCTTACTTTTGTCATGTCCACTTGTCATTGGTTCTGAAAAATTAAATGCTCATGTCTTACAGACCTTATGTTACCAAAAAATTAGAGTGAAGACAAGAACAAACAAGAGCTCCTTCTGTATTAGGGACTCTAATTCTAGCACTGATGTTCTTGAAGAATATACATTTATGATAATTAAAACTCAGAAAAATTTTCATTAGGAGAGTTTTCATCTTCACACCAGATATTATTTTCAAGTTGTACCAATCATTTCTAGATATGCTTTTGGAAATGGCTGTGTAAGACACAATTTTTCTTCTACTTATAGCAATTTGGAGTAAAACAAAGTGCTGCCACTTAAAACTTTTCAGTGTCCTTTTACTGAGCTTAGGCCATTTCAAATGACATTTCCCAGGTAGCATGGGAACAAATCATCAGCCAGGGCAGTCATGTTTAGCTGCTCATTAATGAAATCAGTGTTCTGAAGCATGGATTGGCAGAATGAACAAAGCTAAAGCAATTACTATACTCTCTGCAGAAATGTGTAGAAAATTGAGGGTCTCATTTAAATTGTTAACATCTTTCCAGTACTAGATTTGAACCCAAGAAACAATTAATTTGATCATCTGCCATACATACTAATTATAATGATGATGAAACAGTTGAGAATGGACTTTTCATTTGGTGGGAAAAAGAGATAGGAAAGCAGTGTACTATGCAGTTGCTAGTGTATTGAACTGCTTTCCCTCTTGAGTATCACTTGTCCCTCTTGGTGGGAGGGAGAGGAGCAAGAGGAGGACACACAGGAGATGCCACGGGGCTGAATGTCACTGTGCCTCAGCCACTGTCACTGGTGGTGCCCTCAGAGCAGCAGGGCCACAAGCCTTTCCCCATGGGGCAATTTCCTGCTCACCAGCTACCAGCCCAAAGTCCCTTCCAGGAGAGCAGGGTTGGCATTGCTGTCTCACACCATACCAGCCAAGTCATGAATTTTCTGATTAACAGCAGTTCTTACAAAAAGAGACTAAACTGTGCGTTGCTCTAAACATAAATCTAGTGCAGTGGCACTAAATTGGGTAGGAGCGAGTAAAACAGCCCAGCTGAAGCTCATACCTTGCTAACAGGCCATTTAGATAGGCAGGCCATAACTTTTGAGCAGCCTGAAATAAATCTGTGGTGTGTACAGTTTCCAAAATGCCTACATTATCTATTGCTTAATCAGTAGTTGTGTAAGAAATCACTGTGTTTATCGGAGCATAGGAAACAGCTTTACTGCTTCCATTAAGAAGTACCACTATGCTATAGCAACGCATTACCTTCATAAATCATTTGTACTGGGAATATATTTGTCAGGTTTCAAACAGATTGTGTAATTATCACATAACTTTATTTCAAGGGTTCATAACAGGGAATTAGATATGACATTTGGTAATATAAACAGTGCACTTGACTTGCATAGCAGTTAGCTGTAAATGTTTAAAGAACTTGGCTCTAAAGAATTTTTATAATGTTTTGACAACAGGTTCTCAGAATTCATATTGTGCATGTAACATATATAAGGGCAGCTTGTGAGACATTGGATCAGTGAGGGCATGTGACAAATGTTGTGAAGTGAGCACAAGAGCTTTGCAGTGTGTCAGAGCTGCCAATGGGTTGTCCACAATGCTTCTGGTGTAAAAAGTTATGAAGAAAAAAAAGAAAGGTAAGAACACTAATAAAACTTACTATATTTGTTACAGAGAACCTCTTAAATGTGGAAGATTCAGAAATGTGAGAGGTAATGGACCGGTAGCACAGTGTCAGTGTTAATGATGTCTGTCAACGTGTTAATTTTCCTTTGTACCTGAACATGTTTGGAGAAATACATCACTGACACTGCAAAAGAACCAGTGATTTGTCATGTCTACCTGTATCACATGTGCTGTGAAACTGAGCAGTGTCCAGAATCTTTTCTGCTGTGAGTATTAGGACCTCCAGTACATTAAGGAGCTCTAATATGGCATATGGGGTCTTGTAATTTCCCTTATTTGCTGAAGTTTAGAAGGCTGATTTCATAATGACTCAATTTGCTCTTCTGCAAAGTGAGTGTGAAATCCTCTGCCTCCTGTGGGTGCCCAGAGTAGCCAAACTAACTTAAGTCTTCTGACAACTACAGTGTAAATGCAGTCTTGTTTTCACAATGCAGCAATACTGTGTGGCAGGCTGACAAAGGAAGAGTTATGTCTGGAAACAGTAAGCACCTTCCCCAGCTCCCAGGCCAACCATAAGGCTGGAAATCCACACTTATTACCAAGCACATCCTGCTTTCTGATTATTGTATTTCATTGCTAAGTCGGAATGTACAGTCTTTCCAAAGTAAATTTCCTCATTCTATTCTCCCTGTAGTCCTTTAAATCTGTGATCCATAACCAGGGAGCTGCTATCTCTGAAACTGATATGTTTTTCTGAAATGTTACGATGAATTAGGTATTTTTTAATAATCCTAAAATAAGGATGGATACTAAAACAGACATCTGTTGTTGGACTGAACCTGCTGGAGTGACAGCAGGGTGCAAATAAAAACAACTATTATTAAGCCTTTTTCTAGATAAGATTTGCTTGTAAATCCTGGCCTTCACGCTTCTGAACTGTTCATTCCTGCACTAATTGTTCCATACCCCTCAACATTTACAATTTAAATAATATTGACCTAAATTATTATTATAGTTTTACGTAATACAACTCTAACAGAAAAGGCTTTTCCTCCTTTACCTTTAGAGAGATGTTTTAATACCTGAAGTTATGATAAAAGAGTAGCTGAATATTCCAAAGACAGACATTTGAGGAGAGGGCACTTTGGCAGTGGTGTTCTGGACAACTTGCTTTTCACTGTCCCAGCCTGATCTTACCTGGTCTTAGCTTGCAGGACAGGATTCCTGCTGCTATGCATTGTGTGTGGCACAGGATGCACGTGGCTCGGGAAATACACACATCTCTCACTGCCTCTGACTTCAGGCTTTATTTGAGCAGCTTTTGTTATTCAGAAATGCAGATCATAGCTGGCTGCTGCTCAGGCTTTTGCTAGTTCTTTGTTTACCCAAGGCAACTTGTTTTTACTTCTGTCACTGTCAATTACTGCAAAATCCATTATCCTCTTGATTAACAAGAGGGCTTTATTTCCATCTGAAGGCTGTACCAAGGAACTTGGGAGCTTAGCAAATTGGGTTGATTACAGGAGTGACACATGGGTGATGTCCTTGAGATCAACATACAGATTGTGGTAGTGCCAAGCTCTTCATCTCTGATTAACTGAGCAAAGGCCTTTTGAGAAACAGTGTATCCTGAAGGCACTACCACTTGCAGTTTTAATATATGGTTCCAATCACCTTTCTGGAAAGATGGTTAGTATTTTATTTTTAAAAAGCAGGTAATAGACAACTTGATGGCACAAGTTTTAAGTGAAATTGCTGCAAGCTAATGAGAAACAAGCTATGGCTGCATAACTGGCCATTCTATATTTTCAAACTTCTATAGCATTTAATTTTACATAAAATTGCATAGTAGTTAGTAACCCTCTGTCTTCCAGCAATAATCAGGAGGCAAAAGTAACTCATGAAACCAAGCGTTTAAAAGCAGTGGATTCAGAAAAAGCTGGACAGCCTTAATTAAGGGATACAACAAATAAAACTACTGCAGTAAAAATGTGTAGTAACATGCAAACAAGATCACAAGCAGTATCTGTCCTGGGAATCTAAAATGGGAAGAAATGCTAGTGGTTGGATCTCACTAAAACTTCTACAATATTCTTAATTAATACCAGCCTGATAGAGAGAAGCCTTTCCCAATCTCATGGAGAATCTTTATTCAGTGCACTCCACGTGTGTGGAAGATCAGACGGCTACAGAAGCTGAGCTGGGTAGTGCCACTGACATCTTGGCCCTGGTACAGTGGAAGCTGTGGGAAAGATAAACTCAAGGCAAGAACAAAAGTGAAGACATCATGTCTGGTGACTGTGACCGCTCTGAGGAGAGAAGATGTAACAAGGGCATCGCTGGCGCAAACGAATGTAACAAGGACTTGATCACTCGAGAAGATTGTGTTGCTACGGGAACAGGGGCAAAGGGTCCCAGTGGAACACTTTGTACAGAACTTAGAGAACTGTAAATACAGGTGTCTAGTGTAATAAACTGGCTTTGCTTGCTTAGCATGGTCCGTGTGTCTCAATCCCCACACGTGTGAACTGCAGCGTGGGGTCAGGGAAGAATATTACAGCCTGAACCCTTCCTTTGTTACCTAACTGAGGAGGATGCACTTGGGTTACACAACCTGTCATGCCTAGGGTGGATCCACCTTAATGCTTTCTCTCTTTCCAGATGTGCCAGCTCTTTCAGACTGCCCTTGCTACCTGCCAAATGCCAGAACCATGCTGATCCCATCCCTCGGGTGACACCAGCTCAATCAGGTATGAGATGGTCCCTGTGTCTGAAACTGCTTGAGTGTGGAAGGGGCTTTCCCCCAGCCCCTTCCTGTCCTTCTGCTAAAGGCTTTAGCCCACGCTGACTTGTGTTCTGACAAACACAGCTCTCTGTTGGGAGGGCACCCAGAGCCAGGCTCAGCCATGCTGGGAAGGTGCTGTGGTGAGGATGAGTGAAGGTAACCAGTTTTCATGTCAGCTTTGGCTATGCTGGGTCACTAGAAGGGATTGTATCTCCTGTTTGAGACGTGGAGCTGTAACACTCCACATTCTGCAGTGCTTCTTATCCTGCTTTACTTCCAGGTATTTTGCAAACCTCGGGTAGGATTTTGTAGTGTATAGTAGGCAAAGGACAGGAAGTGCAGCCTAGGGAGAGGGATTAAAATGTCTTTGGGTGTTCAGCCACACTCTGATTATTCACCATGGAAGGGCTGTGTGTCTTGGGCCACTGCTGCCCGATGAGAGCAGAGCTTGAGAAGCTGCTCACTCCTGACATGGCCTTTCCAGCAGCTGCATTCCCAGCACATCCCTGGGTTACAGTTTGTTGGAGAGTGGCCTGTGAAGAGCCTCTTTAGAGCTTGTGTTAGGGCTGCTCTGAGCAACCCAGCACTTTTATGTGTTATTCAGAGACTACCTGAGAATGGCAAAGAGCTTGCCTTTTCTAAGTATGCACACTACATAAATAATGCATGTCCCTGTGCAACAGAGCTGGGGAAAATGTTTGCAGGACTTCAGGACCTGAAGGATATTGGTATGAAAGACACAAACCTATACATTTAATTGTAGTGTTTTGCTTTAGTTTTTACTGATTTTGATGTACTTGGAGAGCAGGGAACTTTAACATCTGTGCTGTATTAGCCTTGCTGGG
Source organism: Dicaeum eximium (assembly GCA_013396995.1). Taxonomy (NCBI): domain Eukaryota; kingdom Metazoa; phylum Chordata; class Aves; order Passeriformes; family Dicaeidae; genus Dicaeum; species Dicaeum eximium. The sequence goes on from VWZP01003889.1 coordinate 224,771, forward strand.
CAAGATCAATATTTTATGCATTTATTTGGATTACCTTATAAAAGATCCAACACCATGCATGCCTTGGAAAAATCTCTGAAATCCAATAAAGCCTAGACATTTATTAATTCTTCTTCAATCCTACCCTAAATCAAATAGCTCTCTACAAAAATATGCATCAAAATAGTTCCCAAAATTGCTGTTCAGTTTCCCACCACTCTAGTCTGTTTTAGGGCAGTGGTGTAAATCTACGTTTACCCTTAAAGTGCCAAGTGGCCAAGAGTGCCTTGAAGGTTTATTAGTCTCTGGTTCATAAGGGAGTGAGTAAATATAAATTTCAAATGTCAAGGACTCTAAAGGAGAATGTTTGGCTTTTTTCATAGTGAAAATATTCAGTTCATGAGCTCGACTGCAGCCCCAGCAGTTGTGCTGCCAGGAAATAGAGAGGTGTGAGGGTAAGCTAGGGCTTTTATAAAACCGAAATCTTGAGTAATTTGGGAACCTGCAGGAAACAGATTCATACTGCTTATCATGTGGGCTACCAAGTTCTCCAAGGTCAGTCCTACAGGATTTAATATAGACTGGTTTTAAGATGCTAAAGGCCCATGTGTTTATTTTACTTGGTCTTCCTTTGTGAGAGGTGCCAGGTGACCTCAGCTGGGAGAAAGTTGCCTTGGCTATGGTAGGTACTTGGTTTTCCAGCAGCAACTGAGACCATACCAGAAGCTCAGGAGGCATTTTTTAACTTGTCCCTTAGAAATGGGCAGGGCCTGATTTCCCTTATTACCAGGATAAGGTCATCTAGCAGCCTGTCTGTGCCATGGAAAAGCTATTGAGTAGATTAGCAAAGGTAAGGAAAGCACTGGATCTCACTAAAACTTCTACAATATTCTTAATTAAAACCAGAGTCTACTCAGCCTAATCTTAACTCATATTTACTTTGGTGCTTTCATTTAGAGGGATAATGAGAGAGATGTAAAGGAATATTTAGTTTGCAAAGAAGACTGAGTTGTGTTATCACAGCAATGTCAGCACAGGGCAATGGCAAGGGAATAAGAAGGACACTGTCTGAGTGGCAGAGGATGCTCTGGGAGAACAAGGGGTTTTGTCTCTGATTGGGAGTGAATGCTTGAGCCTAGATTTGCTAAGCATCCAAAATATTTCAGCAGGTGCTGGAATACAGAAAACTCAATGTTACCTTTGCATATTTGCAGCCTTGCAAGAAGTTGTGTAGCTGTGGCTGCTCAGGCCCAGGCAGCTGCTGGGCACTCCCAGCTCTGGTGGGCACAAAGAGCAGTTAACACTGGACTGGCAAGTTTGCCTGGGCTTGCTCTCCTCTCACATTATGAACTACAAGCAGTAAACTACAGTGGGATGAGCAAGTTCCTGCACTACCCATGTAGAAGGCAATGGGGATGGTAGAGAGCAAGCTTTGGTGTCCCTACTTCCTTGTCTCCACTCTACCAACAGCAGAGGTGTAAAATCCCATCTTTTCTTTTGACCTGCTTCTTGCAGTAACTGAAGTTATTGCAGGTAAGTGCCCATGAAAACTCTGTCAACAATCATAGAGGAATTTAAATGATGCAAAAATGGTACTAAATAATTTTTTTCCAGAAAAGAATTCTCCCTGGTAAATCACAAAGCCAATGTTCAAAGAACAAATTTTTGTCAGACTGCACAGAGTTATACACTCAAAGAAGATATTTTGTACATAATTATGAACTATTGTTTCTCCATTTCTCTTATTTGTGTTTAGAGACATAGTTTGGACCTAGGGCTTACTCAGGTGTTTGGGACATGGACCTTCTGTTAAAATGAATATTTTTGGCAAATTTTACTCTCCTTTGATTGTGGTCCTGGTTGTGGAGGAGGTTCCTCAGAGTGGGAAATTGGAGGAATTTGTTCCCCCATTTCTTGCTGTGCCTTCACTCAAGCATGTGGAACTTTGTCACAGACCAAGGCAGCTTTTACAGAAGCACTTTGTAACACAGTATAAACTACTGCAATGCTTGGTCTGGATACCTCCCACAGGACTTCAGGCATTGAAGGAGAATGTTGAAAATCTGAAAAGTTGCTGCAGACCAGAAGGAGAAGAGACTGGAGTGAGTACACTGACATTGTGGGGGTCTTAACTGGCTCTTCAACATTACCCGAGCCTCTGCCACAATGACAAGAAGTCTTCTCCATTACTGCAAAGGCAGTAATGGATATCAAAGCTGTCTGCACCATTTTGTTAGTTTGGAAGGCAACACAGCTTTGCCACTATCTCTGGGAAAACTAAATGAGTTTACTGTAATTGCTAATTCTGAACACTGGTGAATTTTCTTCAACAATTGTAGAGAGAAATGTCACAAATTTCCAGGCTCTGTCTTTGAACTACTAACTCGTTTTGTTCAAGACAATGAACAAGGTATGACTTGGTCATTCTAATTTTTGTGCTGTATTTCAAGTTAGTTGGAGACATTTCACCTTGACATTAGACTGCAGTATTTGCTGCCCCTGTAAAGGCATTATTTAATGATTTTCCATGTGCTACAAGTGGAACAATAAGCATGTGCTTCGTGATATACTAAGTGTATTTCAATTCTTGTGTAACTTGCCAAAGTAGGAAAAAAATAAAGTGTCCTTATCTGCTGTTGGAGCAGTCAGTTCTAGACTTGTTGGAAAGATGTTCTCAATTTTAAAATTAGACCCTGAGTTGCCCTGGTTTGCATTCCCAGTACCATGGGTCTCAGTCGTGTTTGACGCATGGACACCACGTGTGTACAGCAGCTCCCACAGTGTCTCAGGGCCACTTTTCCCCTCCAGTGATAATGGTGGTGATGAGAGGCCTGGTGCAATTGGAAGGAACATCTTTGCTTTGTGGGACATGACACTGCTTTTAAAGGATGATTTTTACAGGTACAATCTTGTGCAAGACTGTATATCCAGAGAATGCAATGTGAGCTGTGTGTAGGGTTTTATTTCTGTTACATAGTAATATGTATTTAGAAGCACTTGCTTTAGTGAAGATAGAAGAATATTGTGTAAATAAGTTTATCAAAATAAATTATATAGATAAAAATACCCAGAGTATTGCTTATAACTACATTTAGTTTAAAAAAAAAAGCTTTTAGATGTACTTGTTTTGAAGTAGATAGGAGTAAACAGACTAAAAGCTTTTATTAACTCAGTCTATACAATGAGTTGGTAATCCAAAAATGGAACAGATTGCTCAGGGACATATAATACAATAGAATCGGGCTCAAAATTCATCTTGAAGAGAAACAGGAGCAAAGATATAAAATTATGGATGAAGATGAAACTTTAAACGATGGCAGCTTTTTACAAGAAGCAGCTTATGCTGAATTTCTACTCTTCTAATGATAGATATTCTCACATTGGAGTCTGTGTTTTTGCACTGTCTGCACTGTGGAGTAGCATTTGCTGTTGCTGGAAAACAAGCCCTTCCACAAACACTGGGAGGGGAAAAAACATAATTATGAGATTCAGATGAATTACACCATAGCATTTATGGAAATACTTATTACATTTGGTAATGAATCAGGTTTGTCAATGGGTGCATAAATTTAGAATTTATTCCCTAAAATCATCCATAGTTTATTGGCAAGATGGAACTGGACAGCAGTTCCAAATTTGGAAGTTGTATGTTTGATGCTGGCAAAGTGGCACCAACAGTGCATGTTTGCAACAGAAGAAAAATCATTGCAATATTTAGCCAGTCAAATGTTTCATCTGATTAGTGCTAATCAAGCCAGCAAGGGGGAATTAGTAAGATGTGCTTAAAAGGTTATAAAGTTTCATTTAGAATTAAATGCATCCAGAAAACACTTTAAAAGAAATACTGAGATTTAATTTGGGAAAAAGCTTGCAGCAAAAAATTAATTTCTTATACACTTAATTTTCTCTTTCTACACTAAAATCTCTCAAATCATTTTGGAGTCCTTGTCTCTGTCAGTGCACTAAATTAAGCTGTATTTTGCATCACTAGGATATTTTTCTGGAAAATGAGTTCTTTTAACTTTTGGATTGTTTTTTTCCCTATCCAGGGATTTTGCAGCTTTGCAGAAGTTGTTGGAGCTCCTCCTGCACTCCTGTCCAGATTGACCCCCCTGCAAGCAGCTGCATTGCTGAATGACTCAATCTCTGAAAACAGTGGGTTTTGTGTAAATGTTTCTTAAATTACCTGGCAAAACACAAAGATGAATAAGAGGTGAGTGAGGCATATGCCCTTTATTCCTGCAGTGAAAGCAGCTGGTTATAGATTTAAGAAAATGAGAAGTTGTGTTTTGCTTCTCAGTCCCTGTTACTACTGTGTAAACGACTCCATCCAATTAAAGTGTAATGTGTTGACTTTATTATGTGATGGCAGATTGTGCTTATGCTCTAACAACCACTGTAGCTCACCAGAAAATAGGTGTGCTCAAAGCATGATAATGCTTTGTTCAAGCCAACGGTGCAAGGAAAATTGCTTTCTCGCTGTGCATATCGTGGGGAACGTCCTAAAAGCCTCTTCCCCTCGGCTGCCCCTGCTCACATTGCCTTCAGCAGCAGCTTTGCCACTGACTTGATAGCAGGCAGAGGTCAACAGGGACATCTGTGTGACACCAAGGGGCACTTTGAGCCAGGACAGTGTAACTGTTGAGCCTTGGATGGGGCTTCAGAAGGAGCTGACTCAGTTCCCTGCTCTGGGGGAGATTTGCCCCCTGCGCCTTGCTCGGGATTAAGTTCTCTCTCAAGTGGGGTTAAGGTTTTTCCTCTCATTTGTTTGTCCATACTTAGATTGTGCTCTGAAGTGGTGTTTCTGTTTCTGTGTGAGATGCTGGATCTTTTTCCCCAGGTGGGACAGAGGCCTGGCTGTAACATACAGTGTTCTTAAGCCCAATTAATCAAAGCATTCATCTTCAGAAATCTCAAAAGTTCTCCAGATATTAGCCTATGTCCCTATGGTAACACTAAAATTTAAAAAGTCATGAATGTTATTCACAAAAATATGCTCAGTTACTGTGTGAGTGTGCCGCTTCCTGATTTTGACAACATGCACTGTACTTCATCAGATAATGAGGTTGCATCTGCAATTTATAAAAGTGAGTACTTGAAAGAAACCAATTTCTGCAGTTGTTTAAATACAAATTAATTTTGATCAGCTAATTTGCTTTAAAAAGTACCTCTTGGAGATAGCATGTGAGTCCAAGTGGGTACTCCCTCATCCAAATCTCTGCAGCACTCAGCATAATCAGACCAGAAACTTTCATATATGTCAAGATTTTATCCTGCTACCTGAATGCCATTGCAAATATTTCCCAAATTCATTGGATATTTACATGAAGCCGGAAGAAAATATCTTCAAAAGAACAGTTTCAAAGCCAGATTTTTCTCTTTCTCTCGCTGATCAATACACAAGCTTGTTCTCAAATCAGAGCTAAAACCCCAGCAGAAGTTCAAAAGGAATAGTCATGGTGTGTAGAAGAGGGATTCAGCCCTGTGAGAGGTGCAGAGGCTTTGATGGGGACTGTGGGAGCACTCTGCTGCAAAATCTTACCTTTTCTCATGTTTGTCTTAAACTGGTCATGCTTCTTCACAAACCAGGCCATCCCCCTGTCAGGGTGAAGGTGTTTTAACTCTGTCAGCAAGTGTCAGGAAAACTGGGGGATGTGAAACTTCAAGCTGCGGGTCGGGAGCATGGATTGTCACTTACGCTTGTCTGAACACCATGTCCAGTGCTGGTGCCTCTGTGCTGCAGGGAAGTCTGGCTTGAGGGAGTTCTTTTATTGACTTTGTGGGCCAGTGAAGGCTGTGGGAATATGCCAGCAGCTGATAAGGTGCTGGTTTAGCTGGGGGCCTGAGCTCTGTTTGCTGAGGGGCTGTGCCAGGAGTCAGCCAGGAATGGGAGCAGGGGGCTGCAGGTGCCACTGGGGTCAGTGCTGTCACCCAGCACCTCGCAGGACAGACCTCTCCGCACCTCTGCGGGGCTGCTCTGCACAAAGCCTTTCAGAAATCTGGGCCACTTCCTCTGAAGGGGCTGACAAAGACAAATGTTTAGCTTCTCTTTGATTCTTAGCCTTACTGCAGACTGATTTATGTGTATTGTCTTATGCAGGGAAGCTTTTAAAAACCTTTCAAGAAATTTTCTTAGTGGTATAACTAGTAGTCACTAAGCTGGACAAATTTGGGAATCTAGTTTTTAATGTAGATTCATGCCACTAAAGTTTTTAATTTTTTTTTTTTATTCAAGTGTTGTGTTTGAAAAAGAGCTATGAGATATAAATTATCATAGCTCCAATTCTAAAACAAAATCCAAAATTAATTTATTATATGTTCTGCTCCTAGGTGGTTTAGTTAGGTAAACTTTCATTATATCAACTACTGTAATATTTGAATGGAACTTGTAAGGCATTATGAATTCATGACTTTGTTTTAAATATATGACCAGCAACTTATTAATATTTCTGAGCTGAAATGTACTTAATCTCTTGTGTTGCATTATGAATCACCCTGTTCTTTCCTGTAAGTTTCCATGGCAGAGAAGGATGCTCAGGGACTACTAATGGTAGGAAGACATGCAAAAAATCAAAGTACAGAGCATTTCTTCAAATTTTGCACAGATTCAAATGAAATATTCTCTATTCCTTCCAGGTCATTAGTTTAAAAGGTCCTTAAGTTAGGATAACTGTGTTAGTCAAGAGAAGGCCGTATTAAGCAATTTGAAAATTGAATTTTTTATCAGTTTTATGAAGATTGCTTCAAGGGTGTGGAATTTTTAATAACTTTCTTTCATGGTGAACTGCCTGCTGCAGCCTTCATGGGGAAATAGAAGGAGCTGGAGATGAAATGAATGCTAACATGTCTGCTTCCTGGCTTTACCTTAGCAATTTTATAACTGGAAAGAAACACAAAATCCCTTTTCTGCTGTAAATCAGCATCTTTGAAAAAAGCCTTGGGACGGTACAATGGGTTACAGTTATTCTGTGCTCTACTAATGGAAAACAGAACACTAAGTTAATTGAAACAGCAATCATGCTGTATTTCTGAAAAGTCAAGATTAAATCATTTTTCTTAATGAAAGGGGAAATAAGGAATATTTCTGGCATTCGACACAGTCAAGCTTTTATCTGGGGTTCTGCTGACATTAATCTTTGTTCACAGGCTGCTCAGGTGGGGATGTCAGTCAGAAGTTACCCCGAGCCCTGTGTTCCCCATCCAGGGAGGTTTCCGAGCTCGAAGGGGGCTTTGCTGGGAGGGAGCAAAGGAAAGCAGCAGTTCTGCTCCTCAGCCCAGCTCAGGGGCAGGAATCACTGCTCCAGCTCAGGTACAGCAATCACTGAGGCTCTGCTACACCTGCAGGGCACAGGGAAGGCTCTGCTGCCCCAGGATTGCCCCTCAGCCAGGCTGAGACACATGGGCCACGTGTTTGGAGGCTGAGAAACACCCTGAAAGAAGAATTTCACCTGCTATTGTTTCTCCTGTTACATAAGAAGCTTGTTTCCTGTTTCTCCCAAAACACACCATGGGGTTTCAGTTATTGTGCATTTTCTGGTTAATCCTTCCCCCTGCTTTTCCTTTCTGGGCATGTTGGTTTCCTTCACGTGATCTTGGTTTATGCAAAGTCTTAGAAACCAATGCCCCAAGGACCTGCTGTTCCCCTGTGTGCTGGCCTCATAGGGTTACTTTGGGAACTGCAGAACTTGCAGGGGTAATACAGCCCAATATTTAATAATTTATTTAATCAGTAGATCTATTCTGGTGCATTTTTTTAACTCTCTCTGCTTTAAACCCACGATTTTAAGGGTTTTGAAAAACAAGGTGGGGCAGGATTCATATACAGTCTAGGAAGTAGTGATGCTGGTTTTCTTGGACTCAGAACAAAGCAAACTCTCTTCCTTTCCTGGTGGGCTCTTGCTAATTCTTCACTCTCAGAAGGGCATCAGATTCACTCTGAGAATGTTAAATACAGCTCAGACCAATGCTGTTTCTCTGACAGCTTTCTATAGGAAGCACTTCTGTGTTATATACAGGGGTTTGAGGCCTGGCATATCTGAAGTGTGTTCAGAGTTTGCAGAGTCTGCTTAATTAAATGTGGTGGTGTGAATGTTGAGGGAGAAAACAGGCAGAAATAAAACCGTGTCTTTAAAAAAAAGAACAAAAAAAGAACAAAAAGATGCAATATGAAAGTAATCAAGGAATTGAGAATATTTTCTTAGTAGCTATAACTGTTAAGATTTTCAAGATCACTTGTGTGCTTTGAACATTTTAAACATCGTGCAAGCAGTCACAACTGCAAATCTAAACATTTTGTCTGGCTTTGAGGATATTGACACTTTCATTGTCACAGAGGTGCAGCTCATAGAAAGCAGTGATTAAAAATGTTGGGTTTTTTCTCTTTTTGATATTTAAATAAAGAAGTGGTTGCTTTTGCTACTGACACCTGAAAAATATCCCAGGTTTCTTAATTGAAAATATGGTTTTGGGGAAGTATTAATATATTTATAGGAGAGCTGTTTTCAGTGCCATGCAATGATGCACTCAGGCTGATTTCTCTATGTGGAGAACAGGTTTCTTAGCTCTGTTTGTGCACTGAAATTTTCTGTCAGTGTGGGAAGTTGTGCCTTCCAGCTGCACCTGCTGCCATTTTGTTTTCCTCCTCCAAGAGAAGCATCAAGAGCTAATTCATGTTAACATTTGAGCAATGCCACAATGAAGCCCTTATAGGCACATTCAGCTTAAATTTTAAAGGCTGCCTGGAATATCTGTAAGAGATTGAACTGCCATACAACAAATTCCAAACATCACTTTGAAAACGATTTCTAAATTAGCGTTAATGTTTCCTTGTGGCTTCTAGATGAGTTTTCATTTGAGCTCATAAAAAGAACTGCTTTCTCAGTATTGCTACCTGTGGATTTAACTTCTGATTTCAAAGACTTTCCTGCTTAACCCTGAGGAATTTTTCTTTCCTTCCCAAACAGGAGTTGCAAGAGCAGGAACACTGAGTATTTTCTCCAGAGAAAACAGATTGAAGCAAAAAACTAAAGCACAAAATGTGCTCATATTAAAAAGGGTTTCTCTGTAATGGTCTTACAGATGAGTGAAAATGTCAAATTTTTATGTGCAGAATACATGTATTTATATACTTGCATAGCACCGTATACTAAATTGGGGCTTTGTAAGTAAAAATATTTAAAAGTAGAGCTACACAAAAATAGTCTTGATGCACAGCTGTTCCACCTGTTTCTGATAAGGGAACCTTTCTGAGGTGCCAGAATAAGGTTTGTGTGGGCCCACTTTACCCTATATATAATACATATGCATGTGGATATATATGTATACAAACATATATTATCATGCAAAGTGGGATCATCAGTGATCTATGACAGAAATTTCTGATGTCTGTTTACCTCACAATCCAAAGTGCTTAGTAAATGCTCTTATCTTTAAGATTCAGGCTGAAGAAAATACCCCAGTACAGAAATCTGATAAGAAACTGATCCTTGAAATTTGCAATGTTTTTCTTTTTGTTGGTTATTGGCTGACCTTGAATAAATACTCTGCATGTGCCATTTGCAGCTCAACAGTAGATCAATGTGCAGAGGAATGAAAATTTTACTGGGAAAGAGAATTTGATTGCTCACCCTGCAAGAGAGATCCCACTGCTAGAGCTCAATGCAGCCTGAACCAGCATGGGCTTAGATTTGAAAGCCCTCACTCCTTTCCAGGAATCTCCTTTAGTTTTACCCTCTCTCCATGGCAATTTACCCAGGCTTTCCTACTCTAAGGCTGGCAAGCAGGAAAAGAGAAGGCAGAAGTCAGTTGTGTAGTTACTACCAGCAGAAAAAAGAAAAGATCAAGTATTGAGGTTCTTGTGAGAAATTTGGTTTTGGAAGGTTTTCCCTTACTGCTTAAGTCTCAAAGGATTTGGATAACAAGAGACTTAAATCTTTGATGTCTCTTTTATACTGTTGACTGAGGAAGCCAAAGACACTTGAGTGTTTTTTGCCCAATGCTCATGCTTAGGATACTAGCCAGGAAGAAAAAAGATGGAAAATTTTGGACTAACTGAACAAAGAGGCAATATTAACAAACCATTGGAAGTTGTTATACAGGCTTTCTATCCTCTCCTTGGAGAGGTCCTGCTGCTTTTCTAGTTTAAGAAGCATTGAAGACATGGATTTATAGCTTCTTCCTATCCCAAACTAGCTTACATTTTTAAGCTATTTGACATAAAATCAAAGGTTTTTAGGACTATTGAAAATAACTTTGTTGCCTAATTTGTAGTTTAGACTTTGATACCTTTTGGTAAGGCTGCTGGATTTTTCTTCTTGGGCTTCTCAGTCATAGAAACAGAAAGCACTGGGAATGTGAAATAGTCTGGAAATGTTTGCTCTTCCATCAAGAAACACAACATGTCCTTTCAAAGCTTAATTGAGCAGCACAAAGCTAATTAGCTGTCCGAAGACAGGGCATTTAATGCACAATCCAGCATTAATTTGTTCTACAGACTGAGCTTATCTCATATATAATTGCCTTTGGCCTGTGGCTTTCCAAACAGCTGCAATATAAAAAAAAGACTGATAACTCTGTCATGTAAATGTTGCTTGCTTCCTTCACTTGTACATAAAATATTGAACTGCATGTGAATTGTAACTGGAAAGTTTTCACGGTCACAATGAAAAAATAATTTGTATTTTTATTTCCTTCTAGCTGGAATAATGTTATCACTCTGGGAAGCAAAAGCCATTATTTGGGGTTTGTGCTAGATTATCATTTACAACCTGTTAACCTAATGTGTAATTTAGATGGTATATTGAATAAATAGTTTCACAGCTTTTTGTGGGTAGTAAATAATTGCCTTATCACTTTCTCTTTATTGTAAAATTCCTAAGTATATTTGTTAAGCTATTAAAACAGAGGAATTGCTGCAGTTTATATGAAGGAAGTTTTATGTTGTTAATCTTTGAAGCATATAGCATCATTTTCAGAGACTATTTAACAAATTTTCTCCCTTCTCCATCTCCAATAAAAAAGTCATGATTTTCTTAGGATTTGCAATGAATGAGTTCATGAAGGATGGCTTTTCATGCCCAAATGCTAAAGCCTATAATGTTACCCTGGGTGTCTTGCTGAATTCATTGCTCTACAAATGTTTGCAATCAACTTCCCTTCTTCTTAATACCAGTTGATGCTTTTGTACATTATACTATTTCTTGAAAGGCCCCATAGGAAACAAGTTTTGACCCTTTTTGCAGAGACCAAATGCACCTGGTTCTTAAAATATGTTTGCAGTAAGGTTATTTTTCCCTAAATTCTTGTCTTTGGCCATCCATGCCAAAGAATTTGGAGGTGCTCATATGGGACCCTGGGCTTTCCCCAAGCTCTGATGAAATGTCAGGAATGAGCCTCCTGCATAATTTCACTTTTAGGATGTGTCCTAAAGGGCAAAGGGACAGAGCTGGTGTCTACTTGGACTGCCAGAGACGGGGAGTAGGGAAGAATAATGTGAAAGAGGGAAGGAAAGACAGAAAAAAAATATTTCAGAATGGCTGGAAAGACAACTGTCAGTAAGAGAACTTTTGCCAGTGAAGTGAGATGTGACTTCCCAAAATTTACCACTAATCCATATCAAGTGATTAGGGACAGGAAATAAAGATTTCTCCCTCTTATTAAAATTTGGTCATGCAACCCTTTCCCACAGATGGCTTGTTCTAATGCTCCATTCTGGCTGGTGCCTGGAAATGAGTGGATATTAATCCACCCTCTGTGAGCCTGCTGCTTTGCTGTTGAATGTCCTGTGTACCCTCTCTGACATCCCCTCTGGCCCATGTGTATTTATTCTCTACTCTGTGGAGTCCCTTTACTGCATCTTCCTTAGCTTCGAGTTGGTCAGGTGTGTGTGGAAATAAAAAGTAAGGAAATCACATCATTATTTGCTCACATAAATTGGTTTCCCAGTGCAGACTGATAGAGTGCCAGTGATTTATAAAGGTTATATATCAAGGAAAGAGATAATGGAAAGGTATTTTCCATTTTCAAACTTTAAGTGAAAAAGAAAAAAAAAGACAACCCAATGAATTTTATTGCTAGGTCATAATTTATCTTCCTTGTAGTTAATAAATCTATATTTAAAGAAGCCAGTATTGAATTTCAGGGTTTATATGAAGCTGTGGGTACTGTCCTGCCAACCTCAGCTTGCAGCTGCACACCTGGTTGAGGTTTCTGGGGCAGGCAGCATTCATCTGGTGAGTGCTTCTCAGCATTGTCTCATTTTACACTCTGCTTCCTCCATCCTCTTATGAAGCCAAGGTGAAGGAGCTTCCTGTGGGGCTGTGCTTCCCTCTCTGCCCTGCTTCAGATGACAGCAGTGATGATCCAGCCACCAGATAGCCATGGGGAAAGAGAATTTTTACCCAGATGCAAGATGGAAGATGACTGATCACCATAAGAGGTGGGAAGACAGTAAGTCTATCCACAAATCAGTTTTACCAGGAACATCATCTCCAGTTCATACATTGATATTGCTGATTTATTGAGCTGCTGATCACTCTGTCCTGCTGCAGTCTCTGAGTGTGAGGCACAGCGCGAGCACCTGGGAAAGGGCTCTGCAGCTGAGGTGTAAGAAGTGCCCTCCACAGACACACACTGTGCACTGTGCTGTGTGAGCAGAGGATAAGAGTGATGAGAGAATAGGAGATATTTATAGACTCACCATACATTGCAAACAAATATGGCAAAAAATATGGTGATTGTAATTTTGAATATGTTAAAGTTTGTAAGTGGTTAAATAATGCACAAAAGTGTTTTAGCTGAGAAAAGCTGAGGGGTGTTTAATGCCAGGGTAGAGCATTGAAAGGGGCAACCCAACAGGAACAAGAGGAGAAATTTTGGTTAACACATTTCATTGTTGTTCTGCCTATTCCTAGAGGCTCTGTGCAGGTTTTCTTGATTAAGCATGTGGTCACTCCATCTAAATGCAAGCCATGTCTTGCAGAGAGATTCACATCCAATAGTGCTTGCTCACCATGTTTGAAAACCTGGCTTTTCAGACTTGTTGATTTTTTTCAGCTACCCAAGACAGTAACTTTTCATCTGGAATGCAATTTAAAAATATGGTGCATATCTGCAGCTACAAGATCTCCAGACTTTCTGAAGTAGCAGTCTCCATGTTGGTCGTTTAAAGCTGACATTTAGTTCTAGAAAATGTAGGGAAACCCATCAACTTTGGACTGGTGGTCTGAGCTAAGCAGGACAAGACTGAAAGAAGAACTTTTCTTTGGAGATTCTCAGGTGAACTGTTTATAGGTACTTTGCAGGCAAAATATTTAGAACGTTCTGCCTTGATTGTTGTTTTTAAATTAGTTTGTGTTTCTGACCAATTTTTTTACATTGAAATACTTGGAGAAAAAGTTAGGTTTATTACAATTTATGACTATTTAGAGATCGGAAAAGTTTGGATTATCTGTTTTATTATAACTAAATTAGTTCCTTTTGGTTGCCAGACTGTGTTATCTACATAAATAACTTCACTGCACATCCCCACTTGCAGCAATCCTTCATTTTGGCACCAACTTTAATATCATTGTTTATTCTTATCTATTATGTTCCATGAGAGATTTAGGAAAGGTTTTTTTTTTATTAAATGGCAACAGTTATTGCTGATGGATGATAATTTATAACTCTGCTACCAGTAAGAAAGAAATAAGCCTTTTGTTTTTATTACGCTCTTGGTATAAAAGAAATGGCTGATTGCTGGTATAAAAGAAATAAAACAACTCATACATCCAGGAAAGCTTATTGCATTATCAGGCAATACACCTGCCTAACTGATGAATAAGACTCAGTCTTGCAGTTAATAAAAAACTGAAGTTATTTCAGGCTGAAATATTGTAGAATAAAACAACGCAAATATTGTTCATGACAATTTCACTATCATAAAGAAATTGGAGGTCTTAGCTGTGAATTGAAGAAAATCAGTGCTCTGCTCTAAGTCCAGGCTTTTGGCTTTTCAGATTCATTTTTTGTATTGTTTTCTAAATGTTAAAATGGCCATTTTATCCTTAAATTATGTTCAATTTGAAGACAAAAATTACTCCGTACTAATGTAACTATTGCAAATATATAAAATACTATGAATTTTCATTTTGTTTTTTCTTAAAATAATATTAAAAGATATAATCATTAGGATAACAGACTCCCGTCTTCCTAGTGATAGCTAATCAACAATTAGAAAGTTTTTGCTCAGCAGTATTTTACAGTCCACCACTAGACTACTGTCCTGTGAAATAATAAACATCCCAGCAGAAGCAAATTGAGCCATTTCCCTTCCAGATTTCTCCCTTTTCCCACCAGCAGCAGCACTGTGAAATAGGCTACACAGGTTCCAGAGATGAGAAGAAGGAATGGGGCAGCAGAATGAAGAGAATTCATAAAGAAGGCAACAACCCAAAGCAAGCACCTCCCCCTCCCCCAAGCTTGAAAATTTACAAAGCCTTGAAAATACAAATTAACTGTTCCTTCTTTACCTCCATGTTGTTTCATTAGATTTTGTGCCAGCTTTCCATGGTTCCCATTGGACTGTGCATTCTGATTCCTGTCCCCTTTGAGTAAGTGAAAATACATTTACTTTGTAAATACATGCTTTTTGCAGTTTAATGTGCTTCAGGTCTTTAAGGTCAGAGAAAGTCTGCTCAGTGAAAGAGCTGCTGGGTGACTTCTGAAGCTTCTAAAAGCAAACTAAAGAAATTATTGGGAAGTAGCTGTCAGATTCAAAAGTATTTGGCTCCACATGGTATGTTGCAGCCTTCCTAAATGCTAAAACAAATTGTTGGTTATCAGAAAAAGCAAACCAGGTCTCAACTCTTATTTTCTTTACATCATTCTGAAATGCTAACACATAAACACTTTTGGAAAGCAACCATATTGACTATTCAATGAAACAGAAGAATTATCCTCCTCAGAGGGCAAGACCATAAAAATTACAAATCTCTTAATAATTAATTTCTGAGGGCGAGTCCCATTACTCTACCTGACACATTCTGGCTCCTCTTTCAGTCTCCCTTTAAATAAGAAAACACCCAGGAATTTACGCAGGGTGTTCTTGTTATATTTAGGGGTTTCACCAAAAATCAAACCTGAATTACCTGAGATAGAGTTGTGGTGGATTGGTACCCTGGCTGGATGCCAAACTCCTCCCAGCTGCTTTCCTACTTTCCCTCCTCAGCTGGCCAGGGAGAAGATAGGATAAAACTGCCCCTGGGCTCAAATAAAAATGGGGGTATCACTCACCAATTACCAACATGAGCAAACAGACTCGATTTGTGGGAAATGAATTTTATCTGGAGCTGGGGTGCAGTACCTCTCAAGAACACCTACTCTGGCCTGGGGTTCTCCATGGGCTGAAGCACAGATATCTGCTCCAGAGTAGTCCTCTCCACAGGCTGCAGGGAAATTCCAGCTCCAGGAGTCTTCCTATAGCCAGAGCAGCTACAAATATAACCCTGCAGATAACTGCAAGGCAGCTCTCTGTTCAGGACTTTCCTGTAAGTTTACTACAGTGTTTCAGAGCTTGTAGGGCCCTGCAGAGAGACTTCATGGGTCAGTTTGGCAGAACTTCTGAACTGGAAGTGTTCACAACTGAAACCCAGGGAAATTTGAACACTTTAGATGCCAAAACATGTTTACTGAAGGAAACACTGACTCTCTTACAAGTCTCTGCAGAAAGCTGCCAATTGCAAAAGCTGTTAGTTTGCATCCCTGATGTCTGGATGGCATCTAAATTGTCCTTTGTTGAACTCCCATTGCCACCAACGAGGCACATCAAAGGTGAACACTAAGAGAAGTTAACTTTGTTTTATAATTTGATGCTGTATTGCTCAGATGCAATGTTGTGTATAATTTCAGCATGCAGTTCCCCTCAATCTACATTGAATAGGATTCACTGGAGAGTATTCTGTCTCTTGTCATTCTTATAATGGACACTGAGTTTTCCCAAAGAAGTCTGACCTAATTCTCTTGGCAATTCTGATGCTATTTCTAAGACAGTCAAAGGAGTATAAATGAATATATCCCCTCTGATCATAAAAATCAAAGCAAGCATCACACATTAATGGCAGACTGTGACCCCAAAGTTTCAATAATGTAAGAACAGTGTGCCCCCACCAGGTTTTTCATGTTCAAAGCCTTGAGCCATAAGGTCTTGAGTAAAGTCTTATGCTCTTTGTGAAGAGCTAACATTTAGATTTTTTGGGGTAGGCCACTGGGAATTAAAAAAGTCCAGCTTTTTCTGGTTCAATACCAAAATGAACAATGTCAGCACAATACTTTCAAACTGTCAGCTGCTTTTGTGTTTCTCTTTAGCTCACTATAATACTGCATGTTGATATATTTATTCTTAAAAGGCTGTGATGAAGTTTTCTCCATGGAGAGAAATTTTCAGCATATTGAAATAGATCCAAAGAAAACACAACATCTTCTGCCAAGACTGGGGCTATCAAACAGATAGAGGGGAACACACTTTCCCATAGCACCTTCCTCCTGACAAGATCAAAGCAGATGAGGTTTCATAGCCACTAGACTCATGTGAAGTTTTCCCTTGTTTAAGAATTGCAAATTTTCTTTGATTAGAAAGAGATTTTCTGAAAGATACCTCTTTTTTACAGTAATTAAAATGTAATAACCTCATGACATTTCGTAATAGAAGCTTTGACAGTCACCAGTTTGACCTTTTTCTTATTGCTTTGTGGAATATATATACATATATAAAAGAAAATGCTCGAGCTGATTGCTTGTGTCAAACACCTCAGATAAGAGCACGTAAAAGTTTTAAAATTGGAAGTATATTGAAAATTTTTGAGTTGAAATCAAGTTATTTCACAAACTTGGGAAGAATCCTAAGTGTCAACCTGTACTTATGAGCAATCCTACAGTAATAGATCATTCACATGCACATAATAAAACTCTAAAAATACTAGTACTGAGCTGGGGAAGCAGCTGACCTACAGTGAGTTTTAGAAGCAAAGCTGGGAGAAAATGTATTAAAAAATGAGGGAACATGTAACACTTAGATGGTGTAATTTAAAACCTGGCAGAAGAAAAGAAGTTGCCTACATGTGTTATCAATGAGTATTCCCCAAACAACTTAGTAATTTTGCTGTTTTCTCATTTCGGAAAGCAGTGTCTAGCATGGCAAAGTGCTACAGCTTTTTTTAGATGTGATACCATTCGGTCTCAATGCTCAGTCATATGGTCATTTCACTGTGTGTAGGAGCGAGTGTTCTGAGTCAGAAATTCAAGTCATTAAATCAGAAGTCAATTTCAATGGCTTAATTGGCTGAATATTCTTTGCCGAGTACAGCAAATGCCATGAGGTAGCTTTTTGTGAGATCTATTTATTTACATAATTCTTTCATGGAGCTGCATTCACTCATTCTTGTGGTCTTGTATGTGCAACAAGCTCTTTTTGAATTGCTAACATGCTGCATGTACTTCAGATAAAATGATGCAATTTGCAGAGTTTTTTCCTCATTACTTATCATTCCTCTTCATATAAAGTTTTAGATCTCCTTAAAACTTTGCAGCTGCTAAATGAGAAAAAATTCCTTGTCATTCCCACTGGAGCCTCCAGGGACTTATACACATGCTTAAATATTTGGTTAAATAAAATGAGGTGTGGATTTGTATCATATATGCTCTTTTCCCTTCTACAAATTGCTGTAAGTGTTACCACCCACTCATATTCAGGACTTACTGAACCAAGGCAAGCTTTACTCAGAGGCACTAAACCCACCAGCTGTGAGGGGGTTACTTTGCATTGCAGTGGCTTTTGCAAGGCAGCTCAGCTCAGCTCAGTGCTTAACACCCCTACTAAAAGGCAAAATATTCTCCATATGTGCTAGAAGCATGTTTGATTTAGCAGTTTATGAGTGATTAGTTGGATTATTCCTGCCTTTTACACAATAGTACTCTTTTAAGCTGTTCAGTTTTTAATTGTGCATTTTTAAAATGTGTTCGAAATTAGGATTGTGCTAAGGGTTTTCATTCAATGCTTTTAAAGTGAGCCTAGTAGTCAGATTTTGTTGACTTTCCATGGGGCCATAGCTATATAATCACTTCTAGCCCACTGCAAGCACAAGGTAAAACATATCAATGTAAAATCATGCACGTGAACACCCTGTGTGAAGGGCTGAACTCAGACTCCAACTTGCACAGCGAGATCAAAGACAGTGTTAGAGCAGAGGCAGCAGTATAACCATGGCAGCCCAGGCAGGGGTCAGAAACCCATCCAGGATTTACTGCAAGCTCTCCCATTTTGCCCCTGTGCTGTGTCAGGAGTATCAAGATCATACCTTGAACAGTTATTTGGTGCCGAGGTGCCTATCTGAATTACAATCGTATCTTTGACTGAAGTGAGGACAAGCTCTGAGCACGGAAGTCACTTTTTAAAATGAGATTTAGCTGAGTTCGAAAATTGGATTTCCCTGGTCTATTGACAGGCTTCTAAAGGACCAGCCAAGTGGGACAGAAAACAGGTTTATAAATGAAATATGTTATTTACTGGTGGAACATTAAGGATGCCTCTGGTGAAGTGTTCTGAATAAGTTTTCCACTGAAACTATTAGTGAGCTGAATTCAGAAAAAAGTAATGGCTTCATTAGTTGCTATGATACAAAGTAAAATGAAAATTCTCACACTGTTATAACTGCCGGTGTTGTAAAATAAAATGTTCTGCATCTTATGGATACTGCATGTTTAACTCACATTTCCAGAACTTCCCAGAATATATAAACAAGTATTCTGTTTTTCCACATCAGGTGCTTGAAAAGCTTATTACAGCCTGTTTCTGCAGCTTAGCAGCTTCTCTATAGTACAGTGACTGGTGTTTGATATGTGAATAAAGCACACAAGACACATCACAGAATATAAAAGGATCAAAACCAGAATGCTCCTCATTACCCTTGGTTTGTGCTCTCAGAGATGTGACAAACACCTGACTAGCACTGGAAATATATCCCATATTTTGTGCATCAATAGGTTTCTGTGACTTTCACCAGTGAAGTGTTTACATAAAAGCAATTCTTTTGTACAAACATTTATATCCATGAAAGTGTTTACATCTTAATCTGAAAAGAGAAATGATCACATTATTGGAGAAAGGCTCAGTGTCCTAAAAATGACATGTCTGCATGAGGATAATTAGCTTCTTAATTGCATAGCAAAACACTCGAGGCTTCACTGGAGATCAGAGACCCCATTGAGCTAAGCTGTTTATAAGCAAAACTGTAGACACTTCCTTCTTCTTCCTGTATGTATTTTCCTCTAAAATATGTTTCCTAACTCAGCCAGAATTTCTAGCCAAAGTGCAAGAGCCATTTGATGAAGTTCTGCTTTGGATTTTGGCCCCGCTTTACCTTGAGCTAGTTGAAGAGGACCTGAGGTAAGAAAACAGTAAAAGTTAGTGGAGACATCACAGAAACATACTGTGCTCTTCCTTCAGAGGTAAAATCATAACAAAGCTAAAAGTTATCAGCAATTTTCATTGCTTTCTTCCCTCTTGCAGTTGTCGAAGTTTAAGACATCCTTACATAAAAGAAAATGGCACCATAAAACCCATGTTAGTCTGTGAATGACCTTAGTTGAGTTTCCTGTATTTTCATAGTGTTTTGGAAACCAAAGCTGAGGGGGACTTCAGAGAACTGCAAAAGAAAAGGAAAAACAAAGAGTTTTAGGACTATATTACACTATAAATCATACTTTCCACTAAATTTCAGAGTGTTAAACTTTATTGGAGTTTTTCTAAATACACTGGAAACAAGTATTTAGCTAATCTGAAAGGGGGAAGGGAAGGTAAAGCTCTTTAACACAGAGTGGTGAGATTTTGACCTTTCCCACCACAGGATGACTGCACAGCATCACCACTGGAGTGTGAAGTGAATGATATTGTGATGCCACTCACTGGAGTCAGGATCAACATATTAAGTTTGGTGCAACAAAATCAGCCTGTATTTGAAAGGAAGAAAACCTATAGGTGCATTCAGGGCTTGAAAAACATCATACCCAAGGTGAGTTTACCTTGAACATTTAGAATTCTTGAAGATGTGGAGGGTGGTGATAAAACAATGGGTAGGCCTAGATCAACCTGCTTTATAATATAGAAACCCAACTTTGTACTTTAGAAAATGTAACAGCAGAGAACAACAGTGGCACACGAAAATTTCTCTTGTTCTCTCCCTACTCCATGTATTTCAGGCCTATCAGAAAAGTGGTCAAAAAGCTATCAGGCTCCAGCTGAATTAATGTTTCCTCAGTTTACAAGTTATTCATCTGGAGGTTTTTGATGTGTACTGGGGCTGGAGCACTTTCAAACAGTCTCACAGACCCATGTGCTGTGCCTGGGTGTCACCACTGAAGCCAGGCTACTGCTACCAGTTTGCTGGGATGTGTTTGTCTTCCCTTTTAATTGTTCACTTGAAAAATACTGATCCAGGGGCATATAGAGTGCTTAGAGGGATCATTTGCCTCTGCAATGGCTGGAATTACCAGTTCAGATGTCTTACACTGCTTCACTGAAGGTGAAGATTTCTAATCTGTTGGTTGGCAAGTGACTCAGTCTTCATTTTCCCAGGATTTTCTGCAGTCAGAGAGTCCTTTCTGAAAACTCCACCTTGTACCAAAAGCTGCCTCATCCCTCCCTTTCCAGGCTGGCCCCCAGAGCACTTGGAGTAGGTTGACCTGGGCAGGTTTTCTGAAAAACCTATGGCTGGTAGCAGCAAATCCTCTTGTCCCCTAGAGGGTTCCTCCAACGGGTCTGGGAATGGGAAAGAGTGGAAAAGTGGTACAAATCGTTTGTATAGAAGCAGGGAAAATGTCCACTTAATTTTGCGTGTGCAGAGGATGATCTGCACAATATTTCACTGAGATGTCTCTGTATCTTGAAATATGGATTCATCTTTCTCTTATGAATTCTTTCAGAAATTACTCTTCAAAAATGTGTCAAGCCATGTAATAGATTTGTGTGGCTCTGACAAATTACAGGAAGGAACAAAAACATTTCTTTCTTCTTACTGAAAAAAAGGCCCATTTGAGACACTTTTCAACGTGAGTAGTTCTAATTTAATGTCATCTCAATATTCAGATCTTCTCAGTGCATCCAATGACAAAACACACAACCATTTGCAGTGGCCTATGTGTCATTAAAAGAAATTGAACATATTGATGAATGCTTCTGAAATAATTTTTACTCTTTCCAAGACTGCAAGGATTTTCAAAGCAGTTGCCTTGGATTTCATTTCAGCCAACACTGAAATGCTTAACTGTTACTTCACTGTGCCCAAAGATTTTAGCAGTTTATGGTATTCTTTACTAATCTGTGCTGAGAGATGTCCAGAGAATTGAAAATATTATGACCTAGATGCAAAGAGATGTTCAAACACCTTGGAGGGTACCATCCAATAGAAAATTATATGATGCTCCTCTATCTTTGTAACCCTAAGCATGTCAGTGTCAAAGGACTCTAAAGAGGTTTTTTTCCTCTTTATTTTCAGTACATTCTTGAAAAAAAAAACAAAGCTAAAAGTAAAATCACTGAGGCAAGCTTTGACACATAAATATTCTTACTAAAATTTCTCTTGAATACTGATTTGTTTGTACAGGTTTGGTCTGAATATAATCCTGTACTTGTCACTGAAATGCTTTCCTTATCAGAAACATGACAGAGAAAATGAGTCTTCTGTAAAAGAAAACACTCAAAAAAATTGGTAAATGTTTGTATCATGGATTCTGAGAGCTTTCTTGTTAAGCTGTATTATTTTCTTTTGCCACTAAGCTCAAGTGAGAGCTCTTATTTCACACCATTAGCTTATGAAATCTCTTTGGTAAGCCTGGCTTGTTATTGGTCCTGCCACTTATCCAGCCTGATTTACAATAGTGGTCAATGGTTTTAGCTCCCTGTGACTTAAATGGGACTTGCAGATGCTCGGCAGTTTTAAATATCAAGCCAATAATTTTTTTTTCAGCAATTTATTTTATCCTTTGATTTTTCTGGTCCTTTGTGAAATAGTATTTTGACTGAAGTTCTCCATTGTTGGCTTGGATCTCCCTTTCTTCCCATGGGCAGAAACCTGCTTTGTAGCCAAAAGTTAACAGTTATCTCATACAAAAGGTATATTTTAGTGCTAAAAATAAATTAACTCAATCATAATGTAAGAAATCTACCATCAAGCTCCCTGTTTCTTATTCTATGAGATTTGCACTTTTCTTAAACTTTGCTCCTCTTTTTTTAAAACCAGTTGTTTCAGTTATTTTTCCCTTTTGGGCTGATTTTGCTACCACACAAAAGTGTGATTGGAACATGTCTGAAACCCATACAATGTCATAATCAATGCTGTCTGTATTCAGTATGTGACATTGGTAGATTTAATATCAGATTTAATATTAGGTTTAATATAATTATAATCTAGAGAATGTAGATTTTGATACACCTAGAAGGGCAGATGAGTCTCTAGTAGTTAACTATAGTTACCTTTGTGCCTATATCCCTACACACTTATAAAATTATGACCTTTGAGCTGGAGCTCTTTACAGATAACTGGAGTCACTGGAGTGCTGTTCACCTTGTGCAGGGTCAGGAGCTACTTTGAAGTGCAGAGTTGTGCACAGCTAACACCTCTGTCAGATTTTGTTTCTTGATAGAAACCATTATCAGCTCACCCACAGCCACTTTGCTCTTCTTTGGATTTTATCTTGATTTAGTGGTTTTTTTTTTTGTATGCAGATTCTTGAATTCTCTGTTTGTACCCAAAATTATTCAGCCTTGCAAGTGTATTATTGAGTTCTTGCAAAATGCTTGGAGGTGCAGTTTCAAAGCAAGGTATATTACAGAGTTTTGTGGGATTGTTCAAGTAATGATCTCCCTGAAGTGATATTCTATTCACTCTGTGCCTACTGTGCTAATGATGGCCTGAGATACTGGTAATTAGATCTTATCTGTTTCGTTTTTCAGAGGAAGAGGAAACCAGGAGAAGCTGACAGGAGAAAAAGAAAGGCTACTCGATGGCCCAAGGTATGAGGTTTTTCAAAGTGCATTATAGACAAAGGTCCCTGTCTTGCTGGTCTCTAATGTAGACACAGGAGTAACAGGAGGAAATCTTAAGAAAAACTCTTAATGTGATATAAAAAAAGCCTCAGTGGGCAGCAACTCTGAGCTATTAATAAACAGCCATTTTCATTGCATGTGCATTCATGCCAATAGCAGATAATTTGATGCATGTACGCAGAAGGAAAAGGTGTGCAGTGTGTACTGAAGGGCCTCAGTGCAGAGATAAAGGTGAAAGGAAAAGTTGGAGATGAGAGCAGCAGTGAGGGAAAGTGAGGAGAAGTCAGGAGAGAAAGATTGACTCAGATACGGGTGCAAAGAGATAGAACTGAGAATAGGATGGTTAAAGTACAGGAAAGGTAGACAGGGAAAATAACACTAGAGGAAATGAAAGAAAGAAAAATTGCAAAGAAAGTTGAAAGAAAATAATGGAAAAGAAGAAAGATAGGAGAAAATAGGACATATTTGTGTTGCTCTCAAAAAACTGCACTGGCACACTACAAAGAGTAGAAACCCATAAAGGTTTCCTTTTTCCTTCTGCAGGGAACAGATTTGTGAGATTGAGACAGGAAAATATGGCTCTGAACCGTGCTTTTGGGCACAGTGAAAATTATTATTTGTCTCTAAAAATTTCAATGTGAGCAAGAATGGCCCTGGGGAAGAGGTTGGTGGGAGAGCATGGTCCTGGCAAGGCAGTGGTTGCTCTAAGCAGAAAAGCTACGTGCAAATTATTGAATTTATTAACAGATCTGACACCAAACGCTTAGGTTTTGCACTTGGATTGCATCATCAAACCTGACAATGCTTTTATTTATCCTCTCAGAACTTAGCTTTGCTTAGGCATCAGCTCCCAAACGCTCCCCAGAACTTTTGTCAGTCCCAGCTGTGCTTTGTGGTTGCACAGGTTTTGGCAGGAGGCTTTTGGAAGCAGGTCCCAGCCCCAGAGCCAAAGTACAGGAGATGTTGCTGGACCCCATCTCTGTGGGAGAGGAACTGCAACCAGACTGCAAGTGAGATTTCCTGTTCTGGGCTTCCAGGAGCTGCATTTAGGGACACATCAGGAAGCTGCATTGTTTATTATGTCAGGTGGGCATGGACCTGCACCTTTAGTGGTTGCTTTGATATCTGAGATCTTGTAAGCCATTGTGTTTTCAGGTGTAGGTTTAAATCTAAACCATTTTTCTGAGGTGCAGATAGCATCATGTGCTCAAATGGGAGGACACGTCCTGGAAGGTGCCAAGGATTTTCTAACTTTTTCATCAGAATTTTATTTGTCTTGGATTTGTTTTGAAACTCACTTATTTCTGGTAGAATTTATTTTTACTTGCTAACACATATTAGAATTGGAAATAAATGTTTCTTTTAACTTTATCAATATAAACATATAAAGAGTCTCCCTGGAAAGGCATATAGGAAATGAGCATATGAAGAGTTAACACACTTAAAAATCTCTTTGGTTGTCAGAATAATTAATGCTTCCAATAAACATGCTAATTAGTTGACATGGAGAATAATCTTCCTGTGTACATGTTGGACTTTTTCATATTATCCTGAATGCAAACACCACCTTATCATATCCTTACCTTTGAACACTACCTCTACATCATTTCCTGGGTTTAGACACTTGTTATTGACTATACAAAGAGCAGCAAAAAGACTTAATAAAATCTGACAGCAGGCAGCTTTTCCTGCCTGAAAAGATTAAGTGCTTAGCACTTTGCATTTCAATTACCTAAAACTAATGGAAAAAATATTTTACATTTTAGCCCCTTATTTGGCAAATTGCTTGGAGGAAGAAATATTTCTGATCTACAATTACGTTATTCTTTTAAAACTGGTTGAAAAGTGGATTAATCTATTGGCTGCAATATATAACACTGCTTTTTTTTAATTAAGCAGATATTATGCAAATTTTAATCAATACTATTGTGTGTCTTCTCTTTGCTCATTCGGCCACTGCCAGAATTTTAGCTCTTTCCTAATCTAAAAGTATATTTTAGAACTGCTTGTATAAATTGTTTCCTATAAGTCATGACTATTCTAATCTTCATAAATTAGCTAAAATACTTTCTTATGCTTACTGTGGCCCATAAATGAATGTAATCAGTTGAGATTTTTCTATTTGAATGGTCATTAGTTGGAATAAAACACCAACTTGAATTCCAGTTCTTCAGTTGTTCTGTTTGAACTCAGAGTTTTTCATGCAGAAGAATGGCTATTTAAAGCAGCACATACAAACAACTTGCATCACACTGTTTACTGAATACTCTCTCCATAAATTATAATTATATTCTTCTATTTCAGTATTGCGTATTTTGGTTTTAACAAGGGCAACAAATCTCTTGGCTTATGGATAAAGGACTTGGCAATTTCAATATTTGAAGTGCTCTCTCGCAGAGCAACCATGTATTTCCCTGCAGGTACATCTTCGTTTAAATATTGTTAGTAAGAGTAAAAAGATCATTTTCAATCATGAAGGGAATGATGCAGAACATGGCTGGAAATGATATATGAAATACAGCGTAATTTTAAGGGTAAAGGCCTTGATACTTCTGAGTTACTCAGTCAAATATTCCCCCTGTAGCAGTTGATGATATTTCTTGAGTGATACTGCCCTTTTAGCCTGGGCAGTTGCCAGCATTACCCTCATTTATCCTCTTCCTTTGGGACTAGAAGTGATAATAGGGATGAAGTATTCCTTTGGAGCAGCCATATGTATTAACAGATTGCACAAAATCCTGTTCCCTTTGAGTGCAGTGGAGAGGAGCTGCTCCTAGGGATGCCTCAGCAGCAAGTCCTTCACTAGAAGGCACAAAATTCAATCTGCTCCACACTTGCTCCTGCCACTTTCTTTGTTTCTGGCATGTCTTTCCTGCAGAGCTCTGGTTATGTCACCTGTGCTGAGCAAAGGCTGCTTGTGGGAACACCAGACAGTTACCTAAAAAAACCAGCTCGACTAAGATGTTGGGGTTTAAACTCATTTTCTCACTGTAGTACAAGAAAACTGCTTTTCAAGACACAGAAATCTGAGGGAATCTGATAATTTTGGAAACATTTCTGCATAAGGCTGAAATTGTCCTTTACATGAAAATGGTTGAGACAAACATCCAATCCAAAATTTCTGTTTTCTTTGTGATTATGGAGCTTCCTGAGGATGTGGGAAAAGGCTCAGGTAGCACAGGAACACAAACCAGTTTCTTCTGCTCCTTGGTTTAAAAATGCAAGGCATGTCCATCTGCCAGCAATTCATGCATTAAAACAAGAGAAGAGTTTTCCTTTATAAATTCCTGACCAGCTTTGTTTTAATTTTTCTGAGAAAAATGCAGATTTAATTTGGTAATTTTGCTGCAGATTTAATTTGGTTTCAATCTGGTGGTATGTGGTATAAATAATGTCTGATATCTCCACATTACTTCATGAAGTAGAAAGATTTGATAAAGTCTCTGTAAGATTTTATAAAGTGCCTCACAGGGATGTGAGCAGCAGTCTGTCAGATGACAAGGTGCAGGGGCTCAAGAATAGCTCTGTGCCTGGGAAATGGGTGATGGATCATCCACTCACCAACTCCCTGAACTATCAGGGGATGTACTTGACTGATTTTCAGTTAGGGAGCATGTAATCTCAATGATTGACCTGAAAAAAAATTAACAAAGTTCCAAGTGCGAGCTCCATCCCACATTTCCTCATGATGAATACAGGCTTGGAAAAATTACTAAGTGGACTTTTACTGTAACAAGAAGGCAGTTAATGTGTTTCAGCATTGGATGAAAGTTATGATGAGAAAATCATAAAGAGATGGGAAACTTCTCATTTCTGATTTTTTTTTCTGTTTCAAGTGGAGCTACACACTTAAAACTATTTATTTGTTGATGTTGATGCAAGCATTTTACACCAGTTGAACCTTTCTCTACCTCTTCTACTTTGCCACAGCCTAACACAAAATACACATTTTCAACCCTAAGATTTTAATCAGACAGGCAAAGATATTTAATTAGTGCTTCAGTAGATAAGTTACTCTTCAATGGAAAGGGCTGCATGAAAATTTGTTAGGCAGTATTTGCTATACATTTCCCACTATCATGAATGCATTTATTTCAGATTCTGTGTAATAATCAAGTTAGCAATCTCCAGCATGGAAAAGAGAGTAGTTCGAGATTGCTTTTTCTGACAAAATTCTATTCTCTTTTTAAATAGAATAAATTCTCTATTCTGTTTTTAAATACCTCTACTGACGTAAGGGATGGTAAAAGGGGAAAAAGGGGAGTTCCTCAGGCAGAAGAGCTGTGGGCAGAAGTCAACTCATAATCTCCAGTATCTCATAAAATGTGCTTATTACTGACAAAAAAAAATTGGGCAAAGAGTATTGTGGAAGTGAATTATGGCTGCTGTCTCCCACTTGTCGTGGCAACACAGAAGCATCACCTCTGAGACCACAGCCTTGAAGCAAATAGATAGTTTCAATTATCTAATTTTTGCAAT
Organism: Dicaeum eximium; assembly: GCA_013396995.1. Classification (NCBI taxonomy): domain Eukaryota; kingdom Metazoa; phylum Chordata; class Aves; order Passeriformes; family Dicaeidae; genus Dicaeum; species Dicaeum eximium. The sequence continues at coordinate 252,306 of VWZP01003889.1, forward strand.
GAATGAGACCTGTTTATTGGAAATCTATATGTGGTTGGCAATGGCAAATGGTAACTGTGCATATATCCAGTGCAGTGCTGGTTAATTTACAGCCTCCTCTGAACTATAAAATAGCAATGTTATTTCTAGAAATGAACACAGGCAGTATAAGTAGCTGTGGCAGAATAAGCAAACTTTGTCATTCTTCTTAATGGCTTTAAGTTGTTTGCATTTATATTTATTTACAAGTGAGCCATGGCTGGAGATCCTCATCTGAGGGTCACGACCTTTTATGCCACAGAATAACTGAAGATAATTACTTCTTCGCTGAAAGTTTGGACAAGGTTTGTAACAAGATGGCACATGCGAAAAACAAGGAAATAAGGGTCACATTTGCAGCAGTAGCAGATTAATAGATCAAACAGACAAGCTGACAGCAGCTTGTGACATCTTTACCAGGAATTGTTCTCTACGATGCAGTGATATTTTACCATTAAACAGCTCATTGTGAGTTTTGCATGTGGTTTTGCTCTATAGTCCCTAAGTTATGTACATAAAAAGGATGGCCAAAACCTTATTCTTGGCCTCTATTTAACAGAGAGGCTTTTATGCAGTGAAATATCTTTCTAAAGTCAGTGAGGAAGTGCCTTGGTCAGGTAGCCCACGTGACACGAGGTGTCTTGTCACCTGCAAAGCATTTTGACCATAACCTTAATCCTGCTGCTATGGGAAATCTCTAGGATAAGCAAAGCCACTGATAACTTGAGGATTAGGATAAGGGCACTTTCTGAAAAGACCCTGGAGAATGAGGAACATCCAGAATGGCTCATTCCTTTGTGTCCTGCATGCCTGCCCTGGGTATCAATAGCTCCATGTCCAGTTAAATTGTTGCACTGTTGTACAGACAGAAACGTGTCTAACAAAGGCACACGGGTAGGTGTAGGACACTATCTGATAAATGGAATTCTAGTCTACAGGGCCTTACAGAAACTACAAGCTACTGCTTCTGCTGTCTGACAGGAATGGGGACTGTGATGGGCTTCACAGGAGGGGTGAAGTCTGCAAACATTTTGCAATTCTTTTTGCTTTCCCATGGTGTAACTCCCTCCTCGTGTGAATTCAGCTTTAACTGTTTGATTCTTACTGATGTGTTGAAATTCTTGCAGGAATAGAAAGTTTATCATCCGTGTCTCATTGGCAGGAGAATTCAAGTGTTGTTACATTTTCTTTCTGTGAAGATATTGAATAAGAGACCATAAACCAAGCAGGTGTGTCATAAGCACTGTTTCCCTTCATTGCTCCTAGGAAGGCATCTTTCAGATTAGGAATCAATTAAAGAAATTAGCCTATTCCTTGGAATTGAGCTCAGAGAGACATGCAGTGTCTCCTGGCCAGCAGCACAGACAGGTGAAAGATAAGCTTTAATGTACTGTGGTCTGACAAATGCTCTGGGTCTGGCTTTCTGCCTGCAGAAGCAAAGCATTAACTAGCAAGAAGGAGCAAGTTTTGGAACTGTGGCTGGATCTTGTGTATCCCTGTAAACTTAGGGGCATAAAAAATCTTAGGCAAATGGCATTTTCTTATTTTCAGAGTAGTTCTTCTCTTTTATGGGAGATCTTGCTAATATAAGTGTGGGAATCTCTGGTAAAAAATGCAAAGGCAATCAAAATCTTTGAGAAAACATTAGAAAGGCAGATAATTAAAACTGTGCAAGGTAATGAAACTAGTGTAGGGGCTACAAGAATGAGGAAAAGCTTTGCAGAGCCTGCATGGCTACCTGCATATTTGGGAGTGGCACATTGACACAGTGAGCACAAACCAGCTACACATGAATTGTCACCAAAATTTCTGGTTCACTTTGCAGCACAGCTCAAAGACTACTTCTGACCTTGGTGGGGCTTTTTCTTCCTGCCACCTGCACAACTTAGATGTGGTAAATGCACAGTTAAAGCCAGCAATCCCAGGCAATGTGGTCTGGGATGCTTCAGCATGGAGGTTAGACCAAATGATCCACTCTCTTCCCTTCCAACCTGACCCATTCTGTGGTTCTGTCACTCTCTGAAATCAAAACCAGAGACAGAGATTACATATGGGTCCTTCTGGTACACTAATGGCACAAGACAATTAGAAAAATTAAGATTGCATATTTTGTTGGACAATTAAAAATGGGACCCTAGAATTTTTGGGGGTTGCATTTGATCTCCAGTTTCAGTAATGGCACTGCATGTGTGTGACTTCAGAAGCATTGATCTAAAACTGACCTCTCTTTTTCAATGGCAGATAATGACTATTAGAGAGCCATGAAGAAAGTCCTGACTGCTGGTGGCCAACATGCCACCCTGGAAAGAGGACCTGACTGCCTCTATCCTAAGATAGGAAGTTTCTTATTGATATCTTCTGCCAATTTAGATACAAAGATAATCAAGAACATGGCAGCCTAACAGGCAGATCAATAACTGGGTCCCTCTCTGGTAGATAGAACAGAGTCAACCTTTTGCTGATATTTTATTTACAGATACAGAAAATGCCAATCAAAAAGGTCACATCTGCATGACTTTTACTGAATACTGATCAAAGCAGATCTAGTGTTTATTAACCAGGAAAATGGGTGTGAAGAGAAAGAGAAACATAAATGTGTTCAAGGCAACAGAAGGCTCAGAAGTGAACCAGTCAGCAGCAAGTGAATATCCCTCCTTTACTGGGAGCCCTGGTGCACAGGCCATTCCTGCTGCATTTCCCTGGCTCCTGCTGCCTGCCCAGAGTGAGGGTGTGATGGCACATGGATCCCTTCTGCATGAGCACACAACACCCCTTGTACAGTACTCAGTACCTCCTGTGGGCATGGAGATCACAGAACACTCTGTTCCCCCCCTGTGCCTGCAGTGCAGAAGAGAAGAGCCGCTGGGAATTATTTTTGAATGGAAAATATGGGGAAATCCTTCTGTTCAACAACAGCATGTCTGTGATAATGACTTCAGAAGGACATAATAACGAATGTATTTTCACAGAGGATAAGCCCGAGATTTAATGGAATAGTTCAGCTGGAAACTCTGCAGTGTTCGAATCTGGTATTTCTAACTTTGCCTTCTTTTTGCCTTACACAGGCAACAAGATTTATTAAAATTTTATGTAATTACAGCTTTGACCTGTAAAAGCTGCATGGATGATTTTAAAGTCAAGGATGGTACAGCCTTGAGATACAAACTTTAAAGGAGGCTGTGAGTTATATCCTCAGTTATAAATCTTCACAGGATGGATACTTGATGGAAGAGTGCAGTCTGCCACAGCACAGGGTGAGATTTGTCACTTTTACTCAAATTTAGTGAGTACACTGCATTCCAAGTCTGCTCACTGAAATCAGAGAGAGATGATGAAACACGGTCCTTTCCAAAGAGCATCCCAGAAAGGTGCATAAATAAGTACTAGAGCCCAATGGAAAATAGATGGGTGTAGGTAACGCTTAAAGGTTTATTTTGTCTCCTGCCAAAAAAATGGATACTTTAAGATAATATGAGTAAAGATTTTCCCATGCAATTATGCATTTAATTTCATTTTTATGGCACAGTTTTTCATACTGTACATGGTAGCTGAATGCAGCACCTGGATTAAAAACATTTATGTCTTGTTTCCTATGGAGGGAAATCAATCCTCTCCATTCCTTGATGTATTTCCTATGGAAGAAAATCAATTTAATGTATTTTCTTTTATGTGAGTTGGTTAGTGACTGTAGGAGGGGGGAAATGATAAGCTTTACGTGAGTGTAATGAAAGAAAGTTCTTTTGGCTGGCAATTAAAATAATTAAATTTAGAAAGAACACAATTATGCTTTCAAGAAGGATCCAGGAATGCAGTTTCTATGAGGTTTGAAATGGATTTTGTAGTAAGCCAGGACAGTCATGTGTCAGCCACCAGAATTAATTCGAGGAGACTGCAAGGAAATGAGTTTTAGTAAAAGCCAAATTTGATAGGTGCCCAAATGCCAGTTCAGCCTCCTGAGAATGTTCTTCTGCTTCTCACTAAGGGATGAGAATAAAACCAGCTGCACAAAAAAACATGCAGAAGACCTTTATAAAAAAAAAATGCTCTTGTCCCTGCTGTGTGATTGCCTTGTTTTCTTTTTCCCCAAAGAATTGATGATTGAAAACAGGGAGATAACTCATTGTGGTTCAGTTCAAGGCAAGAAGAAGGGATCATGCAGCAATGAAAAAATGTATTACAAAATAAAAATAGCCTGATCAAAGTTATCTTGATCTCTGATGGAAACAGAAACTCTGCACCGTGCTGAAGGAAATGAAATATGGAAATTCAAACACCCCAATTTCAGTCTCAGTCTCTCTCTGTCACCCTGTGCTGGCAAGTGTCCAGCTCTGGGTGTGCACATGAAAGCCGAGGAGGGCAGCAAGGGATCTCCCTGGGGGCACACGTGGCAGGGGAAATGCTCAGAAGTAATACTGGTAATGGATAGGGAACTGCAAAGAGAAATCCCTGTCCCTGGTGATTTAATAAACCCATGGCAGAGGCCAGAGACAGGCTGGATTTCCGTGAACAAACATTTCTTTCATTAGAAACTGTTCTGGAACACAAACTTTCTGTTGAGAAACTGCATTTCTTCAGGAGAAGCTTGGACAAATTTTCAGATTCTGAAACAACCGAGCAACAAAAATAGGCTTTACTGGTATATTCTTCTAAGGCAAAAGCAGACACACTCTCTTTGTCAGTGGTGTTGATGTCAGTGTTTTTTCAGGCATTCACAGCTACATTGCTGCTTTTGCCACTGATAATTATTCAGTCTTAAACAGCAAACTCTTATTTATGTAATGGGTAATATTCTTTAAAGTAGTTCTCATAAAATGGCACTAAACTTTGCTAGGATTTAATATCTTCTAATTTCTTTGTTGCAAATCTGCTGAGTTTAGGAGTAAACATTTTAAACATTTTTCTCTGCAAATCCACAAATCAAGACGCATTCTGCCTGACAGCCCCTCATTTGTAAAGATGTTGTCAGTCAGATCTTGTCTTCAGAAACATCTTTCTTATAAAGCTGTCATTTTGGGGAGTTTTCAGCCAAGGGGAGAGGAGGCATTAGAAATCAGAGCTTGGGATCTGCGTGTAATATACAGGTGGGGATAAAATGACTTCCAAGAATGCTCTGCACCCATGACTGGGGCATGTTAGCATCTGCTGCTAAGATAGGGCAGAGTCACAGTTTGCCCTTTGCTTTCTCAGAGTTGCTTTCCTTCCTGCTGCCTCCCACCAGGGTGATGGATCCAGCCTTGGCTGGGCAGGGAGAGGGCAGGAGGGCACCCAGAGGGGTCTCACTTCAGGACAGGTCACCTTCCCCCAGCGTGGCTCCTGGAGAAAACCTCTCCTAGGCTCATGCCCTCACTGCTGCTTGCTGCTTCTCAGCGTGAAGCTTCCATTTCCTCCTGCTGTGCTTCCCCAGGAGCTGGGAGCTGTGCTGACTGTGAGTGCCTGCTGTGTGCTGCTTGCTCTGGGTGCGTTGATGGTGCACTGCCCTCGTCAGCTGAAATCAAAAACACCGGCGTGACCGAGGTCAGGAAGGCTCAACAGGCTCTGGCTCAGAGTTCAAGGAGAAAACAGCACTTACAGTTCTTTTTTTATGCCTCCAGGCAGTATTTAGCCAGGAAACCTCTGCCTACTGGGTCTATCCATTCTCTCAGCTGGAAAAGAATGGCTGATGTTTCTGTCTAAAGAAGAAGCTCTAAACCAGCTTCACAGTGGAAGTCAGGCAGCTCACAAGGGGCATTTAGCAGGGGTGGTGTCCTGGGCTGCCTTCTGGTGCTGCTTGGGGCAGCATCTGTGGTGTCCCACCCCTGTGAGACCCAGGTCCAGCCCTGGGAAGGAGGAGTCCTCTTCCCACTGCCAGTAGCTGGAGTTAAACCTGGTGACTCTTTCCTCCATGCCAAGTGAGAGTGTGGACAACAGGTAAAGCCCACCTGGGATTTGGTTTATGAGAGAAAAGGTGCTAGAAGAGACAGTACAAAAATGAGGATAATGCATGATTTCCTTTATACTGTTTTCCCTTGATGTTTGCACCTTTTGCAGAGAACAGCAGGCAGGGTGCAAAATGCCCCAGAGTTTTATAGAGAAGAGGAAGAAATTGGGGAAATACTGTAATATCCATGAAGTTAGTAGCAAAATTTTACTGGTTTCATTCTGTCTCAGACCACAGGAATTTTTTTTCAGTACTCAGACATTTTATTTAAGTAATTACACTAGAGCAGATTTGGCCCTCAGCATTTTCACTGTGAAATCTTAATTTATCTGGGACTAATGTTTTACATGGTGTATAGAAAATAATTTCAACTTTTCTCCAACTAAAGGAAAAAGGAGCTGGTATTAAATAAATGTCTTGGGTCATATGGAAACTTTGGTTTATGTCAAAGTTATTGTTTCTCTAGAGTGCTAACAGAAATTAAATAACTTGAAGAATTTGTATTTTGGGGAAAAACTCATTCACACCTAACTTATTATTATTAATTACATAGTTCAGATCATTGATTTTACATCCTGTGTGGTTTAGCTAATGATTACAGAAAGGCCTTCAAAGATTGTATATTAATGACATCAATTATCACAAATTATAGTCTTTATGACTTGTCATGAATATCAAATGACAGGGTACGAAAAACAATAGCATGTGGTGTGGGAAGTTATGTGAAGCAATTAAAGTCATGAAAACTTTGCTCAGTACCTCTCTTAAAAAAAGGTTATTAAATTATAATAATGGTCAATTCTCAGCAGACCAAAAAAAATTCCTTCATCTGGTTTCCTTCTGGGCATTTAGTAATGGAGCTCCCACCCTGCTGTGTAACATTTTATCACGTCACTTCTAGTGAAAACAATTTGCACTGCCAGCACTAATTGAGTGGAAGTTTTCACACATTATTTTTGAAGGAATAAATACCCTGAGTTCTGCATGCAACCACTTTCTTCGTTATCAAATTCCTCGCTTGTAACATGAATTTTTAAAAGCCTAATTTTACTCATTTTTTAAAGGAAAAGACAAAACCCAAGGGAATAAGGAATGAGGGAGTGTGTGATGTGTCACTCTGTGCCTGTTGTGCCGTGTGGTGGGTTTGGGTTGTGTTTGGCCCTGACCCTCTGGCTCTGCCAGCCTCACACAACTTGTGCATGCAGGAACAACCCACTGCACTTCACTGCAGAGGCGGAGTGACAATTACTGCTTGTGATTAATTACCCCATAATAAGCATTTGTGGAGAGCCCACAGCCAGTCAAATCTCCCAGCTCCATGTCCTCCCTCCGCCCAGGGAGCTGCCCCGTGGCAGTGTCCCCTTGGTGGCAGTGGGGACAGCACAAGGTGTGGCTGCCTCGAGGTTCAGGGCTGAGTGACCCCCTGCCCTCCGGGCTGGGCAGTGCTGAGGTTTGGGCTGGGGGAGGGAATTTCTGGGGGACACTGAGCTGGGCAAAAGGCTGTGGGGAGCCACCACAGTGGGAGGATGCTGCTCCTTTGGGCTGCCCTCGGTGCTGGGCTGTGCACGGGAGTGACCAAAATCCCCAAATTATCTTCACTGTGAGCTTTGAACAGCGTGCAGATATTGCTGTATTCCACTGTAAAAAAAAATAATAAAAAAAAGAGGCTAAAACTGAGTCTTTTTTTAACTGAGAAGATGAGCTGTAAGAGTTTTGCTTTTAGGAGGCTTAAAAATGCTTATGAGCCCCATGGATCTGTTTAATGCTCTGTTCCACTGCAGTTTCCCTTTGAAGTGAAAGACTTCTGATAAAAGTGATGTACTTTATGCTTAGAGCAGGTTTTATATTGTGGTGAGATGTAAAAAACCTTGGCCAAGGATATGGAGATCATTGCACAAGTTCCTGTGGACAGGCAGATAAAGGCTCAGTCCTGAGGAACATCCAGGCTGCATCAAATGTCATAAACCTTCTGCTTAGCTGAAGAAAACAAATTATGGTTAAGGGCTAGTTCTTCAAAAGAGCTCCTGAAAAATGGAATTAATCTATTAGGATGCCTTTTCTCCGTAGCCTAATAAGAATCCTGGCAAATACATCAAACAGGAGGTAAAGGGAGCTGCTGTGATGAGAACAGGGTTTGCTCCAGCTGGGAGAGAAAGACTGAAACCAAATGGGCATGAGGAGCACAGGATTCATGCTCCCTCACATATGTGATGTTAGTCATGTGCAGAGGTGAAGATCTGCACTGCCTTTCTTGGAATTATATTATTACTGACATTTTCCTAGAGTTTCTGCCTTGGGCTGACCCGTTGCCTCCACAGATGCCATAGGGATGTGAGCCTGGAGAACACTTTGCCTGAGCTAAGGATCCATGGAATTGCACGGGGCAAGCTCCTGCACTGGCTCTGCCATGAGGATGTTTTTTCACTTCTGCAGACTTCCAAAAGAGTGATTTAAAGTGTTTGTTGACATAGTGCCCAGTGACACTCATGACAAAGGCACTGTCCCTGCCACTGCTCAGTTTAGGAAAGCACAGGAGGGAAATCACATTTCGGGCTCTGGAATGGTTTCTCTGTGGTTTCAGGAAAGCTGCTTTGCTGCTGTCTGTCTCCTTTGAGGAATGGAGGGCAGTGATGCTTATCAGCTTCACAAAGACTTTGTGATAATTAACATTTTAAGATGAAAAGCTACTTGATTTTGTAACAGGATTTTGGCTTATGTGTCTGCTGACTGGAGAGAAGAAGAGCAATAGATGAAATTGCTCAAAGACAAATCCAAATAACTTCAAACTCCACTGAGGTTTAAATAAACCCACTGTAGCACATTCATTTTTCTTAGGGATATGTAATAACTTAGAAAAAGTATTATAATGGACAAATATAAATTTTAAGTCTCACCAGCTCAGCTCTGCCTCCTTTCTTGAGCAGTGGTGCTGTGAATTTTCTCTTCAGGCTGCCAGCCACTGATGCAGCTTCACATCATCTCTTGCCATTAAACTCTTGTTGAGTTCAGTTTTAAAGCAAAAGTCTGAAGGGTGGGTGTATAAAGGAAATGGACACTTTGAATTTTGTGTTTGAATTCTGGTTATCCCACTTGTCTTTTCAATGTTTATTTCAAGCACAAACTCTTTTTTTGTGCCCTGTGGTCCTGTATATCTTCTTGGATCCAAATTAACGAAAGTACCAAAGACATCTCCAGCTCTCTGGCTTTGACATTTTGGCACTTTCTCATTCCTCATTTGAGCTGAGTTTGTGGCTAAAAACTGTAGTGTCATCCACAACGCTGATAAATAATTTGGTTCAAACAGATTTCAGTCTCTTCAAGGATCAAAAGCGTAATAGATGAAAACACAGCATGTCAGGGGGTTTGAGTGTTGATTTGAGACATGTCAGACCCAAATTTCCTGCTTCTTACTTGGAGTTAAAATGAAATGCTAAAGATATACTGTGCAGAATCCAAAGTGAAATAGTCTTCCAACCACACTGGTAGAAATCTTGTGCCCTTTGATCCCTTGCCCTGAGTTTCTGCTGATAGTTATTTAACACATTTCAGAGTGCTTTCTTCTGTGTGCACACAGCTGATGTGAACCAGCCTGCAAGAGAAACCTGAGCATTCAGTGCTCTGCCTTGGTACAGCATGAAAGACATAAAGCAATTTAATGTTATTAATTGCTAGCTGGCTGATTGGATTTACAAGAAATTGTCAAACCTTAAACCCCCCAAATAATAATTTTTCACCCAAAAATAGGAGAATTTATTATGCCATTAACTTTTTTCCTAGCAGGTTTTCCAAAGTGAAATCACTAACCGCTATAAAAATTTTATTGCACATTTTAATTTATTTCTCACTCCAGTTAGGAAATATCTCAAAAATGTATTTTGGTGTTCTATACTATCATTATTTGCCATTCATAAAGAAAATATTTGTAGCTACTTATTCTATCCATTCTGAATTTGAAATCTGTGTCACTTTTCTGTTTTTTTCTCTCTGGAAGGTCAGAGACAAATGATATCAATAAAGAGTTTAGTTTTTGGAGGACTGAACTGGAAGGACCAGATGCCTTCTGCAGACATGTGGCAACACAGGGTAAGAGGACGAAGGTGAAGGCAAAACAGCAGCAATTCAAGGCATTTTAGTGCTCAGACTACACAAAAGGAGTATGGATTTACCTTGCTTGAGGCATCCAGGTTAGGAAGGTAATTGCACTAGGATTTCTGCAGTCAGCAGAGAATTAGAGATGCTTTCAGGGGGGATGATATTTTTCTGTGTATTACATGGGGTCAGCTGCAATTACAATTCTACCCAAGTGCTCTAAAATGCCCCAAGCAAGGCAAAACCTTGGTGCTTGTTAGGGCTGCTTTAAGTGGTTTATTTTCTGCTTTCTGAAGCAGCTGAGGGTGCAGGTGCCTCTGCCTAAGCACCACTTTCAGAAGCTCCAGAACATAAATTTTCACTGGGGTAAAAATTTTTCCTGCATGGAGGAAAACCATTCTGTGAGAAATATCTGGTGTGAAAATAAAGTACCAGGCTTGCACATTTACTTTATGTAGATAAATCCACAAGGGACCTGGGCAAAGAGATTAAATATTTTAGAATGACACCAACTGCTTTTTGATCTCAGCACAGATTTAATACTCAGTTCCAGTGTAGGGGGGCTCCAAGCTGCTGGAAGCCTGAATTTCAGTAAGGATGTGAAACTTCAGCATCAAAAGGCAGGCTCTGATACTTGTAAGAGGAGTGTAAAAGTTTTTGACAGAGAAGTACATAAACAGAGAACAAGACTGGATGTTGATGGTATGAATAATTAATATTTCCCAAGTGTTTAGTGCAAGATTCTTATTTTCTTCAGTATAAGGGGCATCTCTGTGGATAAAATATCTCAGATATTTTCAAACCATCAATCGTTTGCAAAATTCCTGGAAGATTTCCATGCAGTTGCAAGTAGTAATTGGCATAGGAGAATACAAAAAAATCAATATTAAAACCATCTTCATAGCTCAGAATATCTAGTCTGGAAGTCAGATTAATCCAAGCTTCAGAAATATTTAAAAAGTGAAGTGCTAGTTGCCTCTCAGTGGATTTGGCAAATGGACATTTCCACTCTCTGTTATCCAGGCTGCCAAGCCCTTGAAGTTTTTCCTGCTGCATCTGACTTTGCCCTCCCTGGGCAAACACCCCAGGCCACCAGGAGTTCAGAGTGTGGCTGTGGGCAGCATGGTGGCTGCTGTGCTCAGAGAAGAGGGGACCCAGTCACATGGTGCTTTCTATGTCTGCCTGAAAGTTTCTGGTTTTCCCTTCAGGCTCAGCCCAGCCCTCAGCACAGGGATGTGTGCCCAGTCACACAGGCAGAGCTGTTAAAGCTCCCGTGTTCTTCTGATGTGCTTTAGTGGGAACTGCAGCTGCAGCTAGGGACTTTTGCAAAGGGATGAGCATTTCCAGCAGCTGGTACTGTTAGGCTGCAGCACTGCTGAAGAGAGTTTGTGGGATGCCTTTGAAAGTTACTGCACAGGTGGAGCTCAGCCTGTTTTCTGTCTTTCATTCCTGTCAAATAGTGATTGACTGCGCTTTCCCTGCAGCTGATTGTCAGGATGAGATATCAAAACAGGAAGAGCACACTTCTATTATTTACGTGTCACACACAGGGGTACCTAGCAAAAAGAGATGATGGGAAGTATTAAATCCTTTGAGCAAAATGCTTAGGAAAGCATTAAGGCACTGCTGAAGGCAACTGAGTGCTCCATGTGGGTGCACCAGTTCTGCTGACACCCACTGCACCCACACTGCAGGCAGGAGCTGTTTGTAAGAGATGATAACACAAATGTGGGCACGGTGTTGGGAGGTCACACATCTCCTATTTGTCACCTCCTTCCTCCCATAATAGATTATCTATAAAGCTAACAAAACATAGCATTGCTTTGCCTCACAGTTGTGCCCAGTGTGGGCCTATATCCCTCCATGGGTGGTGGAGGAGGAAAGGTGGGAATTATGGCTTTTATAGATAATGATCATTTAATACATCTTCATTTTCCTTTATGTATGTTATGTAAGTGAAATTCAAGCAAAGTGATGATTTAATACTTTATAATAGCCCTTGTGGTGAAAAAATTGACCAAAGCCTCCTTCTGCACAGGTTTATCTGCAGCTGCTGCACCTCTGCCTGGCATTTCAATGTCCCTCTGAGGGGACAACCCAAGTGTCACACAAACTGCACAGCAGGAGACACTGTAAATGTGTTAAAGCCCTCAAACTGCTCTGCTTCCAGGTTTGGTTTCCATCTGGGTAAACTTTCATTCTCCTGACCAGCAGAAACAGGCTGTGGGATGAGGATGGCACACAGTCCCCACACCGTGTGTGAGCTCTTAGGTGTGACTGGGGTTTTCTGAAGGGCCCCTCCTGGAAATGGATCCCAGTCTGGCTGGATTCCAGGCTGGAGTGAGAGCAGCTCTGGAGCCCAAACTCAGACCTCACTTTTGCACCCATGCTTGGTGGCAGAGTATGCTGGGGCAGAACTGAAATGCTGGCAGTGTTCAGCCCTTCCCTATAACCATTTTTAAGGTTGTTTTGCAGCCACCTAAAGATGTGGAGTTTTTTTAAGGGAACAAACTCAGAGCATGCTGTGATGCCTGTGCACTGCAGCATGGAAGGCACAGCTGTGTCCCCTCCTCTGATGTGTTCTTCAGGTGTATTTCATAAGTAGATGAATTATGAATGGGTTTCAGTTGTCAAGAAAATCCCACAAAAAACATGACACTGAGCATCACACCACTCATGGCATCTAGAAGTTGTTTGAAAATTAATGGAAGATTATTTCCCACTCGGCTCACACAGACATCCGAATCTGGGTGCTGCCAGCTACTGCAATGTTTTACATGAGAGCATGTGCAGAATGGTTTTAAAAGAAGAAATATCCTTCTGGCTTTGTAAAAAATAATCTTTATGCAGTTGCACAATTAGCAGTTTCTGCAGTGAATCTGCAGTTCATCATACAAATGTTTAATGTGTAAACATGCAAATGTGAATTCATTGAAAGCTTATTTAATAACATGATAGGAGCAATGCAGATATTCTTCAGTGAGAATAAACACACATTTAATTTTATCTCATCATGAGAGCTGGTTTTCATGTTGTTAATCCTTTTCTAAAGATGAAATGTTGACAACACATAATCTTTGCTATAAGAATAAATTAATATTGATTAATAAGAGTGATTTAATTTAAACTGTATTGTCATATCATACGGCTTAGATTTCTTCTGAAAGATTTTAATAGCAAGAGAAGCTTCAGTTCAGAAATAGATGAGTAATTATATTTATTTTAATTTTTTTCTAGCTATCTCTTTCAAGGTTTTCTTCATCTGTATGCATGAAACTTTGAGCCTTGGTAAAATTCTCATGCAGCAGATTTCATCCAACTAAACTTGTCCTTAGTGTAACACAGTAGAACATGTCATTATGGGTATTATTCTTCTCTTTCTATTTGTGTCCATATTTTAATAATTGCATTAACCTTGGCCAGACACTACAGGGGTAGAGTAGTAAATGTTTAGTTAAAATCTAAAATCTTTATGGATTTGACATGTTCAAGGAATTAAAATATTTGCACTTTCAATGCCTGTGCTAAAGTTACTGTATTGTGATTCTCTCAATTGCTTCCTAATGTGGAAGGAAGAAGTTCAAAACATGAAGGAAAAAGTTCCTAATCTATGCAATTTCTTAACATTTTCCTGACTCTTCACACATACATGAAAGACAACAGCATGGTATGTAATCTTTAAAAAAATCTTCTAAGGTATAGAGACTGAGAGGGTGGTGTGAACCATTGGTGTATTTGGGCTCTTTTGAATGAGTGTTTTGTGGCATCAGGTAATACTTGAAGGAGAGTACAAAAATGGGACTGTGTTTATTAGGATTTTTAGAAAATTGTTATAAATATCACCACAGCAAAGAAGGTTCTGAATACCTCCAGGAAATAGCAGAAAGATTAGAAGGGATGCTGTAGGAAATGTTGTATAATTTCTCCATTTCCAGGGCAAAACTGGCAAGAATGGGAGTATTAGCTGGATAAGAAATCTTAGTGTTGCTCTGTGGCTGGCACAGGCACTGTTGTGGTGCTCTGTAAATCTATCCTGACAATGACTTTCTACTTTTTGGGTTGCATTTCCCAGGTCCCAAATTGCTACAGAGTGTAATCATGTGCTCAGTCTGTCTGTATTCAAGATGCCCTTGAGGATGCCTATCTTTCAGGGGCTGCAGTGGCCCCGAGCTGATGTTCAAAGAGGAGCACACATTTAAGTGCTCTCCCAAAGTGTGGTGCTCTCCTGAGTTAGAGCAGTGCCATGGAAATGTTTTGGAGAAAGAAACAACTCCCTGCTATCTGCTTCAGCCTTTGTGATCTGCAGCTGCCTGTGCTTTTTAATGGACTGTTTTCCAGGTGTGCCCATGAAATGTCACTTGTCACTGCTGAGGAGCAGGACACTGGCACTGCGGGGAGAGCGGTGATTTGGGAAAGGGGAGGGCAGCTGGAGAGCTGTGCCCAGGAGGCAACCCAGATCCCTGCTCCTTTGAATCCTTCCCAAGCACTGCAGTGCCAATAACTAATAATAACAGAGCTGTTGCTGGGGGAAAGAATCATCCTTGTAAGTAAGTTCACATCAGATGGAGTGGGATGCCTGCAAACTTGAACGTTTGACTGGGGGGAACAAAGCAGGAACTGTAAGCTTCTTAGATTTGCAGAGGCACTTTTGTATGAATTTTCCCAGCTTCCTGTGAGAAGAAATATTTTCAAAATGGGTCTGATTGCTAATCTGATTATGCCAGCTCGGAAGTTAAATTGAAACATGAAATAAATGAAGGCTTTTGGAGTTATGAATTAATTAAAAAACTAATTAGGACAGATAAAAGAAATGCAAGTCCGGGAATTGTTTTTCTTATCTTGGAATAAGAGCATTTAAATTGAAAAGATGACATTAAACAAAGCCTACAAACAACTGGAAACCGTGTTAGGAGAAAGATAAATCCTAAAAGGGGATTTTTTGTTTTACATCATGATACAGCTTTCCAAAATGTATTTCTGAAGAGTGACCAGCAGCTTAAAGGAGAGGATGTCTGTAGGTTCAGGGACAGCTGGAAAAGAAATGCTGAATGGAGACTGAGTAGATGGGAGAGATACAGGGCTGGTGAGTCTCAGTTAAAGGAGTGTCCATGGGTGCTGCTGTGCATTGGGATTTTAGGGCAGGATCATTTGTGTGGCACTTAACTCCCAGCTGGGTGGTGGGGAAATCCATGGCCCTGGGCCATCCCTGCCTGTACCAGGCACTGCTCCTGCCCCATGGGTGGCTGCAGGCCCTTGGAGCACCGAGAGGAAGAGGAGGATGTTTTCTAATCACAAATATGGAAAAGTTGCATTCAGACATTTTCTTTTGGAGCAAATGATACAGGAATGTATAATGAGTGCCTCAACCATGTCCATAACACCTTTGGTGTGAAAATGTCGCTGTGCTGGTTAATAACTGCAATGAACAATGAAATATCTGTGCTCTGGCTGGAGGGGTCAGAGATTGCTTTCAGAGATCAGATAAGAAGGAACTCGTTGCTCTCAAGAACAGCTAGAGGGGAGCATCCAGGACACTTTGACACTGCAGTAGAACCCACAGTCACTGGATCTTCCCCTCTGGGGCTTGCACCGAGAGCATCTGTAACAAATACCCAGGGAGGGCTGCTCAGGAGGTGAGCACGGCAGGACTGGGGGTCCTGACAGACAGAGGGCTCTGGAGAGCATCCCTGGCGTGATGCTGGGGCAGAGAAACAGCCATACTGTGCCACCCACCCCAAAGGATCCTTTGGGTGCCACCGTCTTGAAAAGTCCGTGAGTGTCTCACACACCCCGGGCACACCGAATTTATGCTGCTTTACACAGGTCACCAAATCCATTACTACAGCTCCCTTGAAATGCAAAGACTGTCACTGCTGTCATACATTTTAAAATCAGAAAGAGCTTTAAGCCCAGATGGTCTTACCAGTAAGAAAGAGTCCCTGCTCAGAAAAGCTGGAAGCAGCATGAGTATTAAGGAAGTTAAAGCGATCATTAACATTAATATATTTCTCTCCTCACCTACATGAACATGAGAAAGAGAACCATAGAGGTGATGTATAATATTCATATTTCTTAATGCATTACAGGAAACTGTTCAGACACTGCAGAGGAAAGACAGATAAAAGGACTTGCACAGAGGAGTAAATGTGTACGTCCCTGAAATGTGCTGCAGTATTGGGTGATCACTCAGTCTGGAAGACAGAGACTGCATGGCAGCTACCTGGCTCTGACTTATTGAATTCTCTGGCTGATAGCTGGGATTGTCTATTCTTGTTGAATTATCTATTAGCAAGAAGCTGAAACCAAACCAGAAAAACCCAACCAACTGGCCAAATAAAAAAACCACACACACTCACAAAAAAAAAAAAAAAAA
>VWZP01003889.1:268734-286598 GCA_013396995.1 Dicaeum eximium
AAAAAAAAAAGGAAGAAAAATAATTTCCTGAAGTAGTTACTGCCCAAGATCACAGTGACGAACTTAAAAACCACAGCTCAGAAGGGCTAGCCTGGGTATTGTAGCCTGGCTATGAAGTTCAGAGCTAACTTAACTCCCTCTCTCCCAGAGTGGCTGATTTTAACCTTAGCTTAAATCTCTCTCAGTTACACTTTAACTGTGTGGTGGCACAGGGACTCCTGCCATGAGAGCAGGGAGTTAATAATGTTTTCCTGGCTGGCTGTGAGAAAAAGCATGAATGGACTTCTGTCGGAAAGGTTAAAGGGAAAAGGGAAAAGGGAAAAGGGAAAAAAGGGAAAAGGGAAAAGGTCTGTCTGGGGAAAACCCAATATAACCCTGGAGCAGAAGGTCATGGAGAAAACTCCATTTTGCAGAGTTTTTATAAAACAGTGTTACCATCTTAAGAAGCAGTCTATCTCTGCTGTGAGCCAGGAGCTTAAAAATAACAGACAAACTTGAAGGAAAAAAGCAAAAAGAAGAATTACCATAATAAAATATACTGTATGAAGCCTGAGAAACTGAAGCCTGGCTTAATTGACAAAAAGTGTCAATGAAAAATGAATGGGGTTCAATAATGGATCTTCTTACATTTAAATACTTTTGTTCTAGTCATATAGTTCAGAAACTGGAGGTAGTGAAATAGTTTTTTAAAACTCTCAGTTTCTTTGAAGTTTATGATGAGTTGATAGTTCAAAACATATTTTTCCATCATTGTAACCTACAGGAAGTAGCACAGCTTCATTTGGTTCTAGGAGTTTAATGAGCACAGGAAGAATTTGGATAGCTCCCAGAGTGATGAGCTATGTGTCATGTCTAAGTGAAGTAAATCCTATGACTTTACAAAGATATTGCAGGAAAATGTGATCAGAAACTCTCTGGCTCAGTAGGACCAGTAATGACAGTCAATGTCAACTACTCAACAATAAAGGTTCTGCTCAAGTTAAGTTCACTTATGATTTGTGGAAGAATTTAGACAGTATGCAAACTGATTGGATCAAAGAAAATGGGAAAAGCAGGATTTAACTTCTGAGTTTATGCATTTAGCTCGTGCAAATCAGCCTTGTCTGATCATAATCTGCACAATAAATTTGCCACTGCTGGAACTTCATGTTCAAAAGCACGTAGAAGTGCAGTATGTGGATTGGTCAGGTCTTCAAAAATCCCTACAGCTCCTGAAACTTTCACTAATGCTAATCTGTGAAAGAACTTGCTGAATTGCAGTCTCTTAATCTTGGTTTTTTGAAGTTAAAATACTGAAATAGCCAAATGTTGGGGGTTGGGGTTTTTTTGGTTTTATCTCTCCTGTTCATTTCTCATCACTGTGGAATTCCTTGTAAACCAAGACACCAAAGAAAGGACAATTTTCTTAAATTCAGAGCTTTTGCCTCTGAAATAGTTTTTGGGTTTGCATTGACTATGGGACTGCCTTTTTCATGTCCCCTTTAGAGTGTTTACACCTTTGGGTGACCAAGACATGTGACTGGAGTAGTTATATGTGCTGCTTTTAACAAGTATTATCAAAAATATTAGAAGACCTTTTCTTTTTGGCCAAAATTGTGTCCAGCAATGTTGGGTTCATTGTCTGATAGGAAGGAGACTTTGTAAAAAATAATCAATAGGTACACTTGCTACTGGTTTACTGAGGAGATAAAAAAAGGAGGTGGGAACTGGTTTTTGAACCACTAGGCTGTCACCTGCCATGTGCACAGGGTTACCACATGGTAAGATGCAAACCTTGGACACAATTTTGTGAAGGCTGTGCTGCATGGAGGCAGGCATGCAATTTCAAATTGATTTTTTGGGACTTTAGAATTTCCATAAAAGAGATGGCTTATTCCACCCTCACTTCACAGATCATTATGCCTTATGTGGGTATATATATGTATATAGAAACCCAAACTGTGTTTGAATAAAGTAACGCATGCTAGAAATCAGTGCTAAATCTGCTTAGTGTCAAAATAGCCAGAGTGATACTAAACCATCAGCAATTTTCTTTCATTAGACTGATTTAGCACAGTATCAAGGACAGAAACAAGCACTAATTGGATAGCAAACACATTTCAATTATCTGTGGTGAATTAGCAAGCAGATAACAAGCACTAGGTGTTACCTTCATTTGTAGGTGTTCCTGCTCCACTCCCCAGCCTTTTAACTCTGAATCACTCCTGGCTTCTCAGAAGTTTTTCAGAAAGAGGTTTCTGTGCAAGGATAAAGTACAACAGATGTGCACCGATCTGGAATTACTTGTTTGATAAGCCAGATCATCTACCTCTCATAAAACTTGGAGAATTCAGTGATCTTTTTCTGAAGTGTAATTTAGCTAATTAGCAAAAGCCAGCCTGGTAATCAATAGAATCACTTGTATTACAGATGGCACTAACAAAACCTGTAGTAGTTAATAAACCAAAAGGGTTTGCTTACTCAGCTTTAAAAGGCAGAATGACTGGTAGTTGCCAGCTGCTTTACTGAAAGTGCTGTGTAATTCTTATGAATAAAATAGGACTCAGTTTAGGAGATTCTTTCCAGGTTCAGAAGTGGTGATAGCAGAGAAACAAATTAGCTTCCACGTGTTTTGTGTCTCAAAGAGAAGAGCGTTATGCAGGCTCACTCAGAGCTCTGTGATTGTGATTGCCAGTGACAGAGCCTTTTCTGTGTTTATGCTTTGTGTGTTACATCCATCAACTAATCTGAGAAAAGATGCCATACAGCTAATATTAAAAGGACACCCACTAGCAGTGTTTGGCCTGGTATCATCCCCTTTGCAGTTTACATTAGGTGAGCGTGGAAAGGATCAGAACTCTTTTTCTGCCACCGGTTCCAAAGCAGGAGCAAACGGTTCAATCCAAGGGTGCTGTCCATGGTCCTAAGCCCAGAATCCCGTCCGGGAAAATCCTCGCTCCACTGCTGCCTTGCGGTGGTGACATCTAAACTGCATGCAGCCTTTCTCCCGGGTAGGTACCCCGGATTCATCAGGAAATGTCACAAACAGTAGATTATATTTAAATATTTAGAAAGTGCATTAAAGATGAACGACCTCCTAAAGCGTGTGCTCGTTTTCTGGGTGTTAAAAAGGTACCCAGATATGTGAGAAGTGCTGGGGTCTGCAACGGGCCAGAAGGGTGGTGCTGTATGAGCACACTCACAGGGGCTCTGGGGTGGAATGTGCTGTGTGCTTTTTGTCAGAAATCCCACTGGAAAGCAAATGATTGCCCCTGGTAAATTAAAACTGGCATATTGTAAGACAAGAATTAATTTCTACAGACTGGCATTCTTTGATGGATGGCTGTTTTGTTGGAAACTTTATGTCCAGCTGCACAGCAATCATTTAGCCAATTTGGATGAGGTGCAAGGGCACAAATTCTGAATGGGCACTCGAGGGGAAATACATCAGCCAAGCACAGGCCATCCCTGTAGCTCAGTATTGTACAGATGGATCTGACAGCACCTTTCTGAAAGGAAGCAATCCAAGCTGCTGAGATGTTTGGAAATCTGACAACAACAGCACTTGTAGCTGGATTCTTCATAATAAAGAAGAAATAAAACTGCAGTATTAAGCGGCAGGTCATGTTGCAAATCACCATCTTTTTGTCATCTAGTTTGGGTATGATATTTAATAATGGGCCAAGTGACTCATGCCTCACATTTGCTTTCAGAGCAGGTACTGAAATTTGAGTCAGATCATCCCCAGCAGGACTGTGATAAAGAAACTTTTTTCTGAACGTTCCACAGGCCCAGCCCAGTCCCAGCACTTGTGAATCCATCTCTAAGGATGCAGCCACTGAAGGGAAAATGCAATGATAAAGGGCTTTCTCTGCTGGCTTATTTTATATCCATGCTTTTGCTGGCCTTTTGAAATACAGTATTATGCCAGAACTTAATTGCAGTGCTGTTAATTGCATGCAGAGCCATAAACACTGAGTTAATATATTGCCTATGACTGTGTGTGTGTAAATGTCAGTCACAGATTACTTGGCTACCTTTATTGATATTAAATTTGTGAATGCTTCTTAGGAAAGAAACCTTCACCAATATGAAGTCTTTTGAACCACAGTGAGATTTAAGCCATTCAGGGAGCTGACTGCCCCATCTGCAAACAAATGGCATGGAAAAATTTAACTTGCCAGTCACTGAAAGCTCATCTCTGAGTAAGATTCAAATATACACAACTGTCAAAATCAATGAGGAATATTTCTTATGGGTTAGCAGTAATATTTTAAGAATGCTGGCAAAAATAGTTTCACATTAAAGGTGTGCTGAGCTACTCTATATCATGGGCAGATCTAAAGATAGCATTTATAGAAATTGATACTCCTGCAATTTTTACTTCTGTCATCTTTGCAATGTGTTAGTGTCACTCATTCAATATGCTCATCTGATCATCACATTTTCAGATGTAATCACAGTGTTGTGCATCTCACTGCCCAAACCTGGGGTAGTTTCTGGTGAGCTGCTGTACCAAACTGAAGGTGCTGTTCTTGGGGCAAAGGGAAACTTACTTCACCCTCTAGATGCTGCAGAAATTTTAAAACAGAAGTTTTTGAAATCCACTTTCACTGTGTGTGAGGGAGCACGGGGTGGACCAACTTTTTCTGTCAGAAACCCTTTACTGGCAAATTACTAATTAAATGAAATGCATGCGTGAAAGAAAGAAGTTTCTGCTTTCTGCCAAAACCAAGAGTTTGTTCTTTTTTTTTTTCCCTCTTTCTTTTAAATCTAGAATTGAAGTATAAAACATTGAAAATGAAAACTTGCAATTAAAATCCTGGAATATTTTTCTTTAGGAATGCTTCCTTTTGGAACAGCAGCACCAGCAGTAACTGTTACTAAATGTTGTTGCTTTAGCAGAGATTTGTGTTCAGTGGCTGCTGCTGTTCTTGTCAGCAGCTGCCCATCTCCATGCTGGCCTCTGGCCAGGCTGCCTTTCTGGATTCTCCCAAATCCAACTGCCTTGCTGTGACAGGAGCTTTCCAGGGGGTTCCCCTCCTTTTCAGACCAGAAAGGGACCAGGAGAGTGCTGGGCTCAGCTCAATCTTCCAGCAGTGCCTTTTTAGGGAGGTGCTGTCTAAATGATACACTGTACACAGCTTTAAGTACTTGTGTGCCTACAGCTGGGCAGCATTACTGCATCTGGCTCTTCTCAAAATAAAATGTTATCTCTTGGCATCGAATTGAATACATTCCACTTCAAGTAATTTGTCAGAGAATTACCATTTTCCACGCAAAAGAGGGATGTATTCTAAGAGTCTTCATAATGCATTCAGATCAATCCCATGGAAAGGTGGAGCCAAAGCAATACACCGAAACCTCGCTTCCAAATTTCCCAAACATTCTCAAATATTTGTTCACAATTCACTTTGATAATTTTCCTGGCTAATGTTAGAGCATTCCATCTTGTCTGGAAGTGAATTCCAAAGTTAAAACTCAGAAACAGGATTTGATATTTATGTGTGCACACATTCTTAGTATGAATCCTCATGTTTGCCCAATATGAGAACAGAAATACAGAAAAGAGGACCTCAAAATACACCTGGTTATAGATTTCTTGTTATTCAGGGGAGTTCATACTGTAGAAGCTGGACTAGAACATGCAGTGGATTTGGTAAAACACACAAGTAATGTGAACATAATTATGAGAGAGGTTATTTTCAGGTTCACCATAACAAACTTCATTTACCTACCTACATCATTTGTTAGTCAAAATCAGATGTAATGAGGCATTTTTAAAGCAACTACTTGCTAAATGTTGGCATCTTCTGTATGGCCAGGTTTGGCCTGGACAAAATGTCCCAAAGCAAAACCCACCATGCTGGGGCAGCAGCAGAGTGACAGCACAGCAGTGCAGCTCCAAGTGTGGGAATAATTTAGCATATGGATCAGATGATTTTGTTGGAACAGAATGGCACTGCCAAGAAAGCTGCTGCTTCTTGGAAGGTGCTGAGGATTTCTCCTCTGATGAGAGTCCCACAGTATTTAGGTGCAGGAAATTATTGTGGTGCTTGGTGGAAGGGGATTTGACCATCACATCAATTATGCTTCATTTTGTAAGCAATTCCAGGAGCATAATAGGGGTCAGAGAAGAAAAGTGTTGTTCCATGGTATGTTTACTGTGGTGTTGCAGAAATACTTTCCTCTTTCCCTGTCTTCCCCTCAGTTAAAACAAAAAAAGCCTCATTAAAACCCAGTAAAAGAGACTGAATTTTTTATGCATCCATAGATCTGCCACTGCTTTCTGTCTTGCTTGTGAGAGCTCAGACACACTGCAATGATTCAAAACTGTCCTTTCTGTAACTCTATTTTCTTCAGTTAAATTAAACCAAGGGGAATTAGCTCCTTTGATATTTCTCTTCCAAAGCTGGTTGAAAGTGTTGTACATGTGAAAAATGAGATTTTAAATGGAAGGAGAATGACTGACATTAATTTAAAACCCAAACTAAAGAGATAATTGCATACAGTAAAACTCCTGTTACAATGAGGAGTTAGTCATAAGTGATTACATAAATTTTAGAGATTAAATGATTTTTAAAAAATAATGTTTAGGATTAAATCCTGTCCTGAGTGGAACAGAAAATGCAGAGGCATCCTCCCTCTTTGGCAGTGATACTGCTGCTGGGCAGACTAGAATTTATTGTGGTGGACTCAGAGATTTGCTGAGGAAACATTTTGTTGCTTACCCCAGGCCACTGACTTATCCAGCCAGTCTTGCTGCTCTTTGGGCAGTGTGGTATTTATTTCTTACTTCTTAAAGTTTCTTAGGCTTTGTATCCAGATTTACCCTCTGAAAGCCAAAAAACTTCCTTAACATTTCCCCCTCCTCTTCTTTTGCACCAAAGATTATCCCTTAGTTTTTAAAAAGGCAGCTGCTGATGTGGAATAGCAATATTCACTGTAAATATTTTTCCTATATGAATTGTGGAAGAGACACCCAATTCTGAGCAGATCCATTTCCTGATTTAATTAGACCAACTGAATTTATTTGAATTAGTGACCGGATTAGTTAGCAGTATCTGAGGGAAAAAAAAAAGTTATGCTTTGTATCAGCAAGCCTTTAATCCAAACACTTTGGTAAAAACAGATAGGTGGCTAAAGCATCATATGGGGATGAATCATGCAGATGGCTGGCAAAATCACAGCAGTGCTACATGCTGGCATTTATTTTGAAGTGTTCTATGCTTTGGAGTCTCATTTAATCTTAACACCAATCAGTCTTGCCAGTACTCATGAACAAAGCCTCTTTTCAAATTTAGTGCTTTTTTTGAATGCTTATACTTAGACCCTATCAAATTTCAAGTTCTTAAAATAAAATAACAAAGCAATGTCTCTCCCCAGCCCAAAGCCTGATGTTTTCTATGCATCAGAGTAATTTTGTTTTAAAAGCAGAGATTAGATTTGAAATGTCTCAGTAGAGGGGCAGTTTCTTTTATTGTCTTTGCAAAGCTTAGTGCAACAGCAGCTTAGATATTTTCTTGGGTCTTACTCATATTATTAGAAGTATTTCGGTGTTCTTTACTAAGTTATCCTGTCTTCAGTCTTGGATCTTCTTGTTTGTGGCAGATACCTCAGGGAAAGAAACAACTGAAAATGTTCTAGTAACTTAGAAGGGAATGTTCCCTTCATTTGGCTTTCCACTGGCATAAAAAATAATTTTGCTTTTAGAGAGATGTCAGTGTGACAGCTCTTAAAATGTAGAACTGATGGGCTGCTGCTGCTGCATGGCTTTGTTTCCTCTAATAGAAAGATTTAGCTCAAGTAAGTGTGTCCTGCATGAAATCACATTGCTCAGCTGGGTGTTAGGATGATGACTCACTAGTTTTCCTAGTCAGGGACATTATGGGGCCACATGTATCCTCCTCCTTCTGGAAAGGGTCGTTTTCCTCTGTGATACTGGGCAGGAGCCTTCAGCCTCCCTGCCCAGCACGGTGCTGGGCTGAATGCCAGCTGCTGGCACAGCTCCTGGGAGGGGCACTCGGGAGCTCCTCTCTCTCTTTTCCAGCCTTCTCCTAGATTTGAGGCAAAGCTCCTCTGTTCCTGCGTTTCTGGATGTTGTTTTTAGGAGGTGGGATGGAAACAGTGATGTCCTGGGTTGTGATGGAAATAGCAGTTTGTTTGAATGGGCAGTTTCTTGGAAATGATGAGCTGTGTCCCCCTTGCCAAAAATTTGCAGCCCCCTGAGCTCTGATAGGGATGCTGTCATCCAGTCCAACAGTAAACAGATACATATGTTCATCTCTTTTCTGTTTGCTGTTGCAATTTGTTATACATGAAATTGATTTCTCTTCCTTCTTTTTCCTGCAAATTCTCTCATTAAATTAAATAGTGTGAGAGGAATAACCATTAAACCTTCATTTCTAATTAATTAAGTGGTTTAAAATCTAGGTCTTTGAACACTTCCCTAATTAATTGTGTAAAGCTAGATACAAAGTTAACAAGGAATGAAAGAGTATTACTTTAGGGAAGTGCTTTACAATAAACTATCAAGCTATCTACCAAGTAGTGTAGAAGCTGTAAGACATTGGAATTCTTACAGGCTAGAGGGGAATTCTCTTTCCAACAGTAGCCATGACAGGAGTGAAAACTCTCAGTTACAGCCTGTTTATAAACATAGGTGATACCAGGTGAGCTCTGAGTTACTCAATGCTGAAAATCCCTCTGTGTCTTGTCACACTGCTCATGTGTCCTGTTCTGCCTCCAGCCTCTTCTTCTTCCCCTCTCCTTCTCCAGCATTTTCAACAGCTCCCTTAAAAAAATGTAAAAAAAAAAAAAAATCTCTCCTGAGCATTCTGGGTTTTGCTTTTCATGCAGCCAAATATTTGCTCTGTCCCTTCTCACTTGTGGATGTCACATTTCATTGGGGATTTTCTATGACAAGTCCCTTTCATTGCCAGCATGTCCAGCTACTCTGTTTCCCACCTTTTAAGAAACTTTAATACTTGACATTTTGCAGTTTTAAAATGTACATTACTCTGCCAGTTGATTTACATAATCCAGCAGTTCCTGATATTATTGACTATCTCACTAGTTTTTAATGTTACTCTGAATTTTATTAATGATCACTTATATCTGCTTCTAAATGCAATGTACAGCAGCACAGAGCTAAGACAGACAAATTAAAATTTATGCTGTAAGATCTATCATTTCTATAATTTAAATCCATTTAGCAAGAACTTTGTTGTGTAGTGTCATAATGCTTTTTTCACTTAGAGCATCTTTTGGAGCTAGATCAAATGAGATGCAGAACTTTGTTCCATCAGCACAGCCACTTTTACAGCCAAGTTTGTACTTTAATGTGAACACAACTTGAATTTCTTTTGAGATGGCCTATTTTCCATACACAGTAAATAAGTATATTCCTAAGTCCCAATGCTTTGTTGATTATGTGACATTGGCTATATTTTGATCCTGAAATCCTTCCTTCCCTCCCTCCCTCCCTCCCTGCCTCTTCAATATCCTGAGACTGCAAAATTCATTTCCAACCAGAGTGTGCCTGGCACTGACTGAAAGTCTTTGTAACTAGAAATAAAAGGACAAGACCTGAAATGTCTTCTGACAGACAAAGCAATCCATCAGGTTACAATATGGGTTTTATTATTTGGTCACCTGCAATGGCAAGGGACTGGACTGAATACCCCAGGATGTCTTTCCAGCCCAGTGTTCTGTGATTAGAAACATGGGAAGCAGCAGACATGTACTCCTGACATCAGGGCTCTGCAGTGATTCTGTCTTGAACTCCAAAGTCAATGCAAGGCCTTATTGTGTGGATAATCAAAATCCTTGCTATTTCCAGACCAGCTTCTCACAATAGTTGTGCTCCATGAGAGCAGTGAAGCCACAGATGAAGATTCGTAGGACCACTGGGGTCATCTAATACACTCCCTTGCAGTTACAAGCTCCGAGTTATAAAACCTTTTCATAAATATAGGAACACAGAAGATAAAACTGAACCATGGAACTAACTCCTGTTTGCAGTAAAGGCAATGACAGAGCCTGTTTTACCCAGAATTTACTACAGAGTTCTTCTCCTTCAGCTCTTTTTTTCCCTTGCCCTTGCCTCCACTCACTTTTACAAATCCAGTTTTGATGTCAGTTCTGGCTTAGGTGCTCTGGAGAGAATGGGAGAAAAAGAGACAGCATTACTGGTGACACTTGGGTAATACATTTCCACATCCAGGCTACTCCCGTGGCAGTTATATGTCAAGAAATGGGGATGAATGAAACAGATTAGCACAGAGTGAGATTCCCAGGTGGTATAAATTGACATAGCTTCTTTGGGCAGCTTTTTTACTAACTGAAATTGTTTTTCACCTCTTGAAGATGTGAACGACAAATTGAAGTGATATGAAGATTGAAAAAGAAATAAAGCCCATATCTTTGCTGTTTTAGTTTCAGAGTTTATCCAAATATAATCTCGTTACGAGGTCTGTTATTTCATCACATTTTCTTCTGTCTCTTGTTAGAGAATACCAAATATTTGCAATTTCTAAGCACATTTTAATTAAAGAAAGATGTTTATTTAGTGACACCTTCCCCCCTAAAAAGTAATAAGGAAAAGAAATCCAGTGTGAGGCAATGCAATCAACCATCTCCAGCATAACACTATGAAAACTGGCTGAATTATTCACTTGTTTTGAGTGTTGTTGTGGGTTAGCTGTCAGCCCAGGGACCATGAAGAAGCGCAAGAAACTGCCCATGCAGTGGCTTCTCTCTGCATTTTCATAGCAAAGTCCTGTCTCCCTGTTGAGACAGCTGCACTCAAGAGTGAAACAGGAGCGTGGTACCACGCAGGCAGCAAAACCAGTTAGACTTCCCCCTGATGTTACCTTATTTTCAAACAAAAGCAACATTGTGCTCCCCAAAACACACTTAGCTTTCCCTCCTCCCCAAGCCAGTAGCACTCCTGATGGTGCAGGGAGGCTGATGCTTTCAGTGATCAGATTGAGTGCAGATGCACCAGCCATGCAGATGAGAGGCTGCAGTCCTGTCGTGCGTGCTGTTCTCACTCAAAACATTAAAAATCCTGTATTTCCCTGACATACCTACATGTTTGGGTAGAGAAATATGTTACAAAGGGCAGAGCAAGGGAGAAGAGTATCCTACCCTTAAGACTGAAGCATCTTATGGCACAAAGGTGTTTTGATTCAATTTCCTAATTTTAAAATGTGGTAATAATATCTAGGTATCCCTTAACATACTGGGGTTTGCAGTGATTTCTCTGGATGTGAAGATTGCCAGGGGGCCAGCTCTTGCTGGTGTCTATAACTCACCTTGCAAAAGAGATTTTTATATTCCCTGAATTTGCCTTTTGGGGATCCTACAAAGTGTACAGTGAATGCTTTCAACATTTGTGTGCCTGCACTTTGAAGACTGAGGAAAGCTGTAACAAAGTCTGTGTTTAATAATATAGAAAGAGTCTGTAGCCTCTTTCCATATGAAAACAGCTTTGAAAGTGTAAATGGATTAGCAGTTAATGGTTAGAAATACATATCCCTTCAGCTCCCCAAGCCTCCTCTCCCCCAGAGCCCCAGGGGCTCGGTTGGAGGATTAGGGAACCAGCAGCTATTTCACAGCTCTGCTTAAAGACCCGTTTGTACCCGTGTGGCCTGGTGCTACTGAGAGTGCTGGGACTCCAGCAAGCACCTGTGGGCTCTCTGCTTTAATTTACTGAGCAGCTGGGAGGTAAATGATGATATTTCAGAGCTACCACAGAAGGAGTGAAGCTCTGCCTCTAAGCCAGTACTTAGCCACAGCCTGGATAGACGAGAATTAAATTTTACAAAGGAAAAGGAAGCACATAGAGAAATTTAGACCTTTTTCCTTTACAGAAGGATGTGATAGCCCTGGTTCAGATGAGCACCATCTGAAGCTGTATAGGTCTGCTGGGCAGTGTTGTTTAAAAAAAGTTCAGAACGTGCCTGTCGGTGCCTAGAATAGTCCTTAATTTGAGATGGAAGGTTTTAATAGGTTTGGTTCAAACTGCTATCAGGCTAATGGGTAAATTTTGGACTGCAAAGATCCACATGATTTAGACAATGCCTCAATTCCCAAGTAGCTCCTTGGCATTATTGTTTTCATATCAGCCACATCTATATTGTGTATAAATTGCTTTAGGATTCTTGGGGTGAAAGGCTTTAGATAAGTGTAAATTACTGTGTGGCCTGTAATTATTTTGAAGTGGTGATTGCTGGGCTGTGCTTTTTATTTGTATTGCAGGGGATTATGACTCTGGTATAGAGATATGGCAGCTTTGGAATTGGGGGAGAAATATGTTCTGAGACTTTGATTTATGTTTTTCCATTCTATTCTTTGAACATAGGTAGGAGGGCAAGAAGGAGAGCAGAGACGTTTAGTGAACGTGCTCCTGCAGTGTAATTCATCTTTGAGGCTGAAACAGCAGGTTTATAAACTTGGTTAAGCAAGCTCCAATCTCTTTGCTGTTTTTCTTACACCTCCTGGAAGCGCTTTTGACAAATCACGCACTGTAATGAAAACGTATTTTCGAATCAATTTGGAAAACATACTGCAATCAAAATAATGGCTGGATTATGTGTTTGGAGCTGATTCCTTTTATTGTGTGTGCTGGATGGCTGTGTTACATTTGCCTCAGAAGTTGTGGGTAAATGCAATGAACAGTGTTTGCCTAAAGGTACTGTAGGTGTCAGCCTGCATTTGAAGCCTTCAGTATCCCAGCAGCATAAATTGTGGTATTTCATAATATAATTTCTTGATTTAGTTGTTAGAAGATTGCACAATTGCTAGAGAATATGTAATTGCATATGAGACTTGGTTGTTCCTGACAAATGCTTCTCAACATTGTGAGTCCCACAAGTCTTCAACAGCTCTCTGGGCTTGCAGTCCAAAAGGAAGAAGAAAGCCCTCTGATCTTGCATCTTCCCTGCTTAGTTTAAGCCTTGTGACATTGGCTGTAATTTATGCTGTAACAGTTCTTGGTTTGTTGCAAAGTACAGGAGTGGGATCCACGCTGGTTTTCCCCACAAAATGTTCTACTTTTTTTCATAAGCAGAATATAAAAAGGCTGTTAAGGCACAAGGAAATGATTTCTATGCATGTTTACATGATATTGGAATGAGCAGCTGGCAGTAACATTGTGTTTCGTTAACAAGGTAGTATTTTCTAACTGGTTGGATGTGATCCTTGATGTCACTAAAAACCCTTGATGTATGTGTGCAAAGGTACATTGGTACATGCCAATGGGAGGCAAACATCATTCCAACAAAAGGAAGTAAATATGTTCCCAATGATTTTTGGGCAGCCAAAACTTTCACAGCTTGTCAGCTGAAGCAGAGCAGCAATCATGGTGGCTGAGCAGCGTAGGCTTGTGACTGACACTCTTCTGACTGAACAGAAAAACAGAGATAAGGGGAATTTCAGATGCTTTCTTATTGAAAAAGCATCACAAATCTGAAGAGACTGGGAAATTTCACACATGGAGGAAGAGAATTGTCTTCCAGGAACATGTTAACAGCAGCATTTACGGATGTGAGCAGTCAAGAGCATGTCTGTCCCTGGACTGTAACCCCACTCTTGTCTTCATAGCCTGCTGGTAGGGATTATACCTAAAATGTGAGGTTCAGTTTCTCATTCATTACTGGTGCTTTGGACAAGTTCTCCTTTCAAATTCCAGTGGTTTGTCTTCACCCATTTAAGTTAAGTTTTCTTCCTCACCAGCATTTTCCTGGTACCATCTTGCATTTTGATTTCCTGGAGCAGCAATTTGAGATGATGTGGAACCCTTAATTCACCAGGTGGGTTCACTTTCAGCAGTCAGCACTGCCAGAACAGCTCTGGAAGCTTTCCTGAGCCTCTGCTGTTCTCAGGATGCCCCCTCCTGCCCCAGAGGTGGGGAGACAAAGCAGTGACCTCCTGACAGCCACCCTGGAAACCCGAGCTGCAGCCTTCCTGGGGTGGTTGCTGGCTATCCCATCTTTCACCCTGATGGATTAAAATGATGGGTTTTGCCTCAAAAAAGGAACACATTATGATGGACCTTTGCTTGGACCTGCTATTGCCTCCCTGATGTCTTAAAGTGTTTCCAGATAAGGGAAAAGGCTGATCTGTTACCCTGTCTCAGAGGTGGTCATAACAGATGGACACAGACTAAGCCAAACCGATGAATTCTGTGAGAAAAGAATACACCAGAATATTAATCACTCATCTGTGTTTTTATACATGTGGCAATGAGTTAGGGTCTTCCCCAATGCCCCAAGAGCCTTTGTAAAAATATTTTTAAATGGGGAGACAAAAATACATGTCTTATAGAGAAAAGAGACTGAGGGCTGTCTTCAGAGGTTGAGAAATCATCCTTTCATTTCTGATGGCAATTTCTCCTTGTTGCTCCTTGAGCAAACTGCTCTGCAGTGTTCCAGGGAAAGTACTCATTTGATAGTAGATTATCTCTCATTTGTGAAAAAAATTATCATGTTATATGCTATGAGATTTACACAGAGTAAAGGAAGGGAGAGTTTTTGTCTGTTATTCAGTACCATTGAAGCGTAATGGAAATAATTATACTTTAACTTTTATTCTTCTCATTTTTTTTCTCTTAGTGATAGTACACCTATTTTGCTTAGGCTTGTATTAACCCAGATAGATGAAGAAAAATGGTCTATGTAGCCAAGTTTTTTCTTTTTTTTTTTCTTCTTTTTCTGTTGTCATTGAATTTTTGTGGTTTGTTTAATCTGGAAAGTATCTTTCCTGCAGCCTCTGAGACCTAACATAAAATCCCCTACTTCCTCACTTCAGTCTCCGTAGCTACAAACTATTAATTTAAACTTCAAACCCTCTAAATAATGGAAAATTTCCTTTTTTTATTTTTCATTCTGGCTTTACTGGGAGCTGATTTCAGAATGATACCTCTACTTACAAACAGTTCAGGGCAAAATTTCTCATCCCAAAAGAATGGCTCACTGTGTAATTTGCTTTCATGGGATACACAGTACAAATATACCAGAAACAGAAGGAGTCGTGGGGTAACTTCTTCGTGTTGAGGGGACAAAGAATTTTAGCACATTAAGTTCTGCCACAGTAAATATGGCAAAGCCTTGACAAGTTTTTGGGCTACCTATTAGGTACATAAATACTTGGAATGCTGGGCTGGCTATCAGAGTAGGAATTCTTATACTGTTTCAGAAGTTTAGCTACTACCTGGTGTCTAATCTTTAAAAAGGGGGCTTGCCTCTGGATGATTTATTACATATATTGGAAATAAGGGAAATGATCCTGCTTAGACAAAATACTCTCACTCTTGCTTGACATTTCATTCAAGCTTGTGTGCCAATCTTGGACCTTCTGTAACTCCCCTCTGGACTGGCTTTTGGCTGTGGTGTCAAACCAGCAATCCACTGCTCAGGCTGTCTCCAGTGAGCAAGAAGATCCCTGGAGAGCCAGCCTTGGCCAGGGCTGTGATGTTCTGCAGAGCACGTGCTCTGCATGGTGTTCAGTGTTTCCCACAACGAGCAAGATTTTAAGGTGTAAAGAAGCACAAACCTGTGCAGAAATTTGACATTACTTGACACTCCTTTTGGCATGTCTCCAGTGTTCCTGGTAGTTCCTGAATGTGGTGCAATGCCCATGGGTAGGGAGATGGGTGGCTGAGCTCCTGTAAATCCTCACATGTGCAAAAAGCATTACTCACCCTGTAGCTCTTGCATGGTAGAAATATCGAATCCTGTTAGCAGGGTGAGTAATAGTTATGCATGAAATTAAATCTACTTCTCAGATAGGTCAGGTCCACCTTCTCCTTTTTATACTGCAATAGCTTGTGCAAATAGAAGGCTGAATGAATGCAATGAGATGGAGCAGAGTGCTCCAGGGGTCTACCATGGAATTCATGTGAGACCAAAGAAAAAGGATTTGTTCTTCTTTCCTGAAGTTCCTCACCTGTCAAGTATGTGTATCTGTCAACACACAGTGGGCTAAAGAAAATTAATATAGCTTGGTGGCCATGTATGTTGTTTTTTTTTCGTAACTTTGTTTTGTTTTCTTGGATAGTATTGTCTATTCCTCTGAAGCCTCACTTCAAAAATGAAAAGGACTCAATGTTGCTCTTTTCTTCTTCTCTGTTTGAGTCTGGTAACAGGCACACACAGGACAGACTGGAGGGATCCTGAAGAAGATATCCTTGCTTGTGGCACTGCCTGTGGTTCATCAGAATTAGTTCAGCAGCTCACAGAGACCTGCTAAGAGGTGCCCTGTGAGTGCTGCTCATAAAGCCACCTCCTGTCTGTGCAGGTGTTGTGGGTGACACATTCAGTTCATTCAGGCACAGACCATTTTCTCTTACCTCTGCTTGAAGCTTTATATCTCACAAACCACTTGCTTCTCTTCCCTGGTAACAAGGCAGTTGTATGCAGGCTGTTTTTCCCATCTCTTCTCACAACATACTCCCTGCACTGAATCAATGATATGTAGACATTACTGGATCTATTTTCATAATATCTCCTGTTTGCAGGCAAAATCTAGTAGAAAAAATTCATTATTATTGTAACAGGGAAGATTTTTTTCATCTTCTGACTGTAATTTAATACCATTCACCTTTACAGAAAATTAAGTGAAGGAATCATTGTGCACCAATGGTTCCTTTGTGCATCAGAACTTTATAGTACACCTTCTGTTTCTAAAAAGAATTGCAAATACTTAATCTAAATATTTTTTGTTGAAATAAATGTAGTGAATAAGAACAGAAAGTAATCATAACTAATGTACCCTTATACTTCAGTGGATATTAGCTAGTATAAACGAGGAACATCTATGTTTGCTTCTTCATCAGTTCCATATATTGGACTGGATTTTATAAGTTTTGACCACGTCTTTCAGCAGTGGAGTGGATTCTCCTTGGTTTTGATCAAAATTTCAATTACTGAACCACATTGGGCTGGTTAGAAATCATCCTGCCAAACCTCAAGACAGTAAGCTGTGAGGGAATTTTGGGTTGCTAAGAGGAGTGGGCATACACACAGTTGATATGACAGACCTGGCAGGGATAACAGGGTGCTTTTCCAGGGGGAGAGGGGTCCTTCACTGCAGTAACCAAACATTGAGGGTGAACACAGCAGCAGCAGCTCCTGGCACTGCAGCCAGGCTGGAACCTGGCATCCCACTGATTTACTGAGCCTGCCTGAAGTTGTGCTTCACTCGAGGGAATTTTCCTTCACATTCCCTCCGACAGCTGCAGGCAATGGAAGGCTGCAGGGCGTGTGGGGTTGTGCACACATGAACACGAGTGTGTGTGTGCATGGCCACGGTGCCACCCTCCTGGAGCAGCTTTTCCTGGGATACCTTGAGCTGTGTGTGAGCTTGCTGGCCGTGAGCAGCAGTGCATGACAGCTGCTGGCCTTTCCCTTGGGAGCTGCTTGGGGTAGAGGATTTTTGGAAAGCTTGATGGGGGCAGGCTGTGCCCTGTTGTGTTTCACACGGGAAGCCCAGCACTGACACACAGCACGGCTCCTGGGGGCAGCTGGATCCTTGCAGGGATCCCAACTCAGCCTCCCTTCTGGTATCAAAACTTCTTCACCCATAAACAGGGAAGTCTGTAATCAGATTACGAACTGGTGTGAATTAGAAATTGAGTTCTCTCATGTCAATAGCTGCCAACATGTGTGAGCACAGAATTAGGCCCTTGGTATGTGGAGCAGCAGTAAGACTAAATTTTATGTACTTGCATAAAACAGAAAAGAGAGCAAATATTTTTCTACAGCTATAGGAAAACATGTTGCCATGATGTATCTATAATTACCAATATACACTTTAATTTTTTATTTCTCAGGATGTTGATCGAACAATTCATGTAACGTGACCAAAAAAAAAAAAAAAAA
>VWZP01003889.1:286617-474100 GCA_013396995.1 Dicaeum eximium
AAAAAAAAAAGGAAAAATAAAGGGTTGTGGGGATTTTTTAAGAACATAAGGCTTAGAAAATAAGAGGCAGGAAAATGTGTGGCTGGGGAACTGTATTGGGAGTTTCTAAGAGCAGGTTACTGCAGGACTTGAATAGTGATCAGGAGCCTCTGGGAAATGCTGCCTCCAGCAGCAGTTCTGCTGCCCACTGCCACTCGCTGCACTTGGACAGTGGGACAGGCAGGCTTTTCTGTCACAAGCAGGGATTTTATTTTCTCTCAAAGTTTCTGGATAGCTTAATCAATTTTCCTGGCTGATCATGTTGATTTCTCACTCATTTTAAATATTTCAGGAAGGAGGTTGGTTCAGTGCACTGAGGGGCTGCTCCAACACGGGCCACCTGCTCTATTGCACCGTGTAACAGAGGCATCTGCTCCCAGCTTTAATATTCTCCAGCATATTTTGGTAATCACTCGGTTATTTAATTGCACCCTAAAGGCACAGAAACATTTGAGAAGCTCCTTGCAGGGCTAACGTGGATGCTTGCATTAGCAGTCAGCACCCAGGGTGAACTGCATTTTGCTAAGCAGCCAGCTCCCAAAGAAGATTACACCTCTGGAGGATTAACAGCCACATCAGGGAACAGGAGGGATGGCAGGGAATGACATTACTGGAGAAGCCAGCAGCACACTGGTGCTCGGGAGGATTTCAGCAGGCATTTTGTGGAATCCCACACTATTGATCTGCCTTGTTTCTGGGATATTTTATAACGACAAACCATGCACTTAGAGAGATTTTACAGCTCCAGTCCTTGTTAGGTTCATCCTCTAATTAGGTCCCACCTTGTGAGAGCAGGAGGTTAATCAGCAAACTGTACTTTCTAGGAATAAATATCTCAAAATTTGTACAAGTTCATTTAAAAACAATGCCAGCAAATTATTGATCTTATCTCTGTCCTTGGCAACTTTTTAACCCAAGTTGCCTTTTCTTTGCTATTATAAGGAAGAGATTTGTCTGTTAGCTTAAAGCTGGTTTTGGGGCTTGCATGGAACGTCAGCCATGGTGAAGCATGAAATCAAGCATGAAAAACTTTACACAAAGTTCTCATAGGAGCTTACAGAAACCGACAGATATTTAGTCCAACTAAAATTGTCAAATTGTTCATTCTTTTGTCTTAAAGTAGTTCCCATGTGAGATTCTTAAGCATGAGTATATTTCAAGATGAAGAAGAATGTTTTTGAATCTTCCAGGCTACCTCTGCTTTCTTGAGTTCCTGGTGACAATAACTTGAAGTCATCATTTTCTTTCCAGGACAAATTTTTGGGCAGAGTATGGTGAAAGTTAGGCTGTTAGCCCTTTACCCAAACAGCCATTTACTCATTCCCTCCTCCTCAACACTCACCTTTGAGCTGAATCATGTCTCATTTTTATGTGAGGGTGGTTTTTTTCACCATCTATATCCATTAAGCTTCATTCCTGTCTGCATATGATAGAGAGAGGTTAAAGAGCACTGCTGAGCCCCTGATATGCTTGCTAAATGTGGTTTTTATTGCTCAAAATCCAATAAATCTGCTAAGGTGAAGGAGGCTAATGTGAGCAGTCCTGCAGGCTAGAGGCCAGTGTGGATGCCTCGCTTGTGGTGCCCAGAGATGATCGAGTCTGGGCCAGGAGGGTCCCTCTTGCTGTGCCTTTACTCTGCATTTGGCTTCCTTTGGCAGTGACATTTTTCTCAGTATCACTGGAGGAAACACTGACAGCTCTCCCCTCTCTGGAGGGGTTGTTTGTACCCAGGGCTGCTTTCCCATCCAAGGCTGTCTCAGCAGCTTTCTGCAGACTGAGCAGATCAGTCTTCTCCTCACCAGCTCCATCTCCAGCAGCAGCTGCCTTTGTGTCCAAGTTAAGGTGTGCAAAATAAATTGTGACTTTGCAATATTGTGTGTGAGATGATTTAAAGCAGATTCTCTCCCAGGAAAGTAAAATCTTCTGAAAATGAACCCCATTTAAAAGAGCTCTGGGAGATGTCTGAAGTCATGATGAGATTTACAAGCACGGAGGAGGGTCCCCATAGGCCTCTGTGAGGATGTTTTGAGCTGTGACCACAGCAAGCTCTCAGCCTTCTCCTTTGCAGAGTGGGATGGACCTTCAAGTAGCAAAGCACAGCCTGAAGTCTTTAGCAAAACTTTTGTTTTCTTGCATCAATACTTTTACAGCACATGCTTTGTACATTTTCTTCAATTTCTTTTTAAAAAAAGGAGGGAGTGGCAGTAGGGGAGGAAAATGACACAGAACCATAAAACAAACTCAACCCAGGGCCTGAATTTTAAAAGAAATTTTATTTTTGAGCAATAACTTCCTGCACTGGGAGTATAACTTTGGATATGGTAGCAAATACTGCTCAACAGCCTCCCTCTTGAAAGAACAGATGCTTCAGAGATGCCTGAAGCTGGAGTCTCACACAGTGAGAGGTTCCAAATCAGCAGTTTCTTTTGGAGACTTCTGCCATGGCTTCTGGCTGTAGTCTGTCCTCGTTCTTCTTTCCTTTCTCTTGAACCAACTTTACCTGCCCTGGCTGCAGTTTCGTGCACCCCTCAGAAACATCCCAGGAATGCCTTGATGTGGGGCACACTGTGTCTTGTTTTAGTGTGAGGTTTCTCTAAAGTAAAGGTCATTAAAGGATATTATGTATATATAAAATATTGCTTGCTCATTATCAGCCTGCGGTGTCACAATCTGCTCACAGAGCTTACCAACTCCATCCCCAAATCCTGGCTTTGGCTCCAGCTTTGGCTTGGACCCATAGAAAGAGAATCTGTGCGTTTCTGGCGAGTCCTGCTCAGGACTCTGGAGGGTACAGATTCTTAGCCTGTACCACAACCAACCCCACTGAAAAGTTATTTGGGTGAAAGTCTAATTAGACAAGCATTTCCCCTGCTCCACGGGGAAGCGTGGAGCTGTTGCGGTCCTTAACAAAGCGCAGTGATTTCGGAAAGCCCGTGTGGGGCGGGGAGGCTGCTGCCTGTGCCTCGTACCTGTGTTACATAAGCACGCCCGTATCCCGGTACCGCAGTGGGCTGGAGGCGCTTTGGAACCGAGGGAAAAGGCGGCAGGAGGGAACGGGGAAGGCAGAAAGGGGAAAAACCCGGCGGAGCACGAAGGAAAGAGCAGTCAGCATAAACTTTCCGCCGCAGTCTCACTCATCTCGGCTGAGAGCGCTGCGGGGCTCGGCTTTCACAGAGCGGGGCTGAGCTCGTTCATCTCCCCAGCCCCGGAGGCGAGGGCGGCGCGACCGCCTGGGCTCCACCCGCGGCTCCGCTCGGTGCCGGCTGGTCCCGGTCCGGNCGGCAACATGAACCAGACGGCGACGGTGTCGCACCACGTCCACTGCCACTCGTCCCGGGCCGTCAAGGTAGGGCGGGCGGCAGCGGGGAAAGTTCGGCGGAGCTCGGGGAGAGGCGAGGGACGGCTCCGGCCGCGGGCCCCGGGCAGCGGCACCTTCCGAGCGAGCTCAGGGGTGCCCGAAGTTCGCCCCGAGCGGGCGGCGAGCGGGAGCTGCCGGTGCCTCCCGAAGCGCCGCTCCGCAGCACCGGCACGGCAAAGGCGGCGGGACATCCACCTGTGAGACGGGATTCGGTATCGTGTGCCCGGGTTTGGGGATGAACCATCCGGAGCGGGGTTTGCTGCTGGTGGCGGTGTCCCTGCGTGCGGGGACTTTGGGGGTGCCTGGCTGGGCATGGGGGGATCGTGCTGGGGGAAGAGCCGAGGGAATAGCGGGCTCTGTCCTCGATTGCCTTCTTGCCCAACCTCTGCCACCATCCCGCCTTTGCATTGATTGAAAACTACTTTCTAGCCGAGTTACTGCACTCTAGAGTGATAAAATGAAATCCCTAACCAGATTGGTATTCAGTAGGAAGTACCTCTGCAGAAATAAGTGGGCTTTTTTCCCTGAAATAAAATAAAAACGCAATCAGTGACAATATTTGATTAGTGACTCTTAGTCCTGAAAAAACAACATCGAGAAATGTTACACTAGCTATTTTGTTTCACAAAACGACATGAAAGCCTGAAGAGTTCACTTTGGTGCCTCAGGGCAGTGGGTGCCAGGCTGCAAAGTTGAGGGGTCTGGGGTTTGTTTGTCTTCTCAGAAGGAGCAGCTGAACTTCACGTCATGTTAGGAAATGCTCAGTTGGGCTTTATCCCGTTAGTGCTGGGAATAAAAATCATGACTTAGAGCTGAGGCAGGAGGGGATTAAAGGTATAAATCTTCGATTAGCACTGTCATTTTATACAGGCTGCATTAGGCTGTGCAGTGTATGATCAGTAATGCAGAATGTCTGCAGGCTCAGGGACAGGAGGGGTTACCTGGGGCTCTAATGACCACTTGTGTAAGGTGTAACTGTGTCCATCACACCACACAACAGCCCCTTAGTTAATGCCCAAATGGGCAAGGTCATGGGAAATGATGAATTACAATTGCCCTGGCCTACTTCAAAGAGTCAGCAAATATAATCTTAAATTGCTCAAAACCATTTCATCCTCTCTAGGTCTATCTCTGAAAGTACTAGAGAACAGAGAGCAGTGTGGTACTTGCTCTGGGAAATATTCTCTTGTTATGTTTGGAACAGCCAATGCTAATTTTTCACTGCCAGAAACATTTATTAAATTAATTTGACTGGACTTCTAAGCCAAAACAACAACAGCCACCAATATCAATATGCCATTAAAAAAAAAAAAAAAGAAAAAGAGCCAGAGGAGTCAATAGTCTTCAAAAAGAGAGAACATGAATCAGAGCCTTCTAGACATGAGTCCATTTTACAACCAACACAGTAATACTGATACCATTAGAAAACTGTCTCATTTTTCTGCTCTTAATTCTATGTGTCAGGTGTAAAATGTGCTTTATAAATAGTTCTAAGTGCTTCAATGCTGAGCCAATGGATACTCCATGGGAAAGTATTTACGACTGCAGAGGAGCAGTGACTTCCCTATGGTAATGAGGACCTTGTATTGGAAATTACTTTGAAAATACTTCATTAGTGACCAGACAAATATAAATTGCATTTTAAGCAGGACTTCCCAAGAAACAGTGTTATTTCTAGCAGTTATGAAGATTAATGAAAAAAGGTTATAGGAAAACTTCACACTTATTGGAATGAGATCCCTAAAACCCCTTCTTTTATTCCTCTTATGTTTCTCCCCAACACACAAAGCTGTGGCATCTCAGCTCCTGTCTGTTGATATCAATGTAATTTTACTTCTCAGTGGTTTTTTGATCAGCTGCTCTCTGCTTTGTAATGCAGCATAAACTTCTGGATTCACAGAGTAGAATGATCCACTTGTCCACGAAATTGAATCCTGCAAACTTCATCCGTGCCAGTTCCCTCTGTGAATCCCCCTGGGGCTGCAGGAGGGCTGGTGCCTGGGTGGGGGGACACCCCTGGCCCTTTCTCACATCCTTCTTGGTTGAGGGATGGGCACAACTTTTGGTGTCCATGAGCTGAGTGTGCTGCATCCAAAGTAAGTTTGGTGACAGAGAAGCAAAGTAACTGAGGAAATGAATATTGAGCAAGAAAAAAAGCCTAAAGATAGCAAACCCCTTGGATAAAATGTGAAATCTCCTAAAAAAGCCTTTACCTCTAAGACTTTTTCTAGCTTGTTTTGAGACGATTGCAAGCCTCACCCCCTTGCTGACACTACTATGAGCAATGATCTTTCACTCTGAGATGTGTGACAAAAACTTGTAGGGTCTAGCTGGGAATGCCAAATACCTGCCTCATTTCTGTATCATTGTGTGCTTGACTCCAGGATCCCCCCCATGGCTATGAAACTGGTTTTATTCTTCACAATTTTGGCTCATCTTGTCAACACAGCAAGCAAATTAGCTCTTCCAGGAGAATCACGGAGTTTTGTGCACTTCCATGTTGTGCTGATGGCCAAATAATTTTTCAACATTCTTTTTCCTCTGACAGAGAAAAATTCTGTTAAAACATTGTTTGCCTTGCTCAGGGGAAAGAAAGAAAAAAAACCCCAGAAACAGAAAATAATAAATATTGTGGCTAGCTAGGAAAACAAACCAAACATCTGTGTGAAATTTACAGGGACTGTGGAATAGAAAAGTTTATGTTTTGCTCTTAACATGCTCGTGATTACAATTTGCTCTTATTAAGAAAAAAAAAAAAGAAGTGGAGTTAAGCTAATATTTCTGTGCCTTTGTGGCTTTATACATTTGTTAATAATAAAATATTCTGTACCAGATCATGACTCTCTGCTGTTATCAACCTCATATTGATCTGACTGCAAGCTGGATCATGGAAGGAGTTACTAATTGGCATTTCAGAAGCACATAATTACTGTGTAATATAATATGTATGTTATAACCTTTTACTCTTCTTTCTTTCCTGCCTTCCTTTCACTTTTATTTATTCATTAGCTCTTGGATTGTAAACTATAAAAGGAAAGTGCAGATATGTCCCTATCAAAAATTCTGCAGCAATTTTCATTAGTGTCCAGGGACTGTATCAGCAATTTTTACATTTCAGGTTTATTGTAGTAGTGTTTTAGTACCTGCTAACTGATGAGTAGTGGTGTAATAATAGTTTTCTTATTTACAATTAGGTTGAGGAGCAAAGGCTTTTAAAGGGGGTTTGTAGTATTCCCTTTGGACCTCTATGTGTTTAAAACAACATTTTTTTTTTTTAAACCAAACCTGTGCCTTAGCAAGAAACATCTGCCCACTCCTGCAAACTGCAAACACATCTCCTCCTACAGAGAGAGAGATTAATATGTAGCTGTTCCTGGTCATAAAGGCTGCTTGGTCACACTTTTTGGGTTGAAACTCCAGGTAGTTGGATCTTTGAGAGCCTCCAGGATGTGCACTCATCAGGCCCTGTGCAGGTAGGAGAATCACTGCAATCCACCAGCTGCTTAGGAAATAAATCCTTTAAAATGGGAGCAGCGTTTCTGAAATCCATTACATCAAAAGCAAGTCACTGGCAGATAATCTCAGTGAGTGTTCAATTATGAACTAGCCAGGATACACAGCAAAGGGCACAGGTGATACAGGGCTGTGCCATTGGTAGGAGCACAGTCTATGGCAGCATAATAATGCAAAAAAACCAACCAAAAAACCAAATAAGTGGTGCATTTAAATGGAATAGGTTTGCGTGGTATTTTGTTTAAATTTGTTAATTTGTTTGTGTGTGGAATTTGGGCAGTGTTGTGCCAACGTTTGTCTTGCTGTGTGGGGAGCTGCAGCTCCAGGGAAGCGCAGTGTGGTGGTGGCAGGAGGCAGCCTGGCCATGGGGACAAAGCTCACTGTCACCTTCAGCATGTGGCCAGCTCAAAATGCACACTTAGAACAAAGTAAATATTTCTATTTTCCAAAGTGCTGAGCAAATGCACAACGCTCCTGTGTTTATTCTGTCCTTGAGACTCTGTCTGGAGGTGTATGGAGACCTGTTAGGGGACTCCAAAAATTATAGATTATAGCACTCATCAAAGAGACTGGCTTGTAGCATGATAGAAATACCCTAAGTGTTGTTGCCTGAATGCATTTTTGTTGAGTGGAGTTGCTGGTGTGATTTATTTGTATTTTGTAGACCAAAACTAGGTGCATGATGACACATGTGTGGGGAAGACAAGCTGGAGATCTCTAGGTGGAAATTTGAAGAACAAATCACAACTTTTAAATCTTCCCATTTCCATGTATTACCTTTTCGTATTTTTTCAGTCTCCTTGCCAACATCTGTATTACCAGAGAATAACTGGGGCTTTTTGCTGTTAAAAACAGCCAGTTCTTTGTCATAAGAAGAGGCAAAAAAGAGGAAAAAAAATTAATTAATAATGGGTTAGTACTTTCCTGGATTGTAACCATATAAAATTTTTCCTAATGCCCATCATTACATTAAGGAATAGGGCATTAAGTTTGATTCTCTTTGAATCCACTTAAGTTATGGATCTGTGAGTGTTACATAACACTTTCCTGAACGGATACCACATCATGAGGAGTTTAATCTTTCTCATTCTTTAATCCAAAACTCTTTTACTAACCATGTGTTAAGAAAATTTTGTTCTTATTTTGTTCAGTATTTCATTCTTAAACTTAGCATAGTAAGACCGGCATGCAGTCTAACACCTGAGCATTCCTTTGGAATTTGCTTAGGACCTTTCCTGTTTAAAGATTTTTATTTAAGGTCCTCCAATTGAATTATAAATGTTAAGTTATGCAGCATCCAGGTTTGTGACTGCGCTGTGTTAATCATTTGACAGGTTTTTGGATCGGTGATTTTGACTTCTCACGTGCTGACAACACCCAATGTTACTGGCAGCATGTGCCAGAAGCAAAGCAAAATTAGCTCCTGTGACTCTTAAAAATGAGGCACCCAATGTGGCAGAATGCATTGGGGGCTTTCAGAGAGAGAGAATGAGACAGGCAGGTTCCTTACACTGTGAATGGAACCAAGAGTCATTCACAGCAATACACCCAAGGGACCTGAGGGAAGGAACACCCAGAATCATCAGCTTAATTAAAGGCTCTCCACAGTCCTGAGCTGTGAAGCTAATGCAGCTGCTGCAGATGAGGGTGTGATTGATTTCATTTTAAATTTAACTGGTGAAATAGTTTGAGTGAGTTATGCTTTTAAATGCTAATTGCTCGGTGCTGGTGGCAGAGGGAGCTCCAGTGGCCCAGCTGGGTGGTGGCTGGGTGCTGTGGGTCTCACCGCACATCAGGAGTGCCAGAGGGAGGGCGGATGCTGGGGCCTCCAGGGAAGCAGGATAATGTCCAAAGATGTTTAAAGTTTAGTGATACTGGTGCTGGCCTTGAGCTGCTGACCTCTTCCCGGAGGATACATCAGAAAAATAATCCAAAGTCAGAGTTCAAAAAAGGAAGCGAGTGGAACTGGGGAGACGGGGACGGTTGTTCAGCCTGAGCTTGTGTGTGACCTTACCAAGGGAAAAGGATGGGGAAGGTGAGCCCTGGGGAAGTTCTGCAGAAAGTTGAGAAGGAAGTAGAGATGATATCTGAAGGACACCTTGAGGCTTGGCAGGAGGAGGCAGAGCCAAGGGAGTTTCAGGGAGACGGAACCCGAGTGCGACGGGCGGCTGACGGCAGCTGGCAAGTCAGGAGAGATC
Organism: Dicaeum eximium; assembly: GCA_013396995.1. Classification (NCBI taxonomy): domain Eukaryota; kingdom Metazoa; phylum Chordata; class Aves; order Passeriformes; family Dicaeidae; genus Dicaeum; species Dicaeum eximium. Next base: position 295,726 of record VWZP01003889.1, read on the forward strand.
AGAATGGGGTTTTGTGTTTTAGCTGCAGCTAAGAAAACGTTACTTGGGATATTGGCTGCTGGATTAGATTACTTTGCCAGATCTGACCTGTCACAGACAAGTTGTTGCAGAAAGTCACAGCCCGAAAGAGAAACCAGGAGACAGAGATAATGTGCTTTTTTGGAGGAGTGACAGAGATGAGGTTTGCAAAGTTATCTCACTGTGAAACCTCTAGAAGCAAGGGAGCACAGTGTCTGCAGCCTTCAAGCTGGGGAAAAAACCCCACAGATATATGTGTGTATTTGGAAGAGTTAGGTAATATGGGGAAAAAGAAAAATATATACACAGGGTTTGTTATAATTAAGTCCACTGTTTTGTGTAGTAACATAGAAAAGTAACCAAAAAAAGCCAAAACCATGTGTTTGTTGGAAAAGTTATGATAATAATTATGCAAATGTTTCCCCTTCAAAAAAAGGTTTGGGGAGCATACAAGGATAGTATTTTGGTAATCTTTGTCCAAATTTGGCTACCTGTGCAATAATGGTTTAGCACTGTGGGAGGCAATAACAGTACCCATGTGTTCAATTATTTTTTTAAATTTTAAGTTGTTTTAAGCTTATTTTGTAATGTTTTAATTGATGTAGCTAATAAAAAATGAATATTCCAGTACCAATAACCAGCCTATTTCTTCTTGTACAACCTGAGCTACTTCTGCAAGTAATGGATGTCAGGTATAGTCATCCAGTGACATTTCTACGTGAGGATTTCTAAGAATTTTCATGTTAGCACAATGGTGGTGAGATCAAAATTAAAGCTATTTGTGTAAAAAGAGTGTGCAGTTGTGCAGCAAGTTGCTAAGCACAGAGAAATTGATGCTATTATATTAAAGGGTAACACTTAGGTTTTATGTTCCTGCAGCTTGAGAAAGCCACAACATTGTAGTGCTTAATATCAAACTTGCCTTTACATTCATATCCTTAAAAAGACCAAGTTTGTCTTCAAAGGTGGCTGTTGTTTAAGGTGGTCACCGTGTTCCTGCTGCTGGGAGAGCACCGTGCCTGGTGCCATCCCAGCTGTCCCTTCACCAGTGCTGCTTGGCCCGGGGAAGTCCCTGGCTGGCAGCGTGTCCTGCGGCTGTTCCTGCAGGAGGAGCCTCTGTAGGGGCAGTAGGGAGAGAGTTTCATGTCACAGCCATTTTATAAGTTTCTTATATGGAAACTTGCTGGGCACTTTTTCTTCCCTGGGAAAGCTGATTTCTCTGCAGATTTCTGTAAAAACAAACCTGTGTCTGTGTGTGGATTCAAGGACAACAGATGCATTCCTTTGCTCTGTCTCCTGATACAGGAGATGTAGTTTTCTCTTTCTAGCGAAGGATGTAGAGGCTGTAATCTCTCTGACTTTGTAAGCATTGGGAGTCTTGCTCTGACCAGGGTGGAGGAAACATGTAACTCTGTAATGTGGGCACCTTAGCCCTAAAACCTTCTGAATAATGGAGTCATTCCAATAAATCATATAAGCCTTCTGATACTGGAGTCAAGGAGCCTCATTCAGCACCCAACGCAAGACCCAGAGAAACAAACACATTTCCAGGCACCAGAACCTTTTAAAACAACAGTTTCATACCCTGTGGATATGTGAGATGCAAACATTCTCAGTTCTGACAAAACTGAGACCTGCTGGACGTTTTTCATGGGGGGAAAAAGTTGGGGCAGATGCCTGTGCTGGTGGTCCCACCAGGCTGTAAATGCTCTGTGGGTGCTCCTGCAGGAGCTGGAGGGGTTTCTGTAGGGCAGGGAATGGTGCTGCAGCTTTTCCCCAGGATCTGCAGCACTGTGCAAGTCAATGCACCAAAGTCCATTAGCTTAAGGGGAGCTGATTTCTTGATGCCAGTGGTGAGGGCTGTGTCCCTCTGGGGACCCCATTTCCTCAGCCCCTGCTGCCTGGGCAAACGATCTGTCAGAGCTCTGGAACAGTGTCTCTGTCTCTGAATTTGCTCTTCACTTCAACAGTCAAAGAATGAAGAATATTTGTTTTAATACTTGTTTATTAGACTTATTTATGTTTTTAAAATTGTGGTTTCAGCAGCATAAAGGCAAGAGTCTATCCCTTGGCTTAGTTTTGCCCTGGCTATTATAGATGAACAGCAGGCTTACATTTTGAAATAAACTTTTTTTTTTCCTTTATAAAATCAATTGCCTAGGCAGGAGAGTTCCTGACTTCCCAATTAAGCAATTTATCTAGAAGAAATCTTTTTTCCCCTTCCCTTCAAAGCATTAAACCCTTACTCAGCTTGAAAGCTGCATCAGTCTGCCAGTGTGGGATTAATGCCACAAAAGTTGCTGCTCATATTTGCTGCAGAGATGACCTGCAGACATGACCATCATGTTAAAAAATTGCTTTTATAATTCCTTGCGTCTGATGACAGAAACAAAACCTGCCTTTGTTTTTCTGTATTTCTTCTGACTGGTTAGAGAAGGGGAGAAGACACAAAATGTGATGCCTGTCCCCGATGGTCCATCCATCCATCCCTGCTGTCCCCTGGGGCTTGGGCAGTTTCTGGAATCTCTTTCTGGCTGCAGTGGCTCTGGCTTTGCCACGTCCCTGTCTCCGTGGGCACTGTGGGAGCATTGGCACACACGGGTGTGTGTGAGCACTCCCAGCCTGGCATCCTAAAACCTGCACTGGGCCCGGTCCCACCGCACACCAGCAAGACTTAGGGCTTACTTTGGCTTTTAGGATAAATCTAGGGAAGGGAGGGGACTTTTTGTTTTCCTCTTAACCTGTTTGCCTATTGTCAGTGTAAATAAGTTTGAACATGCTCTGAGATTATTAGCACAGCTCCTGAACAGTGAAGGAATCAACCCCTCAAAGCTTTTGAGCTTTCCCATCACTCACACTTTACGTGTACAAGCAAATCCAGTGTGTGTGTGTGGCACTGAGCAGCACAATAGTGTTTATTCAATCTCTGTCTAACCTCGCTCCTCCGAGAGCTTGGAAGGAAATTGCTGTGCTCTGCATTTTCTTGTGGGATGTATTCGTTTCTGCTGCTCGTAAGGATCCTTTCCCCAACTCTCCTGCTAATGCAAACCCAAAAAACCATTCTAGCAGTGCTGGAATGATTGAAATGATTGAAAGAATGGTTTTCTTGCTGTAATTTATACAATTATCAATAATTTCTTAGTTGATCTTTTCTTTTCGTACAGGACACATCGTCTCATTGCTGGAGCTGAAAACTGGAAAATCGGAGTTTGGGGTAGACTCATGAGTTCTGTTTCCTCTGGTGGTAACTGTTAATCAGCAGAGATTCTGCAACTGTTTCTGCTGGGCTTTTCCGGGGAACTAAAGGTGGTTTTTGAGATTAGCTGTTTCTTGTAGGAGGTGGAAGGAAGCCTTCCATGGCTCAGCAGGGTGACCCAGCTGCCCCAAAGGTCAGGGTGACCTCGGCACTGCAGGGAGGGGAGCTGAGGCCTCCCATCACTTCTCCTTTGTGGCTTTGTTTTCTTCTGGGCGTGAGTCCCTGTGGGTTGTTTGCCTGGAGGATCACGAGTGAGTGAACCACTGTGGCAGAAAAAGAGATGGTGCCGGTCACTGGCGGCCTGGAGGGAGCTGGTTCTGGCCAGCTCTGAACCTGCTGGTTCAGCCATGCCTGGCCAGCAGCAATTCTGGGGGGAAAGGAGGAAAAAAGAATATGGCAGAAAAAGACTGAAGAAAAAGAAGAGGGAGAAAAGTTAATCCCTCAGAGCGTCTCTGGTGGCCTCGGGAGACACGATGTGTCTGTTGGTGGCACATCGTACATACCCTGCTCATGTGAGCATCTCTAGGGTTTGGGATGATTTTTGCTCTCTGAGGTGACAGCACTGTGCTCATACTAGAAACCTTCTCAACTAATTTTGGACACAATATTATTTGGCTGCTGGGAGTCAATACAACCACGGATTTGTCTGTTTAAACACCCAATATATACAACCAATGATTCTCTTTCCTAGTGATGATTTTTAAGCTGTGAATTCCCTACATTTGCCTACAGAAAAACCTCAGCCGACATCCATGAGTACAGTATTTTTTGTACAGATTTAGTCTGGAGTTTGAAAAATCTCAGTTTTATAATTCAACAGCTGTAATGTGTTTTCTGGGAACATTAACGTTTCTGAAACTTGATTATGCAAATATTTGCAGAGGGCAAACAAACGCTCAGCGAACAAATCCATAAAATGATTAAGCAAAGATTGGTGTTTTTCTATTTTCATAGTATTTGTGCCTCCCTAAACATTTCCCAAACTCTCTGGATGCCTCTTTGCATTCAGTGATTTAGAAATCCCTGGTGACATTAATTGCATCCCAGGAGAGGTCAGCTTTACTGGTGAAACCCATCAAAAAGTTGATGCCATGTGAAGAAATTTTTTGAGATATCTTTACAGATATTTTATAGACTCAAAGAACTTTACCAGCATCATCAGAATTATACCATTAAGCAGTGTTCAAATTTGAGGACTCTTAAAGAATGAAGAAAAAGAATTTTAGATGACCATTGTCCCCTTGGTTATTGGTGGGCAGCTGTGCTTTCCACATCCAGTACTTAAATACCAAGTCATTGAGTTGGTGGTTATGCTGTGGAAGAGATTTATTTCATGAGTTATAACTAAAATTACATTGTGTCAGAATTTTTGATTTTTAAGTTGTTTCTTGTCATATTAGCTTAAAATTCTGCAGGGTCACTGTAGCAATCCTGAGACAGGCAAATTATATTTGGATTGAGCTCCAGACACATGGAAGTGAGAGGCTCATTCCCTACCAGGCTTTGTGTTCTCAGAACAGCTCTGCCATTTTTGTACTGGATTGAGCAGCATAAAATAAATACATTTATAGTCCCAGGCAGTGTTTAGAGTGAATGCTGTGCATAAAATTGCTTCCTGAAGTAACTTGTCTGGTGCTGCAAGAGAGATGGGCCAATGGAGAATTTGGGTCACTACACCTAAGAAGATTTCTGTAATTAAACTGGTTTGCATTTTTACATGAAATAGTTGAAAAAGCTTTAAAGTTTCAACCTGTCTATCCCCTTTCTTCCTGAAACATATTGTTACAGCTTCAGATCTAAACAATTTAGAACCAAGTTCTGATAAAGAAAAAGAATCATCATTGCAGGATTTTGAAGAACTGATTTCTCATGTTGAGAAAGATGTATAAACATGTATTTTCTGTGTATGTCACCTTCTGAGTACTCTAGCCTTACAAAATAAAGCTGGCATGGGTTAGATGCCATGGAACTAGGAAAGAATGAGTTTGAATGAAAAAGAAATAATAACTGATACTCAAGATTTTTATGTTTTGTTTTTAAACTGTAATCAAAAAAATAGTGTGTACTCTCGTTTGATGAATGCTGCACACACTGCAGAAAAAGTGCCCTGCAAGGTTTTGGAAAAGTGCCTGCAACTGATACAGTGGGTTTTGGGAAGAATTTTATTTTTTATGGTTTGGTATTTTTAAAAACATTAACAGTTCTCAAGCTGCCTTCTTGCTTAGGTCAATTATTTTTTGAGGAGGGATGCAATGTGCTTATTCCTTTCCAGTATTTCTTCTCTGTTGTTACTGCAGAGAAAGCAGACAGTAAAGTATCTGACAGCCCAAAGATCAGTCTTTAATGATTTCTGCATTTAGAGCATAAGAATGAAACTGCTAACATTACAGTTTAACACAGATTTTCATTTCTATTTAATAACGGCTTTGAATGATGATTTGTGTGATTGATCATGCACACTTACACAATCAGCATTCATAGTTTAACTTCTGAAATTAAAATGTGGAATACCTACAGGTATAGGCTATATGGAGTAGTATGTGATAATGTTAGAGTTCTCCAGATTAGTACTGTGAATGTTTGACAAAGTCTCATAATGTCAAAGTTTAAATTATTGAATAGCTACAACTCTGCTGTAGAAAGTGCAATGTAGATCATGAGACATAAAAGGAAGCATGTTCCAGATGAAGTAGCTGAGTAAATATATCATCTAAGTGGTTGATAAAGTAGCTAAATTACTGTAAACAAACAATAAAACATCTTAGAGGAGATATCTCTGAGAAATTGCTTATTGAGAGCTTAAAAAGATAAATGCAAATTGTAAATATTTAAAGGCTGGGGGGCAGATTTTTGATAGGAGCTGTAGGTTCTCTTGGCTGTCTGTCTAATACAGATGATATCCTTGAACAGGATTGACTATTCCCTCTGACACAGAGTAAAGCACAGCAGATGAGAGTTGATATGAGATGGACCCAATCTATTTCTGCCATTAAATACTTATAGAAATGTTCCTGGGCATTGTAATATGAAAATGTTCAGTGAAAGGAAAATGTTGAGACTGCATACATCATTAATCAATTATAAGCCATCTTAATGGAGAAGAAATTACTCCCAAAGTATTTATTAGTGAACTCAGCTCTGCAGAGCATCAATTCACTGCATACCACACAAACAGGGTTTTTTTTTTTTACCCCCATTATGTTTGATAATTTAAATTTCCAAGAAATTATCCAGGCTGGAATTGATCATGCTCTAGCCCTAAGGCTAAAGATGCCAAATATAAGATTTTATGCCAAAAGTATTTGTGGAAGCATCAAAGTTCTCGTCTGCCAGCCAGTGGCCAGATGCCATCAGCAGCAGAGGGGACTGGGAGTTTTCAGGCTGGAGCCAAGGAGTTGTAAAAGTGTCCAGGGACACCTTAGAGCAGCCTTGCAACACTTCAAGGGCAGCACTTTCTCATCTTAGGAGGAAGATGGGGACAGACTTTTTAGCTGGGCCTGTTGGGGTAAGGAAAGGGGTAATTAAAATGTAAAGAGGGTAGATTGAAACTAGATATAAGATGTATTAGATAAGATATATTAGATAAGATATATTATAAAAATAAAGATATATATATATCTATATCTATATTAGATATATATAAATATAAGGACATATTTTACAGGGACAGTGAGGAACCTGGAATGGGTTGTTCAGAGAGGTGGTAGAAAGCCAATCCCTGGAAACATCCCTGGATGTCAGATTGGATGGGGTCCTGACCAACCTGCTCTGGTTGAAGATGTCCCTGCTCACTGCAGGGTGGTTGGACTAGATAAACTTTAAAGGTCCCTAACAACTCCAAGTATTTCATGATTCTATGAAAAGGAGAAAATTAAAAGTGCTATGAATCACAGCAGCTTTGTCAATAATATCCCCTCCCATCTAATGNAGTTGTAAAAGTGTCCAGGGACACCTTAGAGCAGCCTTGCAACACTTCAAGGGCAGCACTTTCTCATCTTAGGAGGAAGATGGGGACAGACTTTTTGATAGCTTTTTGACAGGCCCAGACAGCTGGGCCTGTTGGGGTAAGGAAAGGGGTAATTAAAATGTAAAGAGGGTAGATTGAAACTAGATATAAGATGTATTAGATAAGATATATTATAAAAATAAAGATATATATATATCTATATCTATATTAGATATATATAAATATAAGGACATATTTTACAGGGACAGTGAGGAACCTGGAATGGGTTGTTCAGAGAGGTGGTAGAAAGCCAATCCCTGGAAACATCCCTGGATGTCAGATTGGATGGGGTCCTGACCAACCTGCTCTGGTTGAAGATGTCCCTGCTCACTGCAGGGTGGTTGGACTAGATAAACTTTAAAGGTCCCTAACAACTCCAAGTATTTCATGATTCTATGAAAAGGAGAAAATTAAAAGTGCTATGAATCACAGCAGCTTTGTCAATAATATCCCCTCCCATCTAATGGGAAGCAGCCTGGAAGAAATTATGTTATGTTCATACACTGCTCTGTGGTAACATTTTCTCTTTATATTGTATTTTTCATCCTACTGCCTGTGGACAACTCTCAGGTAGATGGAAAGGTGGTGGTAATGGCTTGAGCTGATGAATCTTTCAGAGGAAAAGGGGAGAAAAAGGGATAAAAAATGGCAACTGTTTTGAGTAAGGGGGCTTTCTTGAAAATACTCAATATCTGATTCTCAGTGTTTTCTCAAAATGGCACTCAAAAAAAAGCTGATAAAAAGTTTCTAAGATAATGACGATAAGAGGTGATACTAAAATGACACTGATAACCCTTCTGCATTCAGTATTATTTTATTCAGTGACTATTTTATTCATTATGATTTATGGAGAATATCCCTGACTACAAAAGCTTGATAATAGACGGGTTTTATCTTTTTGATCTAATCCCACAGTCATTATTTAATCAAAATTTCTTCTTTTCAGACATTTTCTTGCATGTGTTTTTCTGAGTCAGGTCTGTGATACTTAGGAGTTTCCATAGGTGACAATTTTCATTTTCAAAAAACACATCAAGAAATGGTCATGCTCTTGCCTCATGCCAACATGATGAACAATTAAGCACTATTAATTCCCTTCTATGATGGGAACAAAGAAATGGGAGACAAAGATCTTCTGATGAGACAAAGAAAACTTAAATTTCTTGCATAGGGCCGCTGAGGGCTTGGTGTTAGAAGTGATGAGGCCGTGAGGGTTCCTGTCTCTTTTCAATACCCAGCTGAAATACAATATTCAAGAGGAAAATAACCAGTCTTGTTCCTTTTTAAGACAAAGTGGCAGAAGTTCTGTTGATTTTCAAGCAGACACTCATTGGTAGGTGACTCTTGATTTCTCTATAGGTCATCTGTAGGCTCTTGGACAAGATGCAGAATCAAGGGATAAAGGGGCTGTTGATTTTGGATTTTTTGGTTTTTTTTGTTTTTTGTTTTTTTGTTTTTTTTTTTCCCCTGAAGATATCTGTATTCACCTTTCCTAAAGAGATAGAAGGATGTAAAATTTGAAGGAAACATATTATGTAAATAAAGAATATTGCTATGAAGTATATTTAATTATCTTTGCATTGTCAAAGTAATGAACTGATGTAGTTGTGATCTTCATTGCTGTGTGAAGAGCAGAGGGACACAAAAAAGCTGATGAAAACCTTCCCTGTCCAACCACATTTGATTGATTTGCTTGTCGTTCAGTGAGAAATGGCACAGAGCTGGGAGATCTGCCTGGCTCTTCTTGAGTTATGTTTCTTAATAATGTAGCTTTATATTTAGTGGTGAGTTACAAAGATTTTTGCCCTTCTTTCCTGAAGGCAAGATATGATCCAAGTTTGCTGATGAGACAAAGCTGGTGGTGTTGAGTGCAATCACCATGCATCAAATGATCTTATGAGAAAACTTGATTGTACAACTTTTTGAGGCAGACTCTGGGGCTTCTTGGATGCATCATTTCCACCTAGAACACTGAACATGCTGGAGGAATACACAGCATGTATAATGCATGCTGTAGCAGCGTGCTGATGAAATGTGGATGGAATCAAAGAGTAAAACCAGAGTAATTGTTGAAATCTGCTGCAGATCCTGAGGGTAATTGATAAATGACTGCCAATAATCAGAGCAATAACAGCTTTGCTGTGCACACTCTCAGAAGCAGTTTATGTTTCCAAGGGAAGCTAAAGCCTGTCTGGGTTTTTCTCGGGTTTCAGCAGCAGGGCTGCAGTGCAGGTGCTCTTTCCATGATGGAGCAGCCTCACAGGGCCATGCTGGGAATGGGAACATCCTGCACAGAGACATCTTTGTGTCTGGTGGACTCAGTTAATCAGATCTGAGTGGGAGCATACAGAGAGTTCCACTGTCCCACCTGATGCCTCTTTCAGCTGCTGGAATGGGATCACACCTGACCATGGGCTTGTATCTCTGTTACTCGATTTGAAAACTGTTTTGAAAACCTGTGATTGTGGTGGAAATGACTAGAAGGAGAGCAAGCTTAGATGGCCTCTGCCATGGCTGGGAGATGCCCTGCATGTTCAAGCACATAAAATACACACAAAGTACCAGGTGACTTTGTGATTTAGTGTGATGGTAGGAGCTCCCACTGACCTTCTTCTCCTTAATCCCATTTCAGGAGGTGGCTCTTGGACAGGTAAGATTAGTAGCCTGCCAGTGATTATGTGAATTTAATGCCAGCTTCTAAATTTTATTTAATTGCTGTGAGATCCACTTTAGGTTTCTGGTCCAATAACATTTTAGTAATTAGTGACCTAACAGAGATACAATACTGCAACAGGCATTTGGATGAAGGTTTTGTTGGTTCAAAGAAGATCAGGCACTCTTTTTGTGGTGAAGTGTGGCTGTGAAAATGGAGGACCAGCACAAGGCAGCACAGGCAAGGGAAGAGAGAAGATGTTGGCTCTGCAGATGTGTTGGTCTGTCAGCCAGAGGGAGGGCACAGAGGGAGGTGTCTAAGGACAAGGGGTGATTGCCATGAGCCACCAGGGCCTTCAGCCCCTTAAGGAGCAGCTGATGAGGTTTACCTGCCTCTGGCTGAGAACTCCCTGGGCATCTCCTAGGGCTGGAAGGGACCTGAGACAGGTCTTTTGAGAGCTGTGTGAGGGTCACTTATCACTTGCACCTGCAGCTGAAATGATAAAAGTGGTGTTTGTGTGAGCAGGGAGTGACAAAGCTGGATCCTTCCATCCCTCCTGGTGCTGAGGACAAGGACACCTTGAAGTCTGGCACAGCCATGGGGCAGAGCTGAAGGTGTAGCCACAAACTCTGGGAAGGACTGGACACCTTTGACAAGCTGTGTCCCTGACCTTTGCAGGGCACTTGGACCAAAATGCCTACAGGGGCCCTGCCAACCCAAACCATTCTGGGATTCCATGGCTCAAATGTCGTGTTGCTAAACTGGAAATTTGTGGAGGCTTTTTTAAAACAAATGCTTGCATTAAATCCCCCCATATCTGTGAGAATTAGAAGTTGCTAGTTTCAATGAGTAGTTTTGTTTCAAAGAAGTTCCTTAGGGAATAGGATGAAGGAGATTTTCTCATTTTTGTATCAATGCTTCAGTTAAATATTTATGAACAGAAGCTTCTCTGTTTACTTTGAAGCCAGCCTCTTTCTCAGATATGTATTAGTGTCCAAATCCATCACTATAACATCCTGAATCCTGTAATTAGGGTTGCCAGTTCATGGGTAAACTAAAGTTGCTTCATCAGATGTTTCTTTGAGACAGAAAAGATGCTTCCTTGATGTTTTGAGTTATTTACATTTTCTGCAATGCAAATTCTAGACATAGCCTTTCAGAAAGCTAAATGATCTTGAAAAATAGAGGTCGTATCAAAGTGATGTGGAACTGTCTTGCTTGTGTTGGCTTTATGTTGTTTCTAAGTAAAAAATATTCAGAAGTGAAAACTCCTCCTTCAGCTCAAGCATTCATTTGGTAGCAATTGCTATGAGACTTCCCTTTTATGTGGTAACAGACTTTTCCTTTTCCTTTTCCTTCCTTCCTTCCTTCCTTCCTTCCTTCCTTCCTTCCTTCCTTCCTTCCTTCCTTCCTTCCTTCCTTCCTTCTTTCCTTCCTTCCTTCCTTCCTTCCTTCCTTCCTTCCTTTCTTCCTTCCTTTCTTCCTTTCTTCCTTCCTTTCCTTCCTTTCCTTCCTTCCTTTCCTTCCTCCCTCCCTCCTCTTTTTTCTTTCAACATTTTTACCTCAAATATTACAATATGAGATTTCTCATAAACTAACAATTAAAAAATACTTAATTTTTATGCCTCTCTATATTTTCTAGCAGGACCTGTGGCATTTTGTGGCCAGACCACCTTCTCTGTGGATGGAAACCTTTTCAGGAGCAGGGCTGTTGCCTGTGGTATGAAACAGCATAGCTAATGCTTGGAACAGTCAGAGAGTCAGCGTGGGGTCTGGCTGCCTTCTCCTGACAGGGCAGGTGCCAAAAAACCATAAAAAATTAAAACAAATATGCGAGTTTTTACACTGTATGTGAGTAAGTACTGTTCCTCTGGGCTATACCATGTGTGTTGTTCCAAGGAACATCTGAATGAAAAAAATGCTGTTCTGGCTCATCTGAGGGCCCTGAAGGTCCAGAAAATAAGTAGCATTTCTCAGCTTGTCTAGAGTCAAATATATTTAAATGGATTATGTAAAAGTTTTAGATAGACTTCAATTAAAAAAAAAAAATTAGAGCACTTGTATGTTTTGCACTTAATCTTAGTTTTGGAAGTGGAAGTTGAATGGGTTTTTTTCCCCCCTAAAGTAGAAATGGAACTTTAAGTTGAAGTACTCATACTTTGCACGAACATATCCTTCTGCAAGCTTTTTGAGTTGAACTGAGGTCAAATTTCCTATGCTAATATTGAGGTAAAGATGCAGATTGTGGAGTAAAGCTGATGATCCATAATGGCTGATCATTGTAACCAAATGAAGACTTTAAAAATCTTACTATTTCACAACAGTTCCAGATCACATTTAAGAATGATTTAAGCAAATCTTGGTAAAAAACCCCAACTAACAAATGTAGAATATTTTGGAAAATAATATAAAGCCTTGTAAATGGAAAATAAGGGTAATTAAATCTAAAAGACGTTACATGATTCAGCTGAAAGGTTTGATATTGTCTCCTACTCTGTAAAGAGATACAAGCTCAGGATAGACTGACAAGCATTTATTTCATCAGTGATCCCACATGTGCTTCTCACTGCTAAATTGCAAAAATATACAGTTTACAAACCACTCATACCTTAAATTCTTATTAGAATAGATTAGAATCTATGCTCAAAAGAAACTGTTTTTGTCTCATGTGATTATCTCTTCATACTTACGTTTACATTATATTTTATCTTTCCAGGTCAACAGATAAGCAAAATTTTTGGGGTCACATCATTCAGCATCTTATTTTGTAAAAATTAAGCTTTTTGTTCTAAAAGAAATATCAAAGCTGGTTCTGTAAGTAAAACTTCACAGCCTGCCCCTCCCCTCCCCAACTTAAATCAGTGGGGGATGTTAAGACATGTTTAGAGTAAACAAATAAACATTAATTTGCTTTCCATCCTCTAGTTTGTAGGATTAAACAGATGAGCAGCAGAAGGCTTGTGGGCCTTTCCGAAAGAGGAGCAGAGGGGTTGCAGGCAAAAACCCCTTTGGAGACTGGAAAATGTCCTTAAGTACCTTTTAAAAAAACTCAACCTAATTAAAGTTCATTTGACTGATGATAAAACACCGAGTGTACAGTGTGTGAGGGTGCTGGTTTTGTCACTGAAGATATAAAACAAATTTAAAATACCATAAAAATTGTAATGCTTTGGAAACTGTGAATAGAATGACATTTTCCTTCCTGGGACTGTCGGAGTCTGACTTCTGAAACTCGTGTTACTGCCTTGGAGTCTGTGCAAACACAGCCACCCCATGGGATCCCTTCTGAGGAGATCTCTTGGATATGGAAATGATGTTTTCTTTAGTATCAGTCCCATGGCAGCCCTGAAGGTATTTTTGGTTACTTTTCATCAGAAACAGGAGACTTAAAAAGCGAGAAACAACGCTTAGAATTCATCTTCTAAAAGTGACATAATTTCCAGCTTCCAATGAGGAATTAGCCTCGGGATTGGATGAAATTGGTTTAATGGTTTCCCTTCAGCTGGTTACTCAAGGTTTATGTCAGGAGGAGTTGCTGGTGCTCCAGCTGTATCAGCTTCAGCCAACTCATCACATCACACTGCAACCCACCCAGCGCAGCCATGTGTTGCCTCTGTTGGATGCCAGTTAAAGAGTCTTGGTCTAATTCTTGGTGTGCAGCAAATTAATTAGTTAATTGAGAGATAAATAAAGTCTAAGGAAATTTTAAAAAATGAGCATCCTGTGCATGGATTTGGAGTTTGCCCTTCTGTGATAAAACAGTTCAAATTTCCAGTTCTAAAAAAGGGGCAGCCTCCTCCACTGCCAAGTAATATATCAGGTGCAGTGAAATGCAAATGGTTGAAATATTTTAGAATATTTCAGAAATAGCACAAATTTCCAAAGGCAACAGAATTTGTGTGGAAGCAGCTATGGCTGTAATGGACATGTTTTGGGCAGTCCTGTGTTGCTACTGAGTAGCTGTCCAGGAAAGTAAAACTGAAGCCAAATTTCTTAAGATGATTAAAAATAACATATGCATAATCTTTAATAAGCTACTAATTAGAGAGGTGCCTGTGTTTAAAGCATCAACAGAAACTGCAAAACTGCTCTGGAATATCTGCTTATGCCTGAGGTGGCAGAGATGGCCTGAGCCAGAGGCAGATGGAAATGGTGTGCACAAAAATCCCTCCAGTGTTTGCATATATGCAAATAATGCATTAGCTTTCTGTGAGGAGTTTGTGGGGAAATTAGGATCCAGGTCACCAAACTCCTTGTTTTTGTCCCAGGCTGATCTGCTGGGGAAGAGAGGTGGCTGTCACCAGTGCCACCCCCAAGCTGCTCAGTGGATGGTTGTCATTAGTGGTTACAACTTTCATGTCTTTAGTTACTGAGCTGCTTTAATTCAGTCTGATGCAAAATGAACTTAAGGCTCTGTGGATTCTTATTTGTGCTTTTTTTAAAAACAGGGTTTCATAACAGAGCCTGAAATTCAGTTCACTCTGAACCTTCTAGAAGTTGACTCTCGGTGAGTTTGGGACCAGTTTTCACCAAGACAGTTTATGGCTTTCTGGTAAACCTCATGAAAATTTGAGAATTTGGAGGCATTCCCTCATACTCATTATTTCATATCTGAAAGGAGCCTCAGGGTATTAAATTTTTAGGTTACTGGGGTGTTTTTTTTTTTTTTTTCTTTGAGTCCAAGTCAGTAAGTGCTTTTGTCCACAAAGGCCCTCCAAAACAGACATTATCTACATCCTAAACAGCATCAAAAAAAAAAAGGCACACAGAGAGGAAAGTGATTTATGAAGCTTGTAAGTAAGCACTAATTTATTTGCAGATTTGTAATACATCTAAACAAAAAGGTTTTACTAAATGCATTTGAATGGCATTACCATGTAGGCCAAATAATGCAAAACAACAATCTGATTATCTTCCTTTTGTCTTGTGGCATTCAGGGTTTGAGCCAACACAAAAATGGGAGCCAGATAAAGAGCAGCACTGAGCTAAGTAAGTAATGTAACTCATCCTCTCGGTTAAAAATGTTTATCTGCAGTCAAAGCTGCAACTGCCTGTAAATGGCTTAGAGAAATGCCCTTGGTGAAAGCCTTAAAGTATGTGCTTAATTCTAAAATATGGATTTGCTTTGAAATGCAAAGAACATATCATAGCACAAAAGTAATTTTAGAACAATATAATTAAAAGTCCCCATATAGACTTCTTTTGGCTGTAATCAACAGTGATATTGTAGTCAGATCCCTATTGCTCTTGCCAGGAGAAAATGGAGAAACAGTGGTGGATGGAATTACTGAAAAAGGTCAAGAAATGGATGTACAAATTACTAAGGGTATTTTTAGTGCTTTCCTTTGGTGGTATTTCTTCAGGAGGGAAACCTGGGCTTCCACAGGTACTTTAGTGAGAAATCAAAATTATGCTTGGAGTGAGGGACTACCTACAGCTACAGAGGAGGTTTATTAGGAAAAAAAGGTTTTATCAGAACTTTTGCCATACTTTGAGGGCTTGTAGGGAGAAACATTCTGTGGCCACCCAGAGCCTTGAGGACCATTCCCTGCAACGTGGGCTATGTCCCTGCTGAGCCCCTTGTTCTCCTCAAAGGGGTCTGTCTCTCCAGGCTCTCAGTTTGCCCCAGTGAAGCCCTTTCCTCACCTTCTGAGTGCTCCCAAAGCTGAAGCCCAACCAGACAAATAAAAATAAAATAAAACAGATAATAAAGCATGTGGGCAATCCTTAAATAATTGTGTGCCACCAGAGGCTTGTTTCAGGATAAGTAACTAGGATTACCAGCATACGAGGTTTTTACTCTCTGCATTTGTAAGTACCTTATAGGAATTAGCACAATGTCTCTGAAACCTGAATGTATGAAAACTGGCTGGCACTGCAGCTTTTGTTCCTGTCAGCAGCAGCAAAAGCAGGAGAGCATGAAAAATGTGGTCTCTGAGCATTTTGAGGTGAGACAAAGTGTGAGAAGAGGTGCCAAACCTCAGGTGTGGATAAACTATTTCTACAGCAGTCAGCTGACAGGCTGGCTCTACCATGTATTATAAATCATCCTGCCTATAAGTTAGCTTCTGCTTTCAGCTGCTTCTGGTGAAAGCAAAAAGTGCAAGCTACCTTACCATGTGCAAATAAGCTTTCATCCTGCAATGGATGAACAATGCAGTACAATTTAGTTTCCTATTTTTAATGTTACTTTGCTCTGATACTATGCCAGAATCTACTGGAAAAGGAAACATAAATCTCTAACCCTAACATATAGTCAAATAGGATTTTTGAATATGTAAATTGTAAACCCAGGTGGAACTGGAAGCTCATTAGCTCAGTAAAAGGTTGTTTTCAAGAAATGTTTAATAGACTCTAACCACTAATCTTATCACCAGGTTACACTTGGTACATCTATCAGTGAAATTTAGGAATGCTGAATAGGAGAGTGTGCCTTGGGTTGACAAGAGCAGCATGCACTGAGAAAAGAGAAGGTGCAGTTTGTAAACAGCTGCTTCTAACAAGGCAGAGGGGAAGGAAATTTCAGTATGGTCAATTAAAATCAGTTGAAACCTTTGGAGGAAAGGTGTCAGGTCTTCCCAGCAGGCTGGCCAGTCTCCCTGTGTTGCAAAGTCTTTTCCACACAGCCATTTCTCTTCCTTGCTGGGACAAATCAGCACTGTTGGTGCTGGAAGGATGATTTGCTGCCTTTTTGATCTGTGCCAACTATTTTTATATCTTGAGAAGGGATGAGTAAAACCACCCAACTTAAATCTTCTACAGTCTTTATTATTTAATCTGTCTTCACTTTTTCAAAACCATATATTCACATTATTCTGCAGTGTTATAAAAATGTGATGCTTGGAGGGTCATCCAGTCCCATCTCCTGTAGGCAGCAGGCTTTGAGATGTGTTCAGTTCCTGTTGTGTAAGCGGTGAGTTGGGTCAGGCTGCAGCACAGGGGGAGTGTAAATGCTCAGTTTGGGGTGCACAGACCCTGCCCCTGTTCCTCTGACCTTACACCAGTCAGCTGAAATGTTCATCTGCTTTAGCCCACAGGCTTCACCCCCCAGCATCTACCCTTGCCTCTTGTGTGGGGTAGGAGTGTCTGGTGAGACACAGAAGCAAAGGAGTTTGCCACAAGAGCAGGCTGTTAACCCAGAGATAAAAACAGTGTCCATACTGTTTAGGTCACCTAAACTGTTGAACATCCCTGGACCAAGATGTTTAATTTTATCTCAGATGTACAGTAGTCTGTGCCCTCCAAGACACATTAATACACTGTGAAAGCTTTAATTTTGATGCCACCAGCCAGACTTCTCTCCTAAAGGCTGGGTTCCTGGGCTGTGCTATAAAGAAAAAGAGAGGAAGAAAGAAAAAGAGGTTCAAAACACTTTTTTTAGGATTGCTATGCTGTGAAACTTTAAGGGATTATAAAACATATCAGTAGCTACTGAAATCTTTAGTCATGAGTATTTTTTGCAGAAAATGTCAGAAAAACATCACAGAATGTGTTAAGTGTAACTTGCTTTTACCGCCTGATCCTGAGCATACACGCAAGTGTTAAAAAATAAGTATTTTAAAAGAAAACTTGGCAGCAGAGTATCCAGCATTTTCAGGAGAAAATGTGTATTTCTTTTGATGTGGATCATGTGTTAGCAGGGAGGGATAATCAGAAAGTACCATAGCCACTCAATATCATATCATACACAATTCTATTATAAATAATTCTCAGCAGATATGACTAATTTAACACACTTTGGCATTACCTGTTGGTGCTGTGGGATGTGCTTGCAGCTGTAATTTCAGGTCTTCAATATTTATTATGTTACTGTCTCTTTTGGTATTATTAAATCTTGCCTGGTTGTTTCAAAAATCCTCCATTCTTTTTTATTCCCATATACTATTCCTGTTAGACACAGTTTATTAAAAACTCAGATAATATTGCTTGTTAAATGATAAAGCATGTGTACTTTTGCTAGAAACCGTGGCAGTAATTGTGTCTGGTAGTTTAGATCCCTTGCCTAGCAGGGGTGTGATCACAGTAGGGATATAAAAGTCTACTGTCTTTGTGTTAGAAGAGCATTCAGAAGTCATTTGGGCAAAACACTTAGCAGAGAGCACAACCCATTGTACAGGTGAGCACTCCATAAAAGCACTCTCTATATGTAAGCTGAGACACTAAAGAAACACTTGAAAAAAGCTTGAATTATTTATTTCCGCATGTTACCCGTTAAAAGCACTTTAAGATCACTCCAGAACACTCCTGTGGGCGCACAGTAATCTCAGAACAGGAGGAGATGACAGACACACTGCTTGGGAGAGGCTGTGCAGGGTGGAAGGGCAGATAGCTGCTGCTCAGATGGGCCAGCACTCTGTGTCTCCAGTTCTCTAGACACTCTGATAGCATTTATTTCAATTTTATCTTCAGATCCCCAGGCCATGGGGTGTCACCACATGGCACCGTCCTGCTTTGATAGAAGACGCGTCTGCGCTCAGAACGGGCTCGGCCGTGCAGCTGCCCCAAACTCTGCTAAGGGAGAGTCCTGTTCTTGCCCCAAATGGCTGTGAAAGGGTTTGGATCCACTCCCAGTTTCTTCAAGAGAGAGAGGACAGGCAGCATCAGAGGCCCTGAAAGAACAGGAGTTGTTTCCCTGCCTGACAGAGCCATGGCACGGGCAGCTCTCGCTCCCTTGTTCAGCTCAGCCTCCTTACAGCGTGACTTAAAACATTTCTCTCAAAAAATGTGAGAAACCCCTGCAGTTTTACTCCTCTCTGGTTGTCTGCTGGGGCCATGCAATGGATGCAATGGTTCCCTCTGGATGTGGCAATGAGGTTTGGAAGGTGATGAAACACGGTTCAAAGGCAGCCAAAGGGTCACTCACTCCTGTGGCTCCTTGTGTTGGTGGTCAGGATTTGTGGCAGCATTTACTGGCACAAGGGCAGAGTCCCTGACCTTGCTTTGGTGGTGCCACTGTGGGAGGGTGTGCTCACATCTGTCACCAATCACTCTTCATGGTTTCTTCGTTTCTTTGCATCAGCTTTGAACTAACATTTATTTTCTTCCTTAAAAGGATAAGAAGAGGAGATCAGATAATGTATTCCTACCATATTTTTAGATTTCTTCTGTCATTTTAAATCAAAAAGAAATTGAGAGAATGAAATTTTCAGAGAGTCAGTTGGGTGTAAATGTTTATTGCTAAAAAAGTGTGAAATTCTACAATTCTAGTTTCTGGTGATGCATTAACTCTCTGGGGTTTTTTAAACTGGCTTTTTAATAGCACAGAGAGAGTGTCATCAAAACAATTATTTGTCTGGAGTTCCAAAAATCACAGATGTGGTTTACACTCCATTGAAAATCAGTGGGGTACATTTCAAGTACTGTTGTGCTTTTTAAAATCCCACCAAGGGTGAGGGCTGCCAGGGGTGCCCAAACACAAGTTCAGCTGCTTTGGGCTATAACATCATTTTGAGGTGATTTTTGTGGGGAAGGAAATGCACAGATCTGTCCTTGACAATCTGCAGGGCAGGTCTGGAGGCAGTGCTGGGGCTGCTGGCCACACTTACATCTGCCTGGGGTTCAGGAGGAGTCTGGGGCTGTTCTGCCTTTCCTGTCAGAGCATGGTTTTGTGCCAGGTGATAAGGCCGAGGTGGCAGGACAGAATACTGCAGAACCTGGATGGTTTTGTATGGCAAGAGAAAAACCATTTCAGAAATATCACTGGAAGCTGCTAACCTATTTGACCTGCTTTTAACTGAACGTCCCTTAAAATCTGTGACATTTGGTGCTGTTGAAAATCAGATATTTTGTAACAAAACTTTGTAATTGGAAAATACTCATTTGTCCAAATGGGGAAGGTTTCTCTTCAGTGTGTTGCTTTGCTCATGAAATACGAGGAAAAGCTTTGATACTGTGGGAATATTTTATTTAAACAATTTTGTAAAAAACCCCACATTCAGTATCCTCTTGTGATTCAGTTTGGTGAGTAATATATTTCTAAAAATGAACTGAATTCAAATAAAACATTTACAAAATATTGAAAAGAAATGCTTGCCTATTAAATGAGTATGATTCAGTACATAGATAATACCTGAAAGCACTTGAGTTTTTCAACTTTCTTATGCAGAAACATAAAGCCTCAGCACAAAACAAGAACAGAATATGGATTTCCTGGAAATGCTGTTGAGCTAAAGAAAGCAACTCGCCTCCTCCCACCAAAGAACTCAGTGAAAGTCTCTGCTATCACTAAGTCAACAGTGCACTGCAAGTTTTTAGACCTGACCTTGCAGAGATTTCTTTTCCCCAGGTTCTCCAGTGACCTCTGTTCGTAGGTTAAATGAGCTGTTCTGTAATGGAAATATCCAGAAGACAAGCCTGACATATTTCTTGCACTTTACTAAAAAGAATCTGTATTTCCCTTCTGATTAAAAAAAAAAAAGCTGAAATTATTGCATGTAGGATGGTTTATAGGCAATAAAAGATAAATTGTGGACAAAATTCTGTTCTCCTTTAGGTGAACAAATTTTCATCTAAAAGGAAAGCTGCACAAGTAGGTAATGAAGTTAAAATAAAATACAATTTGATCTAATTAGAACTTTCTTTTCCAGATATATCAGACATCTTATTTGAAAAATTTAGCATTAAACTCTGCTGTGCAAAAAATTTAAGTATTCATTGGTATTTTGAAATTGTGGTAATTATCCCAATAACTATGCATTTTTCTAACAAGTTAATGCACTACAATTGTTCTTATCTGCTTATGTAGAACTTCATAACTAAAAACTGGATAAACCAAACCTTCTGAGGTTCTGGGATTACTCACTGACTGCATGTGGGTTTTTTACATCAAATTTAGTCACACCTAGATTGGTATCAAAAATCATAAAGGTTTTTGTGTATCCCTCTCATCTTCCCTGCCTATGGGTGATTAAATTTTAACTTCTCATGAAATGGAATTAACAGTCAGCAAGCAGTAGGGAAAAAAGCTAACAAAATTACTAAAAAGTGCTAAAGTACATTTACTCTTCTTGGTGTAAACTGGGGTCTCTGAACTCGGTGAAGACTTCCCTGGTTTAACCAGATGAAAATTAAACTCACTGAATTTCATGTTTTGCCTTGGATTCCATCTGTTTCAGTAGTTTTTAAATATGGAAAATCTGTGGGGTTTATGGGTACCTGGTCCTTGGGTAGCACACCAGAGCAGGTGAATGTTTCCTGGAGAAACACCTTCAGCTTTCAGGCTGCATGGCTCCTGTTCTCAGTGCCAAAGTGTGAACTTTATGTTAATGTTTGGGAAAAAATAACAGAAATCACGTGGGAATTCGTTTTTCATTAGAAATTCCAACATTTCCTACAAAAAAGAAGAGCAGCTCTGCTCTGGCTGACAGCTTCAACAATGGAATTAATATTCTCAATATTTTTTGAGAGGAGCAGCAGGCTCTGCTGGAGTCCCAGCAGGCCAGAGGTTGCCTAAGTGGCTTCTCTGCAGGCACTGCTGGCCCTTCTGTGAAACTCTGTGAATCTTTAATGGCAGCTGAGCTCCTCTGCTTTTGCTGCCCAGTTCCTTTCCATGTGTTTGGGTGTGCCTCTTGATTCTGTGAGGTGATTTACATGGGTTTGTTTAGGAGATCATGCTTTGAAGGAAAAGGGTTTCCTCTTTTTTTCCTCTTTCCATGCCCTTACCCAGGCAGGACAACATTTGCTGTTTTATAAATGTGTCTGTGGTTCCATGCTCTGGAAAAAGAAGGAGCAGGGCAGAGCATTTAACAGTCTTTGCCACCTGCTCACCCACCTTTGAACACACATCAAAGAACCATCTCAAGGGGGAAAGAACAACTACTTTATTTTTGTGGAATAAGTTTGTAAGGACAACTTAGTCATCTGGTAACTGTGGCAACAAAGGAATGTGTTAGCTTTCATGTAGATTGGAAAAAAGGAAATACTTTCTTCTAATGAAAATGTGTTTTTATTTTTTTTTCTTTTCTGTTGACAAAATGAAGGAAATTGTGCAAACAGAGCTGCTAAAAATGTTTTCATTCATTATACCACATTGTAACTAGAACCTTCATGCAATGTTCTCTTAACAAGTAACAATTCTGGAATTTTATTGAGAAACTTAGCATAAATATAAGTTTATTAATTTTTTTATTGTATAATTGAAATCTGGAGAGGGATTTTATACAAGGGCATGGAGTGATAGGACAAGTAGTGGAAGGAAATAGGTTTAGATTGGATATAAGGAACAAATTCTTCACTGTGATGGAGAGGAGGCCCTGGCACAGGCTGCCCAGAGAAGCTGTGGCTGCCCCATCCTGGGAAATTTTCAGGGCCAGGTTGGATGGGGTTTGGAGCAACCTGGGATAGTGGAAGGTGTCCCTTCCCATGGCAGGGGATTAGAACTGGATGATGTTTAGGATCCCCTCCACTCCAAAGCATTCTTAAATTCTTTGATTTATTTTAACTTAATTAGGAGCTCTTCAAATTTTTAAGTAGTTTCCACCTGGTAATTTAGAGGGATGCCCTGGTTAACTTGCTTCGGAATATTCTAAAAGTTAAAAAAGAACTTTGCTCTTTTATGCTATAAAAAAGAACATTGCTCTTTTATGCTATACTGTGAATAAGTATTTCAGATTAAGGTCAAAACAATGTCTAAGACTGCCACATCAAACATGCTAAATTTGATCACTGTATTCAGAATAATTTTCATTGCAGAGCCCAGGCTATTATTTAAGCAGTTAAAAAAGATCTGATGCCCATAAATTATAGTTCAAATTCATTCACAATTGAATGATAAAAATAATACCCATGGCTGAAAACTCAGTGGTCTGGCTATAAGACTTGTCTCATTGTTAAATTTTTAGTTAAACCTTTGATCTGTGATTTTTAGCAGAAAAACATATGACTTAAGATTTAGGAGACTGGACACTGTCTTGATAAATTAATTAATTTGTCAAATGACAGGCTAACAAGAGCTTTAAAGTACTTTTGATCTGCAAAGGATACCTGTGTACTTCCTCCACGAAAACAAATGCTTATCTTCCACGCTGTTTGGGCACCAATAAAGGTAAGTTACCTTGTGACTGCACAACGTTTGTGTACCCAGGTGGTAGCACTGTGCTTAATTAGCTGATGTTACCCTGTGCTTAATTAGCCAGGCTCTCCTCCTGTACCTGATCAGGGGGGCCCATCCAGGATTGCTCCCTGCCTGTTCCCCATTATCAGTTTAATTTGCTGGCGAGGATCACCTGGCAGAGCAGGGCACAGCCTTGTTCTGAGGGTGCCCTGCCAGTCCCTCCAGGCAGGAACCAAGGGCACTTTCTCCTGGTGGGCAGCTTTGCTAACACGGGGCATAATTTGGTGTAAAATTGTCAGGTTCTGTTGTTGCTGTCCCTGAACCAGAAAATTCCTGGGGAATCTCTGGATCCTTCCTGCTGCCTGGGCTAGACCTGCTGGAGTGAGCACGTGTGATCTTCAGAGGTACAGAACAAATGTTCCAAATCAGTTTCTGTGTTTTGTTATTCTGTTTTATCAAAACTGGTAGTTAGGAAAGTACTTGATTCATACCACTGTGTTTTAGACCAGATTCAGATTTTTTTTTTATTTTCAGTAACTTTCCCAAAGTTATTCTATGTTCCTTTTTTTTGTGCTCAAGCAAAATAATCCACAAAATGCAGTGTAGGCAGCCCAGAGCTTCTTGTAAGATTTCTTCTCTATTTGCTTGGAAAAAACTTTTAGTGTGGAGCTGCTTGAGGTAAGAGTTATTGTAGTGAGCAGGCCAGAGATTGTTATTGTGACATTCAGGGCTTGTTTGGGTGAAATTCCTTTTCTTTTGATACTGCACTAGAAGTAGGACAAAATAACCAATTTAAATGCAGCTATGCAAATAATTTTTAGCTAAAATGTGCTTAGAATTCTGTGACTGCAGATTGTGGAGGCTGGGTGTCATTTAAAAATGCAGTGACAGAGGAATATGATTTCTGGTAGCTAAGCCAAACTTCTGTCACTAATATTGATATGTTTAAGAGGCAATGGGAAAAATCCAGTTCTTTGTGGTATCTTATAGAGGTCCATGGTAAGGAAGATAACAAGGATAGTTTATTATATATAAACCTGATGCTTCCAGCTTGGGAAAAAATTCTCATAAAGCCAAGTAAGATTATCTGGCTGCTGAAGAGATAAGGTATCTGTTTTTTGGTTGTGGGTCATATAAAAAGATAACAGAATTGAACATTAGATTTACTGAAAACTTTAACTTTTGCTTTAGTTCTGAAGGTGAAAGCTTCCATTTCAATATTCTTTCTCAAGAATTTGTGTGCTGTTACCTACAATATAATGTTGATTTTACTCTGAGGTATAGAATAATTCAGGGGAGGACAGGGCATTTGGCAGGCACAGGTGTTTGCTGTTTTATTTCCTGGTGTAGCTTCACACCTAACTCTCTGCAAATCCAGATAAATCCAGATACTGGTAAATTTATCTGCTGCTCTTTATTTCTGAAACTTCAAAATCAGAGTTTTTTATGGTTAGTACTTGCTAGAAGCCAAGAAAGGACAAAGCTTCTCTGGAGTGTTCTAGAGTAACTGCAGTCTGAAACAATTTCAGTGTAGTTTTGTAGGCAGATTTAGGCTTGTGTACCATATGTGTGTTTATCTTACCCAAAATTTAGTTGATTGTAAAGAATTATCTCAGTGAAAGTATGTAAAAAAATGGTTGAATAGATTTTCTTTTATATAAATTCATAAAATGCTCCTTACTTTCAGATAAATTAACAAATGCCAGAGAAAAGTTAGGCAGTTTAAATAGCAGAATTCAGTATTTTCAGGGAAGAAAACGTTGTTTTCATTTGTTAATGGAAAACAAGTTTAATTCTGGAGTTCAGGAATGAGTTCAACATTGCTGGAAGACCTAACCAAAGTCAGTGTAAATATATTTATATATAAATGTATATATTTAATAAATATAAAACTATATTCCCCAGGGGGCTAACAGCAGGAATGCCAGGTATTGCCTGGGAGCTCACTTCCCTCTGGGATTCAGGCTTTTACTGTACAGCAGGTGCAGTCAAGCCTTTCATTCTGACAGTTGTCATCTTTTAAGGTTAGGAACCAGCTTTTGTGATTATAAGAGAGGAAATACATGTTGTGTTTTTAATAATTTCTCTCACGACCAGTGTTAGTTGTGTCTTGCCTGAGCTGTTCTGTGTGCAAGAATGAAAACGTAATGGGGTGAATGAAGCAAGGAACCCTTTTTGTGAGACAGGGAGGGGAAGAGAGCAGAGGCAAGGGAAGAAAATTGAGCGTTCACATGCTCAGCCTCAATTGGCAGCTCAGCAGCTCATTTGAGTATTACCTGAATATGTTTTTTCCCTATCAGAGGGTTCCTGTAAGAGCTCGAGGAAAGCTTTGGGCTGCACTTTAATGCTCTCAGACCCTGGATGTTCACAAACACCAGGGCACTGCTCAAACAGGCTCTCCATGGAGCCAGTGCCTGGAGAAGTTGTGGCTGCCCCGTCCCTGGAAGTGTCCAGGCAAGGCTGGACAGAGCTTGGAGCAACCTGGGGTAGTGGAGGGTGTCTCTGTCCACAGCAGGAGGGAACAAGATGATTTTTAAGGTCCCTTCCAACCTGAACCATTCTACTCCATAATAAATGGGTCAGGAAAAAAAATGGAGTGCTTCAGACTTAATATATTCATTAATGGCCTTGACATAAATATTATGAGGGTACTTAGAGAATTTGCTGAAAATGCAAAACCAAGAAGCTCTAGAGGAATAAACGTGCTGGCCCAGGAAGCCTTGTTCAGTTTGGGATGACCTGAAATTAATTTTTCATCTTTTTTGGTCATTGAACTGAAACAGTGTTTTTCGCACTGTTCTAGCAACAATAGCATTTATTTACGATGTGCTTTCCTGCCTTTGATGTAGTGCTGCTGGCAGGAGCAGAGAGGGAAGATGAACATAAATGTTCCTCTATTTCTGGAAGAAAGCAGAAGACTGAAAGAAACCAAATGGGGAGAAAGTATGTTCAAGCTAGTAAACACTATGGGGAGAAAAATGTTACATATTTTGCCAAAGCATTTGCATGTAGATTTATCACAGTGGAGAGTTTTGTTCTGGAGCAATAGCCAGGTTTCTTACGTTTGTATCGAGGTCTTTCAAAACACATATGGCTGCTGGTGTAGTAATTTTAAATATCCAGTGGAAATGTTGAAATTGCTCAACTCTAAAACTGTGTGGGTGCACTTGCTCACCAGCAGTGACCTGTACTGACCTGACCCCAGCATCAAGCACGCTTGATGGCCCTGGGTGTGGGGTTCAGCAGTTCCTGAGCTATTCCAAGCAGGATATATTTTGCTGGACAGTTCTGGGATCAGCAGAGGTGGCCAATGATGCCGTGATAGGGAGCAGCCTAAAATACTATTATAGTCTTCATGGAATTTCCACTTCAAAAAACATGAGGCTTACCAAGAGAAGGCTTAATTCAGTGTTGTGCGACACATGAGCTTTAAATGTGCACTTCTGATGGGCTTTCAAGATAGTTTTTCTTTATTGAGCATTTTTAGCAGCTGTGTAACAATTTTACTGTGTAATGGATACCTGCCTTCTCTGGAGTATGCAGAATTGATTTTTTTTGTGAATTACTGATTAGATTGGTTTTATACTTAAGACAGTACTGGACAATTTAAGTGCATAAATTAGTTTGATCTCAAATATTTTGATTAATCATGGCAACCTAAAGCTTTAGGTGTATTTGTTATGACAGTTTTGTTTGTTGCCTTTTTGGACTCTGAGAGGAAGGTGTGGGTGGGTGCTGGCCCTGATGTTTATTACTGTTAGTGGGATGGAGAGCTTGTTATTAGATTGGAAAAGAATTTTACAGATATTGAAAGACAAAAAGCTTGAATCTGTAGAAAATGTGAGGAGGGATCCAGAACAGATTGGTCACAGTGTGAAGGGTACTGAAGTACCTGTATTTTCTGTTTACATGAAAAGTGACAGGAGGGGACACTTCAGAGTGGATGTTTTCACTTGGGGGTTTCACAGGAAGGAGTTGACAGCTGTATATCCTGAATAAGTTGCTAAATAATTCCCATTTACCCTCTGGGCTCCGGTTTCTCTCATTGTGGGAGTGCACAATGTTCCTGATAGCACCCCCACATCTAGTCACCTTCCTGCCCTTCCTCCAGAGCATTTATACACCTTTGCTGCAGGACCCAAACTCCCCACAGTCTCCATTGTTGTTCCTGTTCCCCCATGAGTTAGGCAAACACAGTTATCCCATATGAGAACTACAGGACCAAGGCACTTGGAAACTAGAGGCTGTAAAGTGAAAGGTATTTATGCACTTCACACGTTTAGGTGCCTAATGTGATTTTCTAAAGCATCCAACTCCATTTAGCATCCAACTCCTGCTGACTGTGATGGAAGTTAAGTACTTAACTCATCCGGATGTTGTGGTGAATTGCAGATGGCTGCCAATCTGTCTCTCTTCATATTTATTTACATAAATTTGTGAAAACACTAGTCTACATGACTCGCTCCCTGCTGCACAGGGAGACCCCCAACTGATAACCTATTACATTTTTTCCTTCAGCTTTCCTGTTTCATAGCAATTGGTTATTCTACTTAGAAGTTAATTTGAAATACTTTCTCCTAAAATATTATAAATATGGTACTTTAGCTGTCAGGTTTCTTAGCAATTCAGCAACAGTACCACACTTGGTTTGAATCATATTTAGATTATCTCTCTCCTAGACCACCTATTTTCTTAATGGCATTTATCAAAGTTTTAAAAGTTGTTTTAGCTAAATGCAGAGTGCAGTGTTTCAGTTAGGAGGAAGCAGATTTTGTACCCACATTCACCTTTCTGCATGGAAGTTATGTATCATATTTATGTTATTTAAATCATAATGGGATTTGATAAAGTGATAAAACAAAATGGCTGCATTTTACAGTACTGAGTTAGTTCACTTTAGTCTGGGTTGCTGCATTATTGCATCTTTATTACAAAGTTTCTGAAAGCTCCGGAGAGCCACAGGAGTGACTGTGAAAGCTCTGTGGGGCTCCTGGCCAGGTCCCTGTGAATTTGCTCCAGCAGTTGCTCCATGTGCCCTCCAGACTTCTCCTCCTGCCTCGAGGCAGAGCAGAGCAAGAAGCAGACCCTGACCCTGGGCACATCAGTTCTGGGATCTGCGTTTTGGAGAAAATGCTCAGACCCCACTGGCCCAGCCCAGCCCAAGGTGTGGATTCAATCCCCAAACCCCAGGGCTGCACAGAGCAATCCCCAGCACTGTACTTGCATTTATTTAGTGTCATGGATCCCTTTCACAAACCAGTTCTCACAGTTCTCTCCAAGTGAGAGATTCCTGACACTGTTCAGATTCTTGTTATTCTTTCATATTCAAACATTCTTAAGTTTCCCCCCCCTCTTTATCTTACCGTGGAAGGGACTCGAGTTGAAAATTAATTTAAAGGGGCTGCAACTTTGTAAAAGCTGCACCAAGTCTCTTTATCAAGTAATAGTTTGTTTTCTAAGTGATTTAAGCATAATTGAGGTCAAAATAATTTATAGCAGCGACACTTCTGCCATTGAATTCAGATCTATTTATAGTCTACAGTATTAAAATTGCAATTAAAAACTCCACGCTTGCTTTTAATGAAATGATCATTCATCTTCTGCTCTCCAATTAACAGAATATATTTGTATTTCTTTAAAAAGAAAATTTCTTCCTATGCTACTGGAAGTGGTTAATGCTGTATTTGATTGTAGCCACCTATAGGACATATAGAAAAAAAATCAATCTTAAAAAGATTTTTGTGGGTGGCCCCTTCATGTCAAACTGAATTCACACTTCAACTTGAAATACCTAAAATCTTCTCTGGCAGTGGATTGCTTTCGTATTTTTGTCTGGATAGAATTTTGGAATTTTTTCATCACTGAGTAACTTTTTCATATCTTCTGCTGGAACAAAGCTGAATATATCTTTTAGTCAGATTCTTCAGGCAGGCTGTTCTGACAGAAATGGAGGAATTGCAGGCTGTAAAATCTGACTGTGCCTCCCGGTGGCAGCACGAGGCAATTCCTGCCTGCAGGAAGGCAAACGGCTGCAACTCCAGTGAGGGATGAATGGAGTGTGGAGAATACTTTTAGCTGTGTGAAACTAGCATTTTTCTCAGCTCTGAAAGCAATCAGCACCACTTCTAATAGATAAATAAAATCAGCATCTTTTCCATTTTGCCTGTGTCTTTCATATTTAATGAGATTTTCATCAGTATAAACATCATTCTTTTGAAATGCAAGCCTGTTTTTAATATAAAATATGGCTTATGCATGTAATATAATAAATGTTTCTTGACTCTGAATGTTGCTTAAAAACAGTGCCTGTGAGGCTGAAAAACAATCTCACAAATATTTAGCTGCAAAACCAAAAACATTTCATGTCATCATTTTGAAGTGTCATTGTATTTCCAAAAATTGAGAGGACCACAGGTTTGTCTCAGTATTTCTGAGTAAATAAAAACCATCCAGCTGTTCACATTTCCTTAGGAGATTAATCCTGCTGCCTCATAAAAATCTTTCAAGCTATGTTCATGTGTGGTGTGAAAATTGCTGTCAACTCGTGTCCTTTTCGAAGGTTAGAGAGTGAAGATTAACTCCCAGAGATCAGCAGAGTAACTTGAAGTTCATGAAAAGATCAGAGTGGGAGTCATTCTCAGTGCTCCTGGAAGGTGAGGTGTAGTGAGGGACATGTCCCCAAATGTTCACATTTCCCTTTTGGTCTGGGGTTGGATTGAGAGGCAGCTTGAGTGCTTCAGCTCCATCTAATTGTGAGAGCACCAGACCATTAGAGCAGAAAATTTCTACATGTGCCAGCAACAGGCTCTTCACTGTGAAAATGTGATTTTATGTGTTGCCTTTGACGCTTGTTAGGTCTGTCATGAGGCTGTGGCTTTCAAGAGGAGTCTTTCCTTTCCTTAGGTAACTGGATTTCAGGTCAGAGAGCCAGGTCCTTCTCTAGTTAAAACTGTACCTTTATTTGTGTGTGATCAGACATAATGCCAGTCTTCAGTGGGTGTCTAATGCCATGGCAGTAGTGTTGTGTAGCATGTTGGGTCTTTCTGTTTAACACATCAAAGTTTCTCTGTTTTCCAAAGCCTTTTTCCTTTCTTGATATCTCTTCTTGCTATACATTTTCTTCTGATGGTGATATCCTGCCAACTCTCATCATTAAACACCTTGCTGTCTTGTGTTCACTTGAAATGTTTTCTCTGCTGCTAAAATTCCTCAGAGGTTTGAATGACCCTGCAGCCCTTCCTTTAAAGAATGGCATCTTTTTTGGCCCACCTTTCAGATGTGTCTATTTTAGATGGGATGGAGGGTTACCCCTTCCCTACAATCCGTGTGCTCTCTTGGTTTTTTTCCACCTCTGAAGTCACTCACTCATCTTTCTGCAGTTCACAGATCACTTCCAGGTGAAATCTTGTGTATAGAAATTATAGTTTTCACTGTAGCTAAAATCTCTTGGTGTTATCAGCAAACTGCTCATGGGGAGAGGCAGTAGAAGAAAATGACTTATTTTTGGTGATTGGAGTTGTAAAATAGCATTCCTGATGCCAAATATTTGTGTGTCATCTCTGGGCTATGGGATTTCCTCTGCCTGGGGACCAGAATTTGTGCAGAGTGACTGCAGAGTGACTTATTTCTATGACNGTGTTGAGGAAACTTAGTTGAAATTATTAACTATCGAGGTAACTGTACTACATTGTGAAGGTGATTCATCCAGAGCATCCCAAACCTGAAGATGCTGTTCCCTGGTTTTGCCCCTGTGATTATTATTGATACAGCCACGTGTGACCCTTTCAAGAGAGGTGATAGTGCAACTGCTCACTTGGTACCTTTGGAAATCTTTGTGCCATGGAAATCCCAGCTCCTTACCCCTCATTTTCTTCGACTCGTGCCCACATTTCCTCATTTCACCTTTCTACCTTTTTTTTCCTCTTTTACCCCCTATTTTCTTAGTCCCTTCCTAAAGTTCCTAGTATCCTCCTGTCACTTCAGGCAGGTGGTGTCTTTGTGCAAGTGTGCTCAGACCTGCCTTTTCCCCACCTGCCCTGTGGCACTCTCAGGAAGATGTGGGTGGCTCTCTGGAAATCTTTCACCCATCCTAAAAATCTGTGAAAAATTTCACATCAACAAGGAAGCAGAAGGTAAAACAAGGGCATGGCCATATCAGTGGAAATGCTGAACAAGTAGCAAGTTGGAGAAACAAGCTTTTAAGTGGTGCAGTTAATTTTAATTCTTCTTTACCTTGATGTACAAAAATACATTTAGAAGCATTTGAAGTTGAATGTAATATTTAATGATATGCCTGTGGTCCTTGTGAAAATTAATTACCAGAGCATCCATTAGAGCCAGGAACAACATATGTTTCCTCTGGAGAGCCTTTCTGAACCTGTCTAAACGTTTTTATTTTAAGAAAGCCATGCTGGGAAGCCTGTCTAGCATGAGATTCTCTAGAGAATTGTGGGCTAATCTTCCCTCAATGCTTTTTGTGAACATTATTAGGGTCCAGCAACTTTATCTGTGTGGGGTATTTCTTCTATCTTTTTCAATTCTGTAATTGAGTAAAATGTTTTAGTAATTATCCTTGTTAGCCTGTGAAGACAATCAAATTAATTTTGCTGTAAGACTGGTTCCTTTATGAGCTTATGTACTTTTGCTGACACTTTACTTTCTCGATGTGCAAGGTGCTGTTTCAAATGAAACCAAGAGAAAAAGTTTGTTTTCAAGGAAAAGAATGCAATGATCCAGCTGGGATTTAAGGATACATCCCAGGCTTCCCCAGCACAAAAGTGTGATGTGGAGTTTGTAGGAATAACTTGCTGTAGGGTTACCAAACCCACTCCAAACAACAAAACACTCCAAAGTGAGCAGTATCAGCTGTCAGGGAGGGCAGTGAATGTGTGCTGGGTGTTTGTGTCTGTTATGACTGCTCTGGGGGAGGAAATGTGCTATTAAATCCATTATGTTATCTATTCTGTAGGGTTGTAGTCATCTGTGGGGACTTGTCAGAGCTTACAGGTTTCTGCTGAACTCCTTAGCTAGCAGTTTTTTCTAATAAACTCTTCACATTTGTCTGGAGCCTCATTGTTTTCATCTTTACTACAACCTAAAGTGACCCTCTGGGATAATTTTGAAGTCAAAAGCAGCTGATGAGTTTGAGGTTATCAGATCATCAAAGTAGTTTTGAAGGAAAGAAATATTTAGAGTGACAGAACTGTAAATTTACTACTAAAAGACAGCTTTCTTTAGGAATTAACTTTTTTAAGAAGCTGTCAGTGTCAGTGCCTGCTACACAGACTGTCAATGGTGGCTGTTTTACTTTCTGAATGAGAATCTGTCAGTGAAATTTGGTGGTGGCAGCAGTGCACTCCTGTTGAAGTGTTTGCAGGAAAGTTCTGCTCTTTCAGCAGCCTCTGCAGTTGCTTCCATCAGCCCAGTGCAGTGAGAGATTCTGAACTTAATTTGCTCAAATATTTGGTTTGAATGTGGTGTTTAGAATCAGGAAGTAAATGAAGCTTTCATAGACACACACACAGTGGAAGGATGTTACTATTTATTCAGATTATAAATCAGCCCTGTTTTGAGCTGCTGAATGCAATCCAAACATTGGCAAAGAAAAATAATGATAACATACATCATTGCTGCATAATTTTGAGGCATTTTATAGCCTGGAAAATGCAGTGTATTCTATAAAAGTGACAAATGACAGAACACTGTAATAAATAGCCATAGATTATGCATTGTGAATTGGAGTTGAGAGTCAAATGGAAATTCTTTTTCAGCAGATTGGATGTGAATTCAATTTCACAGGCCCTCTACACAAATTATTTTGGTTTTCATGTATTAGTCTGTATTCTAATCAATGATGGTGTGCACATTCTATTATATGTATTTACAGTAACGCTCAGATTTAGAAGATACTTGACATCAGTTACTATGAATATGGTACACACATGTAAGACATTTAAATGAATCTCCAACAATAAGACAGACTGCTTTGACTTAATTCAGAATGACTTTGATTAATTGCCTGTTTGGAATGTTTGGTTCTTGCTGAGTTTGTAAGTGAATGGTTCAGGTATGTGCTGCATCTTTATTATGGTAATTAAGTCCATTGTACTGGAAAAAAAATCTATTTCCACTTCCACTTCCACTTAGCATATTATATAAATATTTACAAGGATTGAGTTGTTTGAAACTCTTAACAAAAGGTAGGATGACTCTTTTGGAAAACCATATTCCAGTGGTAGTCTTAATATCAGACAGATGCATCACAGTTAAAGTGCTGCAGTGTTTTTATTATTCAGTGGAAATGCATTGGTATTTTTCTGGCTACGAAGAATTGTTAAGGGGTAGAAAACTGTGAGCCAATATTAGACTTGATACCTCATGGCTAATTAAACAATGCAATAAGTAGACATAAGGCTCAAATATAAACTGTAGGCTTTGCTAAATTATTCCACGAGTAGCTTGACTTATATCATCTAATTATAGTTTGTATGGAATATTTCTGTGACTGCATAGCTCTTCCTGAATGAAAAGTAAACTTTGGCTGCAATTACTGTTTACCAGACTAGAACAGATCCTGCTCAGCCTTGAACAGAATTAACTTCTAATGGTGCATTGTGTTCAGGCTCAGAACTCTCCTGCTGTGGCTGAATCAGCTTGAGTTGGTGTTGGTGACACAAAACCCTTTCAGGTAAAAGAAAAAGGTTCTTAATAGGAAACCAGTATGGTTGGGGCACCACAGAACTTCCCAAGACTCTGCAGCGTAACAAATCTGAGAGTGAAATCCTCTTTTTGGAGAATGTTTTGCATAGGAACTGTCACAGCAGGCTGGGCTGTACCAGACCCAGTGGGGTGCTCTGCTGGTGCTTGTTGTGAGAAATATTTTTGTCAAGGGAAGGGTACAAATAATGCTGTTATACGAAATGTAAGCTTGCCTTTGGAAAACTGGTACCATCTCCCAGAGGTTGCTTAAAATGATGAATTATTGTTTGTGCTTTAAAAAAACCCCAGCCCACCAATGCCATGTAAACTTTGGAAAATTACACCTGTACCTTGAGGAATGAAAGTGAGGAGAAGATCCAATATCAACTAAATAATTACTTGTATGGTCTGGAGACCATATTTTGGATGGAGCAGTAAAACTAACATTGAAATGACTGAGAAAATCCATCAGAATGTTTAATGCCTGCCTTTAAAAACAAAAACCTCACACATCACTGTAGTCACATGATGGCTTAATTCACACACAATTTTAAAGACTTTTGTTTCACTCTAAAATAGGAAAATACAGAGAAAATGACAAAGGGTATAGGAAACTATTCCCCCAAACAAAACACAATTTGCAAAGCAATGGTATAAAGCATTGTAGAGCACAAAGTTAATAAGAAGTTTTCCTGTTCTCTCTGTCTTATGAAGTTTGAGGAAGTGCAGTCTGTGCTAAGGAGGTTATCACAGAATTTCAGTGTAAAGGAGATTTAAAAGCAGAAATTGTCCTATGAAGGTGTAAGGCTTCCCATGATTTGAATGCATAGATCCTTAAGGACACGCTATTCTGAGTTTTGTGACCATTCAAGCTCCAGGTCAGGAGTCACTTGAACTTGTGCATTATTCAGTTTAAGAGAGCTTATTTGAATGTAAGTGTTGAGCACTTTGACTCAAGGCAGAGTTCTTGAAATAGGTGTCATTTGTTGGACTCCAAATTACCACAGTTTAACTACTTTTTCCCATTTAAAGGCAGTAAAAACCCTGCACTTGGAGTGCTCAGAGCATGAATTCCTAAGCAGAAGTATCTATCCCATGTAACAGTGTCCAATGCTTCCCTGACCTAGGAAAGTGAAAGCAGTATCTACACCAGAATCCTTTGGACTTGAGACTTCAGGAGCTGTTTAAGTTGTTTTTTTTTTTCATTCATGAATTTTTTTTTACTTATTGCACTTATCCTAGAAGGCCAGGGCACCAATAATTTTAATTGTCAACTGCGTGTGACAACCATGAATAGGAAGTAAACTGTGACTAAATATAGTGACTGTAAGTGGCCAACTAAAAAATACTGTACAACTGGCACTTTCCTTCATGGACATAGCCAGTTTTGCGGACTATTGGCTCAATAATCTGCAGCCTTCAGAGCTGGCTGATGTGGTGTAAATCTGTGGCTTTTCCTGCTGTTTCCTGGCAATCCTAACATGTATTTCAGAGCAGATTGAGGGTGCTGACATCCTCCTGGATCTGCAGGAGGGCCCTGGCTCTGCTGCCATCTGAGACAAAGCTGCAAAAACAATGTAAGTAACCGAGGAATTGTATGTATATATATATCTTAAAAAAAAAGCTCTTATGGTAACAGTATATATAGTAGTAGTATATCTATGTTATGTATTTAGCTGGTTTTGCACAGCATTTTTCTCTCCAAAGAGTCTGAAGTTTCTAGAGGGATGCTAAAGTTTCACTTCTTGCCTCAGAACCTGGAAAGATGAACTCAGGTGGGAGCTGGGAGATTTTTAGAGTGCTTCCTGTTGCATTTCTTCAGCTGAGAGCCAGTAAAGCTGCCATATATCTTGTGTTCCTCCACGTGTTACTGTTAGAAAACAAAGTAAAACAAAGCATTTGGAAGAAAGCTTTTTGTGTGATGTGCAGCTACAGTACTGAGCTGCTTATCTTCTGTGTGTTTGAGGATTTACAGCGAAATAAATCTATATAGGTTGGGAGTTAAAGATATCTTTTGTTCCTGTAGCTTCAAGTAGTTGGTGAAGTGAAAGTTCTTTCATAGTGTACTTTGAAGACTGCTTTGTTCCCTCCGAGATGCTTGTTTAGTGTAAAGTGAGCCATTTTAGACTGTAAGTATATAGTAGTTCATTAAGTATGAAAAAAGAGCATCTTTTAAATATTGACATGACAGAGTTCTTTCAAGTAAAGGGAAATTCACTCTGCTACTCTCTTGCTTATACTATTTTCTTATACTTTTCTTATACTATAATTTGTTTTGAATAAATGATCATATGTATTTAAATATGTGATGAATTATTTTATTTTGGGAAGAAGTCTTCATGGGATTATTACCCTGCTTCTATTTTTGCTGTTGGTATAATTTTTAAATTTTTTTCAGCTGGCAAAGATGTCACTCTGCTCAGATCTTGCAGCTGCGTCTCCCTTGATGGCAGCCCTCATTTTAGTTTTTCAAACAATCCTGATAGATAAAGATGTATAATAGTACTTTTACTTTTTTGGCAACAAACTATTGCCTGAAATGTCCATTAGTGAAAAGCTTTTTCAGTTGCTTACAAACCCTTCAGCTGAGTGGGAGCAGAGGAGGGTAAGGAGGAGGAATTTCGATTTCAGGGGTCTGAGACCCACTGTCAGAGCAAATAATACAGGTGTTAAATGAATTTTTAACACCGAGTTAAGATGTTAAAGAGTGGAAATTACTGCCTTCTTCTCCAACTTTGTACATGTTGATGCTGTTGAGGGCATCACCCCACACTGAAGCAGCACATAAGACAACACATGCACAGCTGATACTCAAATCCAGCTGAGTGACAGGGAATGTTCTACCTCGTGTCTGAGGGATTAGTGGGTGGAGGCCACTGGGAATTATTTAATGCACAGCAAACATGAAGGACAACCAGAGACTGAAAAAAAGAGCAGAGAGAAGGGCTTAGGTTAAAAAGAAAAGGCCTCTGGGAAATTGGAGGTGATGGTGTGTTGAACTTTGATTTAGTTGCTGCATTCCTGGCAGTAATAGACTTATCTCCAATGTATTCTCGAGGGATATGGGTACAAGGCATGGATTTGTACTGTTTCCAAAGTGGCTTTTTGTGGCTGGACAGTAAATTTAACAGCAGGCTTCAGGAGAGAGTTAGAAATGATGAAGTGGAGATGCAGTCCAAGATGAGCCCTGTGGTGGGGGAAGAGTGGGGAGCTCCTGCTTGGTCTGTTTGGTGCTGCAGCCCCAGCTTGGGATGTACCAGGAAGGGGCAGTGGGATTCCCTGAGAGATTCATTCCCAGCCCAAATTACAACCTTAAGGTAGAACTACCCAGTGTTTACAACCTTTCGTACAGGATGATAAGTGTTCTGTGGACATCATTCCAACAGGCAACACCAGAGAAGCAAGAGAGTTGGACATAAGTTTTAATTTTACTTTTTTTTTTAGCTGTTCTGAGATGTATTATATGAGTCAAGTACATTAGGCCAGCCAGGAGTGACAGATCCACTAATGCATTTATGATGATTTTATGTTGAAGAGATGCTTCAGGTTAGATACTGTTAAAATATATTAATATATATATAGTATATGTATGTAATATTATATATAATATAATATATATTATATAAATAGATATATATGTTTTCAGATACTAGGGTCCATTTTGATGGGTTTGCTTGTGGAATGCAAAGTTTTCCCTTTTAAATGATATTTTAAATTGCTAGGTTTGTGTGGGAATGAAAAATGTTGTCACTTCCACTTGAATCAGATAACTTCTAATAACCTTTAATTGCTACTCTATTTATACTGACTTGAATTGTAAGGATGAGGTTAAAATAACTTCCTATAATGAGAGAAGTTAATTTGACATTTATAAGGCCTCAGTCACTCTGCCTTATGAAGAAAATGCAATTTATCCCTTTGATTTTTTTAAAAAAACTGTGATGTGATGGAGTTTGGTTTGGCTGGTTCATTTTGGTTCTCATGGAGGAGAGAATCCCCATGATAAATGGGTATTTTATGGATTTGATGAATGGTTACTTCCTATTCCATATAATTATCAGGCAGTAGTTTCAATGAAAGATGCTGGGAAATGGAACTTTTCACTTCAGATAACCATCCACCCTGTCTGGCAAGAAAAATGGATCTCTATTTTCAACACATTACTGTGGATCAAGGCCCATGGAGGGAGGGCACCTTTTTATGGGTTATGAAGGGTAGGATGGATTTGAAAAAGTGCCTGTCTAAATGAAGTTGTGAGGAAATTGTGAAGGAAAAAAAAAAAAAAAAACATGTACAGGCAATGTTAAGAAACTGGATTATTTAAGAAAGCTGATTTTAATACATATCCATCAGGGAAAGGATTAGTGTTTATAAAAGACACCCAAATGTAGTGGTTCATTTTTGGTCCCACATGTCAGGAAATGTTAATAAGGATTAATTCAGGAAGACTAAAATGAATATTTCTGTCTTAGGTTAGTTTAAAAACAGTAATCTATTATTTTATTATTAAAGTTCCAAGTTTCTAGTTTTGAGTTTCTTTCTAAGAAGATTTCGCGTGTGCCAATTGATTATTATTTTTCATTAAAAACAGGAGAAATCAGGTAACAGCTTTGCCAGTTTTTACTTCATGTTATAAGTCCTGTCAAAATTATAAGGAGATTGGCTTTTGCAAAGTTTAGGGAATAGTTCTGTTGTAAAGAATTGTGGCAAGGCTCACAAGAGTTGGTGTTCACCTCTCCTGTGTTAAGGACCATTAGAAAAGATAGATAAAAAATATAGAAAAGATAGATAAAAAATACTCAGTTTGGACAAAAGTGTTTCTTTTCAAATGCTATCTTGTGACTAAAGATCTTGCAATGTTCTGTAATATAAAAAGAATGGGCAAAGT
The DNA here is from genome assembly GCA_013396995.1 of Dicaeum eximium. Classification (NCBI taxonomy): domain Eukaryota; kingdom Metazoa; phylum Chordata; class Aves; order Passeriformes; family Dicaeidae; genus Dicaeum; species Dicaeum eximium. Next base: position 334,296 of record VWZP01003889.1, read on the forward strand.
GTATCATTATCAGTTTGAGGGCTGAGAGAAGTGCTGTGCTGGAGTTTCACCAATTTCGTTATGGTGAATTAGAAGGGGCTGTCAGTGTCTGGATTTATCTAGTCGTTTCCACATAGATATTAAACTACTTCTACGTTTAACTGCAGCTTAAAAAGTAATAACTTTTTTCTTTATCAGCTTGTTTTTTAAAAGCATATTTAAAACAAATCCAAATGAACAAATCCCCTTTTTTATTTTCCAACCACATGAGGGAAGGGAATGTTTGCTCTTTTCATTTTCCCCTTTCATTCTTTTAAGGATTGGTTGTAAAAAAAATCCCAGAAATTCACTTATCCTTGATATTATTCTACTTGCTTAAAGGACCACCCATTCAGTGGAATATACCTACATGTGTGCAGAGGGAGCCAAGGCGTGAAATCAAGATTTTATGTGAAAATTATTTTTTAAATGTTTTTCTTAGTGACTGGTATTTAGAAATATTAAAAATACATATATATTTACTCATAAATCCTGCTGCCTGATGTGAAAGTTTTATGCAGGGGAAGAAAGAAGGTTTGACGTGGGGTGCAATGGGACTGGCTGGATCAGCAGCTCTCCTGCCTTGCTGTAAATCGTCACTCAGCACTTGCAAGTAAAACATTTGTGCCTTGAAAACACCCAACTGTGAGCAGTTAGAGGTTTGTACCATGGCAGAGCTTACAGTTTCCAGCAATAGGTGGTCAAGAAAACCCCAAGGGGAGGGGAGCTGTTTGCAATCATTTCTGTGTGGCAGTCCCCCGGCGTGTGCGGAGATCACTGCGCGATTATTTCCGTGAGCAGGGGCTGTTCTCCTGGGGCTGCCTCCCCTGAGCACCAGGGTGTGTGCATTTCCTCATCAGTGGGAAGCACAGAGCCCAGGATGCAGCTTTTCAGCAGGAGCGTTTCTGCTCATCCTTCCCACAGAAGGTGGGAGATTGGTTGCCAGATTTGGTCGACTCACAAAAATCCCAAACGTGTTTGGGTAAGGACAAACTGACTGATGTCCATGTGTAGAACCTGGGCCTGGTTTTGAAGCTGCTTCTATACTTTTATTTTAAGCCCAGATGAAACAGCAAAGTCCACACTGAAGTGCTGAAAAGGAATTACCTTATGGTGTGATGTTCCAGTAAATTGAAAGTTATTTCTATTACAGGAGAAGAAAAAATCAATGCTAAACCATGGTGTTGGTACTACTGAAGCTTAAGGCTATAATACTAACATAATTATAAAAAAACCCCTTGGTTATCATGCAGCAATAATTATCTTAGTAGAAGTATTTAATTTATTCAAACTTCAATTTGAATAAAATAAATGAGATAATTTTAACCTATGACAATATAAAGTACATATTAAGTGAGTTTGTTTAAAAATTATAAGAATTACATGGAAAGGAGAAAAAATCCCATAACTTCTATTATACTCTTTATAGAGTAGTGTATGAACCGAGATAAATTGTAATTACAGAATTTGTTGTTGTAATGTGTGTTTTGATGGAAAAGTATGAAAAAGAGTTTTTCAACTTGAAACTATCTTTTTGTTTCTTTTGTGATGAATGACAAATGTGCTGGAACTCAGTTTGAATAGAGACTGAGTGACTAGTCCTCTGACATTTCCGTGACTATAAATTTATATTTTTTGCAGGAATTCCGTTATGTTGGGCTTCTGTTTTCAGGGGGAATGTAGTGGTGGATTATTTTACTCACATGAGTTACTCTCATGTTCTGTGGATTGTGAGGAAATGAAGCCATGACAAAGACAGAAATGGCTTTAGTGGTGATATGATCAGAGGGATCATGCTTGCTGCAGACTGAGGAGTGAGTTTTCTGCAGCTTTTGTGGGAGATGTAGGAAAGAGGCATTTAAGGGATGGCAATTATGCGTGTTTTCAAATGTAAATTAACATTACTGACCTCAGTCCTGCTTTTTCAAGTCCACACAGACCAGTTCCCCACAATTTGGATATTAAAACCTGGTGCTGCAGGTGTGCCTCAGTGGTTGTTTTGCATCCCAGTCTCAATATTCTGTTTATTGGTGGGAGAGCTGCTGATCCTGTCGGGTTCTGTGTGCTGGCATCCTTCCCCCACTAGGGTGTACAAACAGCCTGTGCAACTCCAGGCCATGGCAGAGACAGATTTTAATTCTGCTTACACTTCACTAGGAACAGCCCAGATTTTTCATTTTTCTCTAAAACAAGCAAGCAGGTGGAAAGATGTTGATTTCTGAGGCAGAAATTGTTAAAAAAAAAAAAATCTAGAAAGCATCATATTTCAGAGTAAATTAAAAGCATATATTTCAGTCTCTGCAGCCCCTGGAAAGTTGATGTATTGTAAATGTTACCATGCATTTCAAATCTCTTGAAAGCTGCCATCTATTATGATGAGATTAAAGGGCTGAGAGTCTCACCCAAGTAAATCTCATACAAATCTAATTTGAGTGGATCCCTTAAATGTGTTATGTAGGATAGTTAAAAGCTGGAGATCTAGCTACATGTATAGGAGTACCAATCACTATTCCCCTACTGGAGATCACCTGAATATTTAATGATAAATAGGATAGGAGCTAGAGCTAGAATGTGTAATCAAGTCCTCAGAAATGATTAGTGATTTGGTGACCTGAATTTCTATTTCCCCAGCTTAAGTTGCACTTGAAGGCTTACATCCCAAAGGATCCTTACTGTGCAGTTTGATGTGACCCCTGTCCCTGTGCACATCCTGGTGAGAAGGTAACTGGCTCTGTGCTGTGTTCCTGCATGCTTCATCCAGGGAGACTCTGCCTTCCAGTGCCCCCTGCTCTGCTGGGGAGCTGGTGAACTTTACTGGGAACTTCTGCTGGGAAAACTGGTGTACAGTGCCCAGATTCTGACATTGCTCTGTAGCAGAGCCAGGAGTGCCTTTGGCAGGTACAGGGAGATGTGCTGGGAGATACTCAGGAGAAGGAGTGCTGGTGACCTGAGCTGGTGGGAAAGTGCTTGGGAGTAGGAGGAAAGGGAATACAACTTGGTGTTGGTCTGTTCAGCCTTCTCAGGCCACTTGCCTGCTTGAGTTGAGAAGGTATTTTTATGCAGAAGACCTACATTTTCTATGCCCAGGCTGAGAACTTTAGTGATTTAAGGTTATCTGTCTTCCCTGATATATGGCCTAATTTAGCACATTCAAATTCAACACCAGTGTGTGGTCTAAACACTTGTAAGCTATTTAGAAGCAAGAAAACTGAATTATAACACATCTGCTTTTCTGTCAGAAATTTTGTAATTAGTCACACGGTGACACTTGAACATTAAGGTCAGTCTTCATGATTTGAGGAGGAGCAGGAGTTTAGAGTGCAGTGTAATGGGTCTGCTTGCACAGTTTTTGGAATTCATTATAAGCTCATTATTTGAATCTGATTACTTATAGCCCAGCAGAAAAATGAAGGAGATGCAAAAGGCATAAATAAAAAATGTGAGGAATGCCAGTTTGCACTCTGATTTCCCAGCCAAAAAGAAAAGCTTGAGCTTTGGAGCAGAGCTGTGAGCTTACTTGAGGCAGCATTGGAATAAATCAAATAATGTCATGGAGAAATTGGGAAAGGGGTGAAGTACACATTCTCAAACTGAAGTTGTTTCTTGTCTTGGGATTTTGTGTCCCAGTCCTGCCAATCCCTCTTCTGGGACAGTGCTTTTTGTTGCTGCTGGGAAACAAGTTCTCCCAGAAACCAAGGACAGCCTAACAGCAGCACACACACGACTTCATCTTATACTGGAGAATGATCTGTTCAGTTTCTACCTGAGGACAGGCCCACAGTGCCATGGGTCCTCTTCTGCTCTCCCCATCACTGCTGGGGGAGGGCTGCTGGCCACTGTCCAAGGCAGGAGTAAGAGGTGTGAAGCTGGGAAGCATGGAGTGTGTTGTGGAGAATGAACGAAGTAAGAATCTTAAGGGGAGAGGCACACACCACACATTGGTTCAGCTAATCTGAATGCTGCCATTTTTCCAGGGGAATAGGGAAGATGTAATCAATTGACTGTTAATTTAATTATACATACTTGGGGTGTTCATGTTCTTAGTTTACCTTCTCATCTGCAAAACAAATACAGCTTATTATTAAATTACCGCTTAAGATTAAGGCAGCTGTCTGCAGTGCTCTCTACTTGAGGAATGCATGACTGCATGCACGATAATGTGGTTTTCAAGAAGTGATGTCTCGGTGCGTGTCCCGGCCGGCTGTGAGGGCAGCTTGCGGCAGGAGCGGCCGCTTCCCGATTCTCCCACTCCGGGTCCGGGACACGGTGCAGCCTGTGCCCCCTCACGGCAGAGCACACAGGCAGCGAGGATACAAAGCAGCGTCTATCGAGAGGCGTTGTGTGGAGAGCAGAGGGAGGCGACACTTAATGGTGGTAAACAGGAACAGGGTTTATTGAAGAGTGAAAGGAGACCAAGCAGTGTCCCCGAGCTCAGGGTGCACACAACTTATAAAGGGGGGAGGAAACCAGGGGAGGGGAGATGCACAAACCAATCAGGGGAAAGGCAAGGAGGAGCTGAGCCCGGGAGTGAACCAATCACAAGGAAAGTGGGTGTAAACCAAGATACAACAACCAATGTGGGTACAGGGATAACATAGTAGACATGGAAGTTTCTAGAACCTAGGTAGGGGTTAGGGGAAGATTGGCACTTCTTGGGGGTAGGACATAAGGGATTGACATAGACCAGGGGGAAGGGAAAACACCATAGAAGGGATAGGGAGGACTTGGGACAAACCACTTGGAGAGGGAATAGAGGGGGATTCATGGGGAAGAACCCTTAATAATACAAAATATTTTACATTACTAAACAACAACCTTAAACTCTTAAAACAGCACTACAACAAAGAAGAATGTAGTAAATATGCAAATTCTTTTTTTCCCCCCTCATTTCTTAACTTTTGAGATTTGACTGAGTTAAATGTGTCAAAGTAATTTATTTTTGATCAGTGCTCTTCATCTGTGACTGTCACAGTTGGCATTTCTGGCTGGTTGCAGACACAGTTCTGCACCACTGTCTTGTCCAGCCCTGCTTTGCGTCATGCAGAGCTCAGACTCTGGGGGAAAAAGACCCTCTGCCTCTTCTGTGTTGGGAAATTACGCAGTAGAGCAGGGTCTCTGGGTGATAAGGGAACCTTCTCCCTTCCCAAGCTTTCTTTTCCTCCTTGTGTGCATGCCATGGTCCTGGCATGGGAGGTGGGCACGGGTCAGGTGGGTGGGAAGGGACTGAGCACTCACCTTTGGGAGGAGGTGTAGCCCAGCCGTGCTGGCTGAGCCTGCTGGTGCACTCACTCACTCGTGGCCACCAGAATGTAAGTCTGGGCTTGCATCTCTGGGGGCTGTTTTTAGGTGCTTATGCAGTGAGTTTTGCCCGCCAGCCCCTTGTTGACTTTTATTAGGAGAGTTTTTTCTTAATTAAGAAAGCTTCCTGATAAAGCTTTCCAGATGTGGCTTCCCAGTGCTTTCCTTTGATTGTGTTCAATGTGGAGTTTTCTGATCCTGCTTCTCAGGTGTGGTTTTCTAATTGCTTTTCCCTAATCACACAATTTGCATGCAGCTGCAAGGTTGCTTGAATAAGCCATGTACACATTTTTGGTTTAATTTCTTTAAAAATGATTTTACACTGCCATGATTCATTAAAATAAAAGCATAGGAAAGTAGTTTGTGAGTGTAGTGCAAGACTGGGAAGAAAACCCTTGAAAAACAGTGATTAAAATCCCTGCATTTGACCAGCCCATATCCATGGGCAGAGCAGAGCCTGGATTAATCTGCTCAAATTTCAAGAAGACCCTTCCAGAAGAAATCTTTACAGTCTGTGTTGCATAATTGTGTTATGTTGTTTTGTACTGAGAGTAACCACAATGTATTGCTCTGTAATTGTAGTAGAATTTATTGAAAAGCCCTTTTTGGCTTCAGTGTTGCCCCTCAGTGCCAGCTGGATGGTCTTGTGGATTTATTTACATGTGGTAAGCACTTTGTCCTGGTGTCATTTAACTTTTGCTCTGAGCTGTTACAATATGGGTCTACTTTTATATCAGTATCTCAAAGGAATGTGTTCTTTAATTCAGCGGAGAAAAGGCTTAATAAACTCCCAGTGATCAGAATCTAATTGAATTTGCTCAATTAGAAAAAAAGCATTTAATGAATTGGGGGGGAAAAAAAGTAATATAATACTGAAAAATTAAGCTTTCAGTAATAAATTTTAAATTAGACACCAAAGAACATTTTTATCATCTTCCCTTTATTAATTAAAGAGGAAATCAGATTTAAATGGGTTACAGAATAATCTGACTGGGAAGCCTGCTGCTGTGGCCTCATGCCTGCAGGATGGGAGCAGCAGGGACAGAAAACAGGTGGGTCCAGAATGTCTAAAGCCTGTGTTGAACTGCTTGAATGAAAGTTGTTTTTGATACTTTTACCTTTATACAAAGTGACCTTTTCTTGCACTCCCACCTTTAGAATAAATATTGGGAATACACTGGCAGGGTTATACTGGATAAAATCTTATGAACTTACAAAGTTTCTCTCTTAACAGGTATGCACAATAAAAAGTCACAATATGCAGGGTTTGATTTTTATTGGTTTAAAATGATTTTAATAGTATTGCCTAGTTGGTGTATTAATTGCATTTGTGGGGTGCTAATTTAATTGGAGGGGGAAAAAAACCCCAATAGAGCACTTCTCATTTCTTGTCAATATAAAAGAGATGCCCAGAATAGATGATGTGCAGGAATATTACATGACTGAAAATTAGGTTTAATTTTATTAATGGAAATACTGATTTTGATGCACGGTGGTACATATATCAAATTGTGAATTGTGTTCCTTAGGTAAAATTGGACAGGAAATAAAATAATTTCTTACAATAACTCAAGTAACTTGACAAATCAGTGTGATGTATTTAGAAATGTTTATAAATGTGTCTCTGAAACTTGTCCCTGACTGTGGTTTGGCTTGTGTTGTGCTTAAGCCTCTTGAGCAAGGTACATAAAGAGATGAGGAAGTGTAGAAGTAACTCTGCCTCTTAGTATTTTCTTCTACCATCCCAACAAACTCTTTATGCATGTGCCTAATTTAATAAGAGTGGCCACTCCTAGGGAGTGCTTTTAATAAGGAAATGGCATAAAAGAATCTGAATAGAACAAACAGAGATGAATTTGCTTCAGTGATAATCCTGCACGACTGTTCCTCTGGCAGATATATGAGAATTTAGATTAGCCCCATGTGAATGCTGAGGTTCTTAGGGGTTTCACAGTAAAGGAGACACCCAATCTCCTCAAGATTTAACCTGGTCTGTGTGAATGCTGTCATTTTAAAGGTTGTATCAATACCAATAGTTTTCTGGTTATTAGACAGTGCTGGCTTCACACTGCTTTTGACAGGTCTCTGAAGAGGTTTGCACATTTATATAAATGTATGAGTTCTTCAAAGACTGTTTGGAGATTTTATATATATATATATATATATGTGTATATATATATATTTAAGAGAAATTGCATTTAAATTTATAGTTGTGACAGAACTGCTGAAAGGAAAATCTGTGTTTTACTTTGGCTGGAAAGAAGCCTGATTGCCATGAAGTGCTCGTGTTGGGTGGTTCTCTACTGAAACCTGTCTATGGCCTCAAGTTTTGGGGTCAGAATGTGGCACTGGCTGCACTGAGCCTGCTCTCACTGAAGGTGCTGGAGGCAGAAACAGCCCAGGGCTGCTGCTTTTCAGAACTCTGGGCTTGCCCATGGTCCATGCTGTGCTTTGAGCACCACACAGGGATTTCTGAGCGAGTTAACAACCCAGCTTTGGAGCTGAGATCAGGCAGAGCAGAGCTGGGCTGAGCTGCTGGATGCTGTGGGGAGGTGGGATAATTGCCTTGAGTGTAATAGAGAGAAAATCCAGTTACAGCTCCAGGTCCTGAAACTGAGAGCAGCACAGAGCTGCCTGGTGGTACTGCCATAAGGCTGAACTCCTGCTTTGCCTTGGTCTATTATATCTCTTAAATTCCCCCTTTATTATTTTCTGTTTGAAGATGACCTGAGGGTTTAGTACTTTCTGTCTTCTAATGCCTGGGGAATTTGTCTGCCAAAAGGAAAAGCAGCATTAAAATAAAACACAGTTGTAGCTGCTTCACTGTTCTCTGGACTAGGAAATACTAATATGGAACTAAAACCCAACCAGTTCTCTTTAACAATAAAATATATTTTTTTCTGAGAAATATACTATGTATATTTTAACAATAAGATTTGGAATATTTAATTTTAATCCTATCTATAACTGTGATTTGCAATTATTCCTGGTGCAATTTTTCTCTGTTAATAACTATTCACTACAGCCAGCTACTATGTGATCTATATTATGACATAAACTTCAAAATGTAATATACACAGGGGCATTTCAAGCTGCAGTCATTCTGGAGTCTCTGTGTTTATCTGGTTATCATAAGTTTCACCTACTTGTAACAGCAAAATCAAATGGCTATATAAAAACTTCTGAATGTTGTAAAACCTCAAAGGAAAACACATGAATTGCAGTTGATGAATTGGGGATAACTCAACTTATGGTGAATTTGGAGGGGAGAAAGTTGCTCTGGGTCAATTGTAGAGGGGTATTTAGGGAGAATCCTACTATTTGGAGGTGGCAAACAATTTATCTGCAGGGAGGAATGAAGCTATGAGAATTGCTGGTCTGTTTCTTGGCAAGTTGCAATTTAGCTAGTAGTGGTTTAGGGTTTGTGTAATTTATTGTTTTTGTTTTATTTAGTTTAGGGTTATTGCAGTAGAAACAAAAGGTAGCTGGAGCCCTGGAGTGGATTTGTAGCAGCAGTGAGAGGGTGCCCGTGCAGGTTTGTGTCTTTGCACTACTACAGGTGTAACCCTTGAGCAGCCTGTTTCCCCCCAGTGCACAGCCCTTCCACAGTGTACCCAGAGCAAACATCCTGACTGAAACCCTTCCTGACTGCTGTTCTCCTGCCAAACATCTGCATTGCTAAGGGTGGGCACAGGAAAGGAGTTTGCAAGTTCTGCATCTCTTTAAGCATTAAGTTGCTTTGAGTGATCTTTGATTTTCTCCCTATGCTGTCCTTGGCAGGTTCTTGTTCTTCTCTCTTGCTCTGCAGCTGGACCTCCCACTGAGGCTGCTCCATGCCTCTTTGAGATGATTTTCCCTTCTGGTGAATTTTTCCATGCTTTCTTTTCCCTTCAGCTCCCCATTTTCCCCTACTACCTGTGGAATAAACGCTCGCTTCTGTCACCTGCAAGGAAAGGTAGAATTGTCTTTCCCTTCCTAATACAATGTCAATCTTTATCTTCTCCCAAGGTCTTTCACTTGACGTTTTTCCTTGCAGATCTTGATTTTTCTTACGCTTGCCCAAGGTTCCTTTCCTTATTGCCATGGTTTAATATCTGGAATATTTTCTCAAAGAAGCTCTCTTTGCTTCCCACTGCTCCCCTGAGCAGTGCTGCTCCAGGAGCTGAGCTGACCAGTGACATCTCCTCCTTCTGGTTTCTTGGAAATGCTCTAAAACCCCTTTTTCTGGGAGTTGGGTGAGTCTGTAATATTATATAATATATAATCTGATGTACTCAGGGCTGCAGCTGAGCTAGGCACAGCCTGACATGAAAATAAAGGACACATGGAAACATGAAATTCATGGAGAACCTCTAAAAATGTGACCCTGTGCATCCAAAAGTCTGAGGCTTTTTTAAAATTCTGTGTTGTAATGATGTATGTGATGGTAACAATACACAGTAATTTTTATTTAAAAAAAAAAAAATTACTACAAAAATGCAAGGTCTGCCGCCCAATCCATGGTAAATGTAGTAGAACACTTTTATAAGGTTTCTTGGCTAAAGCAAAAGTCTATTTTAAAGTTATTAAAGTTGTGTAATGAGCTAGCTTTCTAAGCTCACTGATAAAAGTACAATATTCTGTGGCTCAATGTAATAATTCAGTGAAATTAACCAAGTAAGTGGTCAATGAAGCAAATGATTAAAAAGCACAAGATTGAAAAATGAAGACTAAGAAGGGAAAAAATTGTGGTTTTGATTACTGTGCATTTTGTAGGTCATAATTAAAGCCCACCACATAAGGAGTAAAAACACCCTAATAAAATGTACAAAATTATGTAGGGGCGCTTACACCTTGCCTGTGTATCAAACTATGTGTGTGTTGCTAACTTTAAAAGGCTTAAAACAATTACAAGAGAATTTTCAAACAAGGGGAAAAAGGGCATAAATTTTTAAATGGTCTTAAGCAGCATTTCTGCCTTTCTGCTGGTTTGTTTTGGGGTTTTGTTTGTTTGGCTTTTGGCATTTTTTCCCCCCTGTCTCTTGGAGTGCTAATTGATTATCTTGTGCATTAAACAGATATTTATAGCAAGGTTCACAGACCGTATTTAAGCATTTTAAGGCCATGTTCATCCCTGATATCTCGAAGCTCTTTGCAGCATTGGTGGCTGTGCTTGTGTGAGTAGAGCAGCTGCTGCAGGGGAGGAAGAGTCAGAGATCCTGCAGGGGATGTCTGTGGAGGTGTTTGGAAGTCAGCAGGAGCTCTAACTCGACAGCCTGGGCTAGTTCTTTTAAAATCGTGGTGGTGTTGGATATTGTTGTTGCTCAGAAAATTAATTCTGACTTTCCAGTGCTGGTGGTGATAAATAACAACTCGGATCTCTCAGATGGGCTGCAGAGTCACTTGTTGGCTGTGCTGTGTTTGACCTCATGCAAAGACACTGCTGCAGGCTTGGGGCTTTTACAAATTCTTTTTGGATTGTCTCCTTCCAATGACACTTGTGTCTGCATATTTGCTGGAATACCCATAACTTTATGTACTTTGCACCAAGAGAAATTTTTAACTCTGTGCATAAAATAACGGCCAGGATTTTCAATGTCAGGGTTCCTCAGTTCCTGCTGGTGTCAGTGGAAACCATTTGAGTTTAACAGGGCTGAATTTCAAGCCATTAACTGTGAACATGTAAACAATTGTCCTCAGGCAGTTGGGTGTAAATGTAATGGCTTGAGTCATGTAACACTGATTCCATAACCAATTAGGGACTATTACCCAATAATTTTGGCATTATTAATTTCTTTTAACTAATATTTACCAATATTTCAGCACTATAGGTATTAGACAGGGAGTCTTTGAAAGTCTCTGAGTATTCTGTTTTCATAATTAAGTGTGATTTTTGTAGCTACCTTTAATATCCCAACTTGGGGACTTCAATTGAATCTAATTATGTTTCAATTGAAAATAGGATATTCCTCAGACCAAAGCTGTACATCAGGGCTCATTACTAAAGCAGCTCGTTATTTTTAATGAGCATCTGATTCTGCAGAGAATAAGACATAATTCCGTCGATACTGAGAAGCTCAAAGTTTGGTAGTCAGCAGCACAGGACTGACAGCCTGAATTGGGCAACAAAGATGAGGAGGCTTAAAAAACCCAACCCCTTAGGATTGTAACCCCACAGGGTTAGAATTTTCTGTTTTTTTTTTTTTTGTTTTGTTTTGTCGGGCTGGAATAGTTGTATATTCTGTTTGTGGTTACATATTCCACCTTTTAAGTCGTCTGTTTTAGAAAAGGAATGGCAAGCAAAATTCACAACAGAACATAATTTTTTGGGAAAGTTCTACTCTGAGTGAGAAGGTTAGAGCATTTCCTGCCAATCTCAGTGCCTGCTGGGAGTGTGACAGTGTGTGTTCTGTTCCCTAACACAGCATTTTTGTGTTGGGGCTCTGAATTAGCTCACAAATGTGAAAAACTCTTACCTGACAGCTGCCTGGGGAAGTACAAATTAGCAAGGCCTGAGGTAAACATGGTGTTAGTGCAGCACAGAGCTGGTATTTGTGAGCTCTGGCAGAGCTCGGTGCTGTTCTGCTGCTCTGGGTCTGTTGGGGATCCCTGGGAAGGCACAGCAGCTCTGTGCTGGGAGGAAGAGCCTGTGATTGCAGCTCTGCTCCTGGATTTCCATCAGTGCACTGTTAAAAAGCAACAGGTATTATTAAACAATGAGGAAATAGTCAGAAAATGTGCTGTAAGTCTGATCGGTTTCTTTGTGTCTTCTTGGACATACAAGCTATTTAGTTAAAAAATTGTATTTTTTACTAAATTTATTAGAGACTTTTAGCTTATTTCTTAGTGCTAGGGTGATCAAATTGATGATGTAGCATTTCTGGCTTTCATGCTCCAGCCTTGTTCAGTATTTAATTAAAAAGTATTCTCTATTCCACCAGCCAACATTTAATAAATTTGGCGGTAGAGTTTGAACTGAATTTTCTTATGTTGGAAGAATCTCCTAAAAACTCAGCGAGTATGAAATAACCTTGATAAAACAGTGATGTGACCTAAAATCATCAAGATCTGGAAAGGTGGAGCTAACTGCTCTAATAGAAGATGGGAAGAACTTGCTAGAAAGCAACAGAGTGGACATTCATGAGGGTGTGAGCAGAAAATAAACTACATATACATCAATAGTTTAATGATGATCAAAAAATGAGGCCTGATACTGGCCAAGCTCTTTCCAAAAATGACAAAGCTTTTCCATGTTTGGGTAGAAGTTTTGTGTGCTTTTCAGTGAAATAGGCCAAAGACTTGTGCCTCTCACTTCTGCTCTCTTTTCTTTTGTCATTTTAAGTTACTGGAATCAGTAACTGAAACAAAAACAGAAAAGAGCTTTTGTTACTGCTGTGAGTGGACTGTTTCTAAAACATCTGGCTCATCCCCCTACTTATGTGGTTGATAAAACAAAACACAAAGCATTTCATGTGCAATGCATTTAGAATTCTATTTTTCCCATTTTAAGGAGGTTTTCTGTTGCAGAGGTGTTCATGCAGTGTGTGAGAATTCCAAAATCAGAGTTGATCTTGCAGTACAGATGATTGCAACCCTGGAACCACTATGTTAAACTTCTGTGAATGGCAGTATAACATTTGTCTGAGGTCTCAAGTGCTCCTGGGACACTGACCTGAAGTCTCACCTCATCTAGCAATATCTTGCTTTAGTGTTACTGAAGTTGACATAATTGTCAATGTTATTATTATTATTATTTCTTGCCATCTTCAACTTCAGCCATCAGTTTAGACTGGGAAATGTGCTTGGGATCACATTGAAAAGAGTCAAACCCTTATTACATTGGCTGCAGTGTCTGTCAGTGCAGTTTTGTGATTTGCTTTTAATTTTGAATTAATCACTGGCCACTGGTAATGCTGTGTTTGTATGTCACATACATAAAATTTTTATGCACGTCCCTCAAAACAGGTAAAAGCCAACAGGAGAGCTAAACAAGACTTTTTTCATACAAAGGAGTCAGGTTTATTTCCTACCTCACAGGTATGCTTTCACTTTCTTTGAACTTCAAGTGCCTTTGTTCTGTCTTTTAAGCTCATGATAAAACCTGTATTCCTACCTGTATTTCTATTCTATTTATTAATTTCCTTATGGAATAGCAGAGCATTTCTACAACATGTAATCTCTTTAAGTGATTCCTTCTCAACCTAGAGCTGAATGAACACAATTTTCATTCTGTTGAAAAGTTTCTTTCAAGTTTATTTCCAAATCAGAACATGTCAGAACTGGAATCAATCAGCGATGATGCTGTCTGTTCAAGTCAGAAGCAATTATCAGTGGACTGAAAAGATAACAGTATCTGTGGAACAAAGGCAGCTGATAATGAGCCTGAAATTACATTTAAAAGGTGTATTTCATCCACTGTTTTATTTCCTGTAAGATGTAGTGAATACACATAATGTCTCTGTAACAGCACCCAGTAATCTAGAATTTCTGTTACCTGGAAATCTTGGGGTCACTCCTTGAAAATCAGCCTCTAACCCTGAAAAAGTTGACTTTAAATGTGATAAAACAGAAGTCAGACCTAACAAAAACTAGTCTTTTCTGTCTGGGTTTAGTTATACCTATTTAGTTCTGTGTTAGATACAGGTTGTGTGAGTCTTGAGGGATGCTGTAAAACTGTGTGATGAGAATTGGCAGGGCATTAGGACAGAGAATCCAAGTCTGGGTCTTCTGCTTCCTTGATCCAGCCATGAGTTCTGTAGCAGGAGTGTTTTAGTCTCCAGTTTTGGCACATCACCCAGCTCTGCAGGAGGGGAGGAGCTGTGCTTGCTGCCTTGCACCCTTTGTGACAGAAACCCCCCTTTCCTGGCTTCTCAATGGGAGATGGAAGAATGTTTGGTTTATTCAATTTTTTTTTCTATTACTTTAGTGCCACTGGACACAGAACCCCCAGTTTGATAATTAGACTTGCATTTTGATACACATTCCTGTGGTAAGAAATTTTTAAGTATTTAAAGATTTGCATGGAATGCAATGCATTTTGGAATTAATTCTCAGATTTTAGGAAATGGAGTACCTCTGTTTACTCCAAGGTGCTTTTAATGTTGCTTAATTGACCTGGGGTTTTTCCATGATAGCTTTTAATCTCAGTATGGATATTCTGTAGGGAAGGGATGATCAGATTTGGGAACCAGTGGAAATAGATATTGGAGTGGGTGTTTGTATAGTAGCTAAGCAGAAAGAGCTAGTTTCTCTCTTGGTCTTTATCTGACTCAGTGTAGGAGCCACAAGTACAAAAATGAGACATGCATATAAGAAAACCACAGTTTGAGCAAGAATAATTATGTTTTAACTCATTTCAAGGCTATAGGTGCTCTAATTAACATTCTCATGAGATTGCTGTGCTTTGATTAGGATGGCAATCAAATACCTGAGGCTTTACACATTTGCCTTCAGAATCATTTACTGAGCAAAAAAGTAGAAAATTCAGCCTTATTTTGCTAAGCAAATGTGTTTGGTTTTCAACACCAAACACAACTGTGTTCAGAATGCTGAAGCAAAACAATCACACTACCCAGAATTAGGTATTACATGACATTACATTACATTATGTAGTTGAACTTGATAAGCATTGTTAGTTGTCAATTCTGTCCTAAAGGAGGTGAAAAGAAAGAAAATAGTGTGACATTTTAATTATTTTTTGAGCATAATCTGCCTGAGAAATGTAAAATCACATTGACATTCTACATTTTCTGTTTTGATGCTGTTTTTCGCTCAGTCTCCACAGAACCTCCACAAAAACAAGGAATGTGGTTGGATAGGTAACAATCTGTGAAACAGAAAAATATTATTGTGGTCCCCCTTCCATGAGGAGGGAGTGAGAAAAAGTAATAGAGTGAGAAATAGTTAAAAAAAAACTTCCAATGAATTTAAGAAAATATCACAGAAAGGAAGAAATAAAGTTTGTAAAGCATGGAAACTTCTATGAAAAATGTAGAAGGAAATAGTAGAAGGAAGTTCTTTATAGGCAATTAATAGATTTGAAAGGAAGTTTGTTTGCTTCCTTGAAATGGAAGTCATCAGTAGCTACCTTGCCTCAAAACCAGACAGAACTCAAACCCCAACCCCCCAAAATGCCCCCAGCTGTAAAAACCTCAAACAGAAAACATAGTTAAATTTTGTGGTTTTTTGTAATATCTGGCACACCACAAGGTCTATAGAAGAGGAAGATAACATTACTACAGCAATTTTTGAAGGACTACGTCCACACTTGTTTGTGTTTTTTGGTCAGCAAGCTGCTTAATGTGAGCCCTGCAAGGCCTGGCTGATGAAGTGGGACTCATGGCAGGAGTCAGTGTTACCCTGTGGCCTTGAATTCTGAGTATTCAGTGGGAAAATTCTTACCAAAACAAAAAACCAGAACCAAACCAACAAAAACAAACTAGCAATGTGAGCTGTGATTTTTGTGAATTAACAATACATTGCTAAAAGCACTTGTCTTTATCTGTCTTTTGCATTTCTGTGGTGAAATTATTTCTCCTGGGGTCAGAAAGGGCTGATGTACATTGTGTATTAAAAGCATGCAATAAATGCATTTTATTTGGAGAGGTGGTGCTTCCTATTTAGTATCCTCTATAAATAGGCTCTGAATAAATCAGTGTTTGTGCAAGAACCTTAATAACATTTGTACCTGCCTGATTGCAAACTGGTGCATGACAGATGAACAGCACTTGGAATACTTAACCTGAAGTATTCTGCTGTCATTTCTGTGCATGAATATGTAAATTATTTTGCCATTTCTTTTCAGATCTAAGAGGACACTTCATTCAGATGTGAACAGATATTGGGTTTTTAAACGTGGTGGGAAGGGGTTGATTCAGCAGCATCATAAGTTGTGTATGCACTGGAGTTGCATGAAGGACTATTTATGTAGTCTGTGAATGACATTGCTTTGGTTTGAGTGGCCCTGTTCCAAATATTCCAAATATCTATGGGTGTTAAAATCAAAAGATTGTAATGAAATGAAGACTGATATGCTTAGTTGAATTTTCAGACTTAAAGTGGGATGGAAATATGGATTTCTGTTTAATGAAATAAATTGGTTCCTGTTGAATGATAGCAGAAGGTTCCTTTTCTAATTCCTTGCAAATAACCTATAACATTCTTTAAACATGGACTTGATTATAAAAGAAATGGATTGGCATTTGACTTTCAAATGCATAATTCATCAAACTATCAAATGAATATTAGGTAAAAGTAAGCTTTGTATTTTGAAATTGCTTCTGTATGCAAAAATCAGACCTATACAGCTGTGACTTCAAATGAAACAAGTGATTTCTGCTAATGCAGGTGTGTAAAAGATGTGGTGAACTAGCAAGCTTCAGTGACAATGTTGTATGTAATGCACCTGATTGAAAAATTTGAGTTTTAGCAAGGCAGGAAAAGTGTTCCTAGATTGGCTCATAAAGGTGATTTTCTGAATGTGTTTATAATATGAAATGTATAAAATGGTTAATAATGAAAATAAATTGTATTAATTCATATTAGAGATATTTTTATTCAATAATTATATTAAAATAATGCATTTAAATTTTTAATGCCAAGTTCTGATTCTAGGTATGCAGCAATTCTGAAAACCTCATACTTTTCATATCAGTTTTTCTTGTTTTGTGCTAAGATTCAGCTTCCTTCCGAAGTTCTTTCAAATATATTTTTAACAGATCAGGAATGGGTTCAGTTTAGGGGAAATAATTATAACTGATTCATCCTTTTCAGGCTGGTTTTGCCTTTTCTTTGTGTGACTGTGATCCATGTTGTTCAGTAACAGTGAGTCCATGGATCTCTGTTGGAGAGAGCTGCGAGAGGGGAGCATTGACCCAACGCTTCTCCCAGCACATCCCGCTGCCTGCAGCTCCTTCAGGGGCTGGAAACCCTGAACAATCACTTGAATTGATCACTTTTGTTGATGGGTTGCTGATAAAAAGGAAGATCTGGATGTCCTGTAGGTGTATACTCAAAAATAACAACAACAAAAAAAAAGCTATTTCCAATGATGGGGAAGTCAACAACCTAGAGAATTCCTTATGGAATGTTCTTGTGTACTGTTATTCTCCAAACAGAACTTAATGGGTACTAAGCAAATGCTGCAGCTGAGGTGATAAGAAACAAGACTCAAGACAAATAATTGTGCAAACATGCAATTATGTGCATTTTTGAGGAAGACAGTTCCATTGTTGTCCAGAATAAAATAGACTTTTTGAGCAGAGTTTATGCAAAGAAGCATGCTGGTTTTTCAGGTGTGCTGTTTGGTGTTTCCTGGGGAAAAAGTTGTATTAGCTGAGTAGTGAGAAAGGCTTTTTTTTCTTCCCTAGATTTGCATTTACCAGTAGTTTGTGTTAGCACCTGTTCTAGTAGGTAATTTTAACAGACCAAAGGAAAAGGAGCCTAAATCAAACACTGAGTAAAGGCAAAGATTTTTCTCAAAGCAGAACTTGGAAAGAAATTCTGCTGTGCAAGTCGTACTCTGAACTTCAGCAATGCAGGTTGTTGTGCAAAAAGCCTGAGTTCAAGAGCCAGCTCATGACTGGCAGAGGGACAAACTCCATGGACAAATGTCAGAATTGGTGGCTGAGTTAGCAGTGACCTTGTGCTCCGCTGTGCCAGGTGGGCTTGTGTGCTGCAACAGGCAATGCAGACAGAACAAAACTGTGAATAAAGCAGGTGCCCAAGTGGCACTTGGCCGTGGAGAACCAGAGGAAAAAGGGAGCTAATCATTATTGGATTAGAGTTTCTTAATGTAGTCTGTGGATTACTGCAGCTGTAAATATTCCTTGAGAGAGCCCTGCTGCCAGGGCCTCATGATGAATGGCCACCCTTGGAGCTCTCCTCTGGGAGTGTTTAGAAACTGAGAAAGTAGAAATAGAGTAAATAGAGCACACTCCCTTTCCCATAATTTATCCTACCTTTGCACACTGAGTTTTTCATTGGTTTGGTTTGGTTTTTTTTTTGTTTTTTTTTAGTGGGAAAAATATAGAAGGGCCCAAATAACCTTCAGCCTTGCAGAATCCTGTTCTTGCAGCTTCTTTTTGACTTATGTCTCATGGAGGGTTGGAAGAAAGGTGCTACTGGGTCAAGGAGTCATAATTTTGGAAGCTCCTTCACCAGATGTACCTTGGGAACATCTATATTTTCTCATTTCCTCTCCCAACACTTTATCTTTTGAGAAATGGTTACATTCGGAATTAAATAAGTGTAGAGTTGAGAAATTTCTGAATTGTTTTAATGAACTGTGTTGGCTAATAGGAGCTGCCTAGATTTCTATGGACTCATGGATTTAAATTATCTCAGTTTGCTTCTAGTGTAATGGTAGTAACATTTTAGAGTTAGAGACAGCAGACAGATGCAGAAACTATGGTACATAAAACTGAATTTGTTTTAAGAAGCATATTGAGATAAATAAAAATGTATTTGTATAGATGCATAATTGTATTTTTGTTTTCAACATAAGTACATTTAGTGAAAAATTACTGGAAAATAACTTGCAGATAAAGAGGAAATACAAAATGTTGTACTTAGAGCATGATACAAGCTGTTTATGGAATTAATAACAATTATGTTCTCAGAGGTCATTGGTACCTTTAAAAGGTAAAACTAAACACTAAAACTACTCTAAACTTTAGATATTTAGGGATTAGGAGATCACTTTGCCTTGCTCTTGATAAAAGCCTTGCAGTGGTTCTACCAGTTTTCTATTTTTGTCTCCTTTTTAATCTCAAGCTTCTGGTGCTCTCAGTTGAGATGGGTTACCTTAAACCACAGTGGTTAAAGCAGTGTGACTTTTTTATTTTCCTTGGGGAAAATAATTGTTATATAGTGGTAGAGTTAACAAAATACATGCCTTTGCTAGTTTTATTTACTTCTGCAGCACTCACTAAAATGAGATTTCTAGCCTGACTAGGATATTTTGCTCTAATATAATATAGAGGAGAAAAAAAAGAAAGGTTAACTTACTCTAAAGATACACTGTGTCCTGCTATCCATCTTCCTGTTTGGTTCCCTGAGCTACAAACCTTTGAGGCTGATGATTATAATTATCTGTTTGACAGTGCCTGAAAAAATACAGCATAGTTCTCAAAAAAAGACTGGCAAAATAATCACTTCATAAGTTAAAACTGTGACTCTCCTTATGGGTCTATCATTTCAAACTTGTATTGAGTTGTTCACCTGCATTTATGTTTTGGTGTTAGGACTAGCATCAGTATTTCTGCCTTGAGGGTCAGAACGAGTCCTTCTGAAATAATTGAAGAGCAGGAGATTAAAAATGAGGCTTTCACCATACACATTAAAGGTTTTGCTTTTGTTTTGGAGTAATTTATAAAACCTATTTTGGACCTATTGTTAATTAGGGTCCTTGCTCCCTTCCAGCCCACCTGCCCTCCCTTTCCTGCAAACCCTGCTCAGTTTGGGAGGGAGAAGTTCCCTTTTCCCTTCGCTGTTCCCTTCCTCCCACCACCACCCCCTGTGTGCAGACAGCTCTTCTTGGCTGAGAACAGGATTCTGCTTCAAAAGAACCCCAAGCCAAAACCACAAAACAAACAAAACCCAGCTGAGAGTTCTTCCTCCTGGGAATGACTTTGTGCCCTGGCTGATCCCTTGGGAGATGGAGAGCAAAGCTACCAACATCCAGAGCTTTGATGCCTGGTAGGGATGGGAGCTGGTGCTGAGATAATCCAGCAGGCACCTTCCTCTTCCCTGCCTCTCAAAGCAGGCTGTAATTTTGCTGAGTGTATGGACAGTCCTGACTGAATTGGATGTCAGAAGAGAGAAAGGAAACGGGCATTTCTGTCCCTCCTGGAGCTGAGCCACTTTCACAGTCCCTGTGAAAGTGTGTGAGCATCAGCATGGAAGGTTCACTCCAGCTTCTGTATTTTATTTTTTACTCTCCCTTTGAGAATCTCATGGAACTCTGAAATTTAACATTCCATTCCCTGAAGTAGTCTCTGTGTTCCCACTTGTAACTTCTCTGTTACAATGTGGAATTTTAGGTGCATCTCAGCTGCCGTCAGGGCAGGTAGATCTGGTTGTGACTTCAAGGAGATGAAGCTTAATAAAAGTTTATATACCCTGTTTTCAACCATCCAAGGTATAAAATTCCCCTCTCAGCTGCTGAGTGTGCTGGAGGCACAGGAGGTCATGTTCTGGGGTGGAGAGGTGAGAGCAAAGCTGTTACAGAACAAGGAAGAAAATGGCAGTGGGGAGAGAATGGATGGGAGAACTGGAAATTCAGACCTAAACTCTTGTACCACATGCTCTGAGACACACCCTGAGCTCCTCAGTGGCATCAAGTGGGGGGAGAAACACCCTTGAGCCCAGCTCTGAGGCTCATTTTGCTGCCCTCAGCCATCCACAGACCCATGTTCTGCACAGAGACAAAAACCCTAAATAACAAAACCCAGTGGATTTCATTTTAAAAGTTCTGAGTAAAGCAATAGGTATTGCCAAGACATGGAGAAACCTTTAGTTCATACTTGTGTGTGGAGTATTTTGTGAAAACATGAGCACACCAAAACACCCCCCCCAACACCCTCCTGTGATGAGAGCAGCAGTAATTAGTGGTGTTGTTCTTGCAGACTGACAGTAACATAGTGGCTGTTTTATTTGCCCTGTAATATGTAATGAGCATTCCATCTGGATTATAAAACAACACGATGGATGAATTGGGCTGTATCGATTGAGTCTCTGTACCAGTCAGTAATCATTTGGTTCCTCAAGCTTTTATGCCTTCAGAGCAGGAATTAAAAAATGGTTTAATTAGAATGTGGGGAACTATCCCCTTCAGTCAGCATCTGCTAACAATAAAGATAAAGGGATTGAAGCAGAAAGACTTGTTAAAGGATGTGGGAAGTCATGAAAGGCCACATGAAATGGTGGTGTTCATTTCTTTATCAGACTCTATGATTATTTGTACTGTTTTTTAAACTGGTTTACTTTTGTTTTTTTATGTTTTCCTCATGTAATTATAGTATCTTCTACTTAATCTAGTATTTCTCAATGAATGGCTGTTTTCTTAAAGAATTGAACTTAAATTGTCAGTATTTTATTGAAGCAAAAATATTTAGAGCAACTAGTAAAAAAGAACTAAATAAATTAATTCAAAAATAAATACCTTTTGTCAGTAATCTCCATGACCAGCCTCTATCTAATTCTATTTCTTGTACAGGTTAAAAAAAGCAAACCAAAGCAGAGCTGAATCCTTTAGAAGTTAATAGGATGTCCCCAGGGATGTGTCCTTTCTACTCCTTGCTGTTGGCTTTTCCACAGAGCTGCTGACCAACCAAAATATCTTTTTGTCAGACTTAATTTTCTCTAGGGTATGAGCATGCTAAGGCAAATAGGTGGGATTTAAGACTCAGTGGAGGGCAGAATTTTGTGTTGTGCATTTTGGAGCCTCCTCATGCAGCTCCTGCTCCCAGGAGCTCAGCACAGTCACCACTGCAGCCAGGGCAGAGCTGCAGCTCCAGGAAAGGGGAGAACCAGCAGGGCTTTAACAAAGATTAAATCAAGAAAATTACTATCACTCCAGGATGATACTTGTCCATCTTCAATTCTGATGCTGGGGGGAAGGTTGGAAAGGAGAAGAGAGGGATGTGTGCTCAAGTAATGAAATTTAAGATGAAGCACTAGTGATTTTTTGGTAGACTTTGTTGAACACCCTGGGACATGCAGGGATAGCTGAGGATGTTACCTAGCAACTGCTGGAAGGGGATTAACTCCTTGGTACCCATCCTTTCTGCCTCCCCAATAAACTGAGAATACAAGCTGAATTTTTACAGAGAAAAATTTGGGAAGGTTTCTGCTATTTGCAGTGTAATGTTTTATGGAGGCTGTAATTAAAATGTTAGTAAATGAAAATAAAATAACCTTGAAATATTATAGTTCCTATTTAAGCTACTGTAAGTATTTTAGGGCTTGTGAGTAGGTTGCTTACAACATTTTAGGGTTTGTGTGGAGGTTCTTTATAACCATGACAAACATGTCTATCACCAGCTATAACACTCTTGCATTTCTGCAGCATGAATTTCTCTAATATGTAACATGCATGTGATGTGAGTCATTTACTCACTGTCTGCAAATGGGAATCTCTTGAAGATCTGGGATGAAATTTTTTTTTCTCTCTAAACAAAATACATCAGTTCCATGCTGTAGATGAGACTCCCAGGAGGAATCAAGATTTTCTAGTCAAGGACAATGGTTACTCTGGTGAAACCAGTTAAATACAGTAAAATCATTGGACTTAAACCAATTGAAGATGTAACTGGCAATATGGCATTACTGGATATCAGCTGGTGTTGAGATGGAAACTCATTTTAGATGCAATGGTTTTGACAGGTTGCTAAGTGGAAATGTGTGGAAAGAGAGGAGGAGGTGTTTAGTGGGCAGTAAGGAATACTCAACTATGAGTATTCTAAACCAAAATAAGGACAAGGTGACCTTAACTTACCCTAATACACTTTTCCCTACGATGGTCTGCTCAATATCTTTGTGAGGGTGTTTGGCTATATAGTATTTTTTAGGTATTCCATTGCCTTGTGTGTTTTATAATTGAATGAACGTATCTGCAAAGAGGCACCAGACAGGAGAGTCCAGCAAATCCCCTGTCAACAACAGGGGCAGGAACCCAACTGCCCAGTGGGTAGTTAGGTGTGTAATCTTCTATGCTGATGTATAATGTGAAATACACAGTGTTATACACAAATAAACACAATTTTTTCCCCTGGTAACATTCCTATATTACTGTATTAGCTGCAAATTCAGCAGAGAGTTGCAGGCAGCATGTCTTAGTAGGCTGCAGTTATTAGAGCTGTTGGTTTGTGAGCCTTCAGTCTCCTAAATGTTCTCATGAAAACTGAGGTGTAGAAAGTTAAATGATTTCTCTCATTTGTTATTTTGGTTTTGCTCTCTTGCTTTTATTTATATTTTCTTAACCTTTTACAGTTTCCTCTAGGTGAGCAGGGATTTAATAATAGTAGGTTTTATTATGCAAAAGCAAAGACTGGCTGAAAACGGATGAAAGCTCCAAAGAATAATAGAACAGGATGTGCTGGTAGCTGCATATACAACTTTAAATTACATTAACAGACTGTAATGCTGTTACTGGCTCTACAGCTGAATATTGACTTGGATTTTGATTGCTTGAGCTAATATTTTGTTACTATTTCTCATATGAGAAATGTAATTTAAATTCTAACTTTTGGCGTGTCAAGTATTGCTCATGTTGCAGGTGACAGTTTAGGAGTCTCATACAAGAATATTTTTCCTTTGTTCTTTTCCTCATTGTTCATGATTCTGTCTGACCTGGCTGGCTTTGCACTGAGGCAGAGTAAATGTGTTCACTTATGGTTTACTGTGCCTGCAATGGAGGTGGTCCAGTCCAGTCCTTCATCTTGGCACCGGTTCTTTCAGGTGAGGTGGGAAGCTCTGAGAGAGATTGAGAGCAAAAAGAACTTTGTGTTCGTCTTATGTTTGCAGAAGCTGATGATGACAAGGGAATGGTGGGGTGGTCATTGAGGGAGTTGCTCCTGTTTCTAATTTTAATTTTGAAGCCAAATATAAAGCTTTGCAATTTGTGATTTTCTTTGCACTGCAGTGTTAACAGGGAGCTGTTTTCAAGAAATGCTTTCCTGTGGAGGGGTGGTCACAGCAGTTTTACAGAAACTCAAAGCCAGAGCAGGGCAGGAGCTGCAGTTCACCTTCACCTGCATCGTGCAAGCCCTACAGAAACAGAAGCATAATGGAGTTGACATTTCATTATCTGAAGCATGGCTTAGCAAAACATTTTGTCCATCTGTAATTCCAGTACTGGGACCAGGATGCACCTGAAATTTGGGGTGTTCACTGTAGCACATCCACTTCCAAACCATATTTCTCCAACTGTGTTAATTCCTCTGAGCAGTTTGACTGTGGAAAGGGCAGCCCTTTGAAAGGGGATCATGGATGCCCTCATGGGCTCCAGCAGAATTCCTGCAGGCTGCACTGGGGACTTGTTCTGTGGTTTTGGGTATTCCACATCCTGCCTCCCTTCAGCCCCAGCACTGCAGTCCCAGTAGGTTATATCCAATTTTTTCTGGGTGTTTTCCTCCACAACTGGGAGGGGTATTGCAGTTCCATTGTTAGTTACTGATACTGGCTTTTGTCACACTCTACTTATTATTTTCTTGACTTCATGGAATGCATTTAATAAGCTTAAAATTGGACAGTTATTGTACATAGTTTTATGAATGGCTGATTTGTATTCAGACTATCTAAATGCCATAAGTGTATGTTCTGTTGTTTTTTCAAGACTCTTTCTTGGAAACTTCTATTGAAATTGGAGATGATCTACATAAAAGGATCAGATCTTATAGGAGAGTCTCAAATAGATTTTACTTCCTCATTGTAAATTTAAAAGCATGACATTTTGAGATTAATTATTTACAGAAGAGCTTGCATTTAAATTTATAGTATGGATTTTTAAAAAATAGGCAGACATGACTGAAGTCTTAAAACATTTCTCAAACTCAAGTTTGAAAGGCATCAGTGGTTATTGAAGACAGTCATGGAGACAAATTTCAGTTTTAGACAAACTTGCTTGCCTCCATCTGCATTATGCTTTCTTTAAATACATTAAAAGTTTTTGTAGCTATACTGATTAAGTGGAATCAGGATGTTCTGGATGTTTATCTTCCCTTTCTGCTGATTCAGAGAGTAATAAACAAGATACAGAAGGACAGAAAAAGACTGATATTAATTGCTCCTGCTTAGGAGCAATTTAGGATGGCTGCAAACAAATTCAGCCATTCAGAGCCATCCTTCATCCCCTGACTTGGAAATGCTCAGTCAGAAAAGATGTGTCTACTGACTCCATCCTAACTCTGGGTTTTATCCCCTGTGACTTTTCAGTATGTGTTGTAGGCTTAGTGTTTTTGTTAATGTGAAATGTTGAAAATAAGACACAATTTTTGTAACAGTAGTGTAAAGGAAAATTTCCATCGCACACTGTGTGACATCAGCATAAAGACCATGTTCTCCCTGTCTCCTTACAGAGTTTGGATAAATGAGAATTACTGATGATTCACTCAACACCCTGGAAGTCACTGTTGCATCTCAAAGGCACATCCCAATGTAGAATGTTAAATTGCACTAGGGCAGTAGCAAATGTTTTTCTGTGACTATTTGAAATGCTAAGCTACACAGATTTCTTTCCTTTCTGATTTTTTCTTATTGTCCTTTCACAGACATTAACACAGATCAGGCTTAGAATATAACATGACATGAGGCCACAGCAGTATAAAAGAGGTCTTTGAAGCTGTTTCTTTTTCTCATGCTTCATTCTTAACAGGGTTTCTGTGTTCTAATTCCTTTGCAGTTCCAAAGAGAATTACATTTCAAGTTCCATAATTGCACCAGGGAATTGAAACCTTGTTTAAACAAATAAATAAAAAAATCAAGTATTGTGTCCGAGACTGATTTTATTGACAGCTAGTATTGATGGTGATGTGCCAAGATTCATCAAGAAAATGTTTTGAGTATTGCACAAAAATCCTGTTTATAATGAATATCCATGGAAAGTACATCAGGCGTTACTTGAGCCACTTTTGACACACACTTCTTGACCTCACTGAAATGTATTTGGGAAGTTCTGTGCTAGTACAAACACCTAAAACCTCATAAATCTAATGTTTTACAGAAGCTGAATTACCACATTCATTACTAGTTGTCTGAAATGTGATGGTTGTGATGCTGCTTAGTCTATGTACTTTTATGGCACTAATATTAATTTACATTTACTCCTAGTTTGCCTTGGAACTCCAGAGGGATGGTGAATTGGGCAAGAACACTTTGCCAAAGTGCAATACATTCATGCCTCCTTAAGCCTCCCCAGAATGTCACGTGTGCTGGAATCCCTCAAACAAACTGAAAATTTGATGGTACCAAAAGTGCTACATCTGGTTTTATCCCGTCTCCTATTGACCTGCGTGATCTTTTCTTCTTCCTTTAGGAATATGTTATATTCTCATGGCTAATTTTTGTTGTTTCCCTCTTTGATCAATGAAACTTGTAGAAGACCTGTGTATCCAAGAGAGGAGTGTCATTTAAATAAATGGAGAAACGACTGAAAACCAGCAGAGCTTTGTCCTGCTGGAGCTCCTGCAGGTCCTCCCAGCCTCCGTGATCCCACCAGGGAGCTTCCCCCTCTGAAGGAATCATCAGTTCCAGAACTGCTGATGCTGACACCCCAGTGCAATTGCACAATTGCACCATTTGTGGTTCAGATGTGAAGTCAGACTACAGCCCTTTTAAAAATCAATCATGTTTAGTATATTTGAATAAAATGCTACAGTCAAAGAAGTTTTTGTAGAATTAAGTCAGTAGTTTTTAATCACCTTCCATGCAAATTTATATTATAATATGACTTTTTTTTGTTTAGAAGCCTCAAACTCTTGCATGTCCCCTGTACCCGTTGCTTGTAGGCACTCAGACTCTAAAATAGAGCATCTTATTTTATTTAATGGTGGGAAAAAATCCATTGAGCAATATTATTCTGAGAGACAGTGGATGGCACTGTTGATTTGCAGCTATGAAGCTACAAAAATGAAGCAGGACAGGACAACCTTAAAAAAAACCAAAACCCACCATACCACTCGCTCTGAAAAACAAACAAAATTCCTCACTCCATCCCCCATAAAAAAACTCAAACTAAACCATAAAGTAGTGTCTTCTTAAACTGGATGGATTAATTTGCAAACTATGCAACAGTACTCATAAATTCTCAGACAGATGAAGATAACATGTAAGATTCATAAGCTAGCAAAAAAAAAAAAAAAGAGACGAAATTGGGTCGCTTCTGTCTGTTCGTTTGACATTGTGGTTTTGTTAAAGGAGAAAGAAATCCCAGCTGGCTGAGGTGGGCCTTAGTGATGGTAAATTAATTTAGCTAAAGCACTGGAAGAGCAACACGCCCTCTGTCCAGGCAGGATTGTCAATATTTGTGGGGTTTGAGGTTTGCTGCAGCAAGATCACACCTGTGCAGAGGAGGAAGAGAAATGTGTTCAGTCATTTGGGAACTGCTTACAGATGTTGTGTAGAAAATAAGGTGTAGTTTTCACATCTGGTTATGGTGAGGTGGAGGCAAGGCTGATGTGGTATTGAAGGTTGCTAAGCACAGAGCAGCAGGGGTTTAACACCCTGGAATTGTACTGGGCTGTGCATCAAGAGATTGGATTCATCTGAAGGTTTGGTTCTTTGTTTTTGATCAAACCAATTGCACCATCAAGATATTGGGTTCATTTGAAGGTTTGGTTCTTTGTTTTTGATAAAGCCAAATGTACCAATTGTTTTGTCCAGTTTTATTCTGGAGTGTGAGGTACACATTTGACCAGCTTGCCCTGTAGAAGTCAGATCTGGCTCTGGCCAGTCTTCTGGTGAATGTGTGGTAATCTGTCCAAATCACATGCACAGAAATCCAATATTGAGCGAACAACTTAGTATTTATCTCCTCAATGTCTTTATGCTTGCCTGTCAAACACCAAAATTCAATTCAGTTTCTGTCATGTAAATGTCATTTAGAGAGAGATTGAAACTATTAAGGGAAAATATCACCAAAAGATGAATAAGACTGTCATTATCACTAATCTTTCTTTCTGAGAGTAGCAACATCTCAAAAGAGAAAATTTATTTGTGGAAGTTTTACTCAGTTTTCAACTTATGAATTTGATGCTACAACATTTCTACAATCCACCAAATATCTAAGCCCTTGAGAATTGCGTACATGCTTGGTAGCTCACAACCATGCAGTGCTGCACATATTTTATCCTTCTTTAGAAAGACAAAGCCTGTTTAGTTTGTAACAGTGAGGGGAAGAGCTCAGTTGCAATTATGAGAAATTATGGCTTGACTAATTTGCCACAAAAATAAACCCAATGGCTGGAAAGAGAAGTACCCTTGTGAGTAATAATAAATTATTGAATTCATCTTGGTGTAAATAACATGAGAGCATTTCTTATAGAGAATGAGAGACAAGATAGGAACTATGGAGTTACCATTCAGAAATTTCTTATTTCTTTTATTATTTGTGCTTTTAAGGGGATTAGCATCAAATCAGGTTCAATATTATTGAATTTGAAATTCAACCTGTTGAATAAATCAGTCCCAGAGACAGCAGACAGGGCTGTGCCTGCTCTGCAGTCAGCACATTGCACAGGATGCAAAAGGTGCTGCTCTTCTTCTCTTCTTCATGTGAAGAGTGTCAGGAAGGCACTGGGTGTTACTTTACTGTGTTCTCATCAAAGCTTCCAGTAAAGGTTGCTTTTTTCCTGTCATGAGATCTGGATGGAAAGCTGGAAAGGCTGACTTGGCTACTCAGAGGTAAATGGTATTTTAATCGGGGGTATCAGTGTTGGCTGTCAGTCCATTGATGAGAGACTCCTATATACACACACTTGTATGAAAGCCATGCCTCAACACTGATAAAAATTATTATATAGGTTGATAAATTTGTAAAAATAATTAGGTGGTCATCATTAGACAAAAATTATTTTTTTAGAAACTACTGTTGCATCATCTCTGTGATGGCTTTAAAGATTGCAAGGGGCTTCTCCTAAATTAACACCTTTTGACACCAAAGCAGCACAAAATATTGATTCCATAGCTATTTAATCTGTATCCTGTAATCATCAATGAAAGCCAGTTTTTATTTCCAGAAACACATTTATAGTCTAATAATACATTGCCTTTAGGGGATGGTAATGAAATTATACCCCTCTCAGTGTGAATTTTCTGCATGTGAATGCCCTACAAAATCTCTCTAGCATTTGTGCCAGCTCTAGAAACCTCACACACAACAGTCACTGCAGCTGCTTCTGGAACAGATTTTTGATGTGCTGTAAGGTGGCAAGGAATGTTTGTTTCACCTGCCATGGGGGCAGTGCCATTTTTGCATGCTTGGGCCAGGAAATGATCAGTTCATCTTATGTTTGATGGTTTGTATGGACCCTTGTTGCTTCTGTAAGAACAAATTATTGTTCTAACTAATGAAACATTACCTTTTCCAGCCTGGATGCAAGGGCATCCACAGGGCTGCTTTGCCTACACAGGATTCAGGATTAGGTGCAAGGGATAATTTTAACAGTCCAAAAAAATTCTATGCTGGTGTCTGTTTTCCTGCTTGATTACCTGTAAG
The DNA here is from genome assembly GCA_013396995.1 of Dicaeum eximium. Taxonomy (NCBI): domain Eukaryota; kingdom Metazoa; phylum Chordata; class Aves; order Passeriformes; family Dicaeidae; genus Dicaeum; species Dicaeum eximium. Next base: position 363,805 of record VWZP01003889.1, read on the forward strand.
GAAATACCTCAGGAAAAGAATAGAATTGGACTTTCAGTGCTGTGTAGGAACTTTGGCTAATACAGTATTTTTGTTTTTTGTACAGTACCTTTGTTTGTTCTTTTTCTAAAACACAAAACCAAGGTGGTTGCTATGGACTCTTATTATCAGTGTGACATTCCTGAGATGAGGATCCTTTGAGATGGTGAATGGGTTTGCCAATTAAAAACAATGGGAGGAAATGAAACAGTTTAGTCATGGAGGAGGATAAGAAAAATGTAGTTGTGAAATTCAAAGAAAGGAGAACAACAACAACAAAAAAAGATAATGATGAAACAGCTAGCTGAAACTAGTTTCAAAATTTAAGAAGACTGCAGAGCCAATCCTTTTTTCTGCTTAAATTCCCAGAGAGGAAATTGAATCTGGCCTTCTGAAATGCTAGGGGAAATAGGCTGTGCTAATAGAAAAACCTCAACATGGATATCAGCCAGCAGTAAAGTAGAAAAATATGGGTTTGTGCCAAAAAAGTCAGGCTGGAGATACCGAGTAAAATTGCAGCTTCAGTGTTGCACCTGTCCAACTTGTAGATCCTGATACATCTTGTCTCTAAATATGCTTTTTTATTAATTTTTTAAAAAGTAATTATTTAAAATATGTTGTGATTGATATAGTTTGTTATTTAATTTATTAAAAGCATAATTTCTTCATTAATAGCTATGCTGAAGGTAGAAATGTTTGAGAAATGTCTGTTTAAACTGAGAAGTGGCACTGGGCAGCTTCTTGGTTCTATTCTACTACATATATATTATTGTATACTGCATGGATATGTCAATTTTATGTTGAAAGGGCCTTGTTTACTTTTGTAAAGGTTTTTTTGGGCCTTGATGGTCTCCTGGTTAAAATGTGAAATTCTCCTGCATTATCCAACCAGCTGACAGGTCAGATGGGTAGAGATGGAGAACATAATAAATCTCTCCTTCAGGAGTGTCCCTGCTTAGTGAAACTCTGTTTTTATTGAAGCAGTGACCTGAATCCTGGTTATGCACATTTGCCATGTTCCCAACCACTGAAGTGTCTCTTTCCTTCCTCTGCATTCTCCCTGCTTTGCTGTGTACATAATTTACTTGGCATGCTGGAGGAGAAACTAGAACATAGCTGAAGTGAAATGGGACTGCAAATCTGTGATCAGGATTAGAAGCTTGGTGACCTTTAAGATCTCATCTCTAAAGAGCATCTTGCTGCTTCTGGATAATCCCTTTTTTTTTTTTTCCTTAAATTTGGAAGTTTTATGCTTGTAACAATGCAAAATGGAATATTTGTAATGCTTTGGAAGCTACTGAATGTTGTTCATGTGTAGATGAGAAACCTTAGTGGAGTTTTCAGGACCAGAGGTGTTATGTTTCAAATCAACCCCACCAGGGGAGTCTTTCTGGTAAAATGACTTCTTGTGAACATAAAACTTGTGAACATAACTCCTGTTATGTCACTCAGTTGCTCTTAGTGTTATTGATGTGAAAAATAGGGGATGGAAAGGAATCACATCATAAAGAAAGAAAACCTCCTAGAATTACAGAAGTCAAGTCAACATATTACAAAAACAAATGTCAAAAAGCTAAGGGAAAATGGCTGAGTCATTGAACATCATGTTCTACAGAGCTTTCATGGTCCTAAAAAATGTAAAAATGTATTATGTTATATACAGCTGAGCATCAGGAGATGGCAGTAGTGCTCGCGGAATTGCAAAATAAGGATATTGGGGAGAAATCTCTAGAAATTAAAATAACCTGCTTTGTAAATTTGCCAAAGCAGGTAACAATATTCTAATTTATTAGAACTGTGTACAATCATCCTATTTTAATTGCAGGTTTTATTGACTATTTGGTATGCTTAGCCTAGAATTTATTGTTTTTTATTTAAAAGCATTGAAAACTGCCAAATATGTTTATCAGTAACATATTAATATTGGGATTTGGAAAGACTTTCTAGAACAAATGTCTGATCTTGTCCTTGACCAAATTTATCATTTAGGTCTCGTGAAAGGTTAAAAACATCAATCTTATTCAGGGTATCAGCTTTTAGCAGGTACTACATAAAAGTATTCTCTGCTTCCTAGGCAGAAAACTATACTGGTTTATATACAGTCATTTAATTTTACTGAGTATGTCTGTGACTCAGAAAATGTGCTTGAACTCATTCTGTGAAATAATGAAAAGGGAAGTGCTTCTTTTCTGTGCAGAGTTTCCAGATGTGATCTTTGTGTTGTTACGTACCTTCGGTTTCCTTCAGCATGTATGTGATACTTAAAACTTATTTTGGAGGTGAATTACAGTTAAATGCTTTGAAATGTCCCAAAGGGGGAAAAAGAAGTCTTTTTATGAAGTTAAAGGAAGCAAATTTCAGAGGAACTGGAATTCTGTCTTATTAGTGAAATATAATTCAACAATAAATGTTGAACAGTAGAATATAATATGTAGCTAATGAATAAATGAGGCTATGTGGAGGCTTTTAAAAAATTATTTATGAAAGAGAAAATACTGAAAAGCAAAAGTTTCAAGTACTGTAACTATGTGGAGAGAGTATGCTCATTATTCTAAGAACATTATCTTTTGACTTAAGACCACAAACAGCCTTGTTTTTTTAAAGACAAACTTATGCACTTCAAAAGTTATCATTATTAAACAACAGTGTCTCGAAAATACAGCTTGGCATTGCTGAGGGAATTCTGTTGTGACCTGTGTGCACCATTCCCCTGCAGAGTCACCTGCAGGGCTGCTCCTTCAGTGTCACACAGCTGGGCCACAGCTGGCTGAGCTTGATCCTGGGGATGCACAGCAGTCCAGAGCAGGGATAGGGATCCTTGGGAACTGGAAAGATCTTTATTCCCTGGGCAGGACACGGACACAGGGTTGGGACCTTCTGAAAGGAGCTGCACTGGGTTGGTTTGGGTCCATGACCAAGGCTCACAGAGCTGTGGCAGATGTTCCAGCTGTGTCTGAGCCCTTGGCACTGCTGTTTCAGCCGGGGCTGGAGCTGGCTGCTCCCAGTTGTGCTGATTTGGAGAGACCATACCTGAAATTGTGTCATGGCAACTTCAAAGGTCAGAAAGGGTTTTCTGAAAAAACAGCAGTCAGCACACAAAATACCACACAGCTTTGACAGGCTGCAGTCCAGGGGATTGCTGAACTGGAGGAGGCTGCATTCAGGCTCTTATGTTAATCACCTTTGAACATGTGTAATCAGTTTTTAAATCCATCTTCATCACTGGCTCCAGAAATCAGTCCAATAATTTATTTACGTGTGTGTGTAAAAGATATTCCTTTTGTTCTAAACCTGCTGCCTGAAAAATTCACTTGGTGTCCATTAGTGCTTGTTTTATGAGAAGTAGTAACTAATCATTACTATCCATCCTTTTTTCACTTGGCAGTTTTCCTCAGCCAAGGAGTCTGACTCGATTTGAACCATCCTTGTATTGAGGCCTTTTTCTGTTTCTGATGATCCTTGTTGCTTTTCCCTTTTACTGTGTTGTTCTTGAGATGGAACACTCTAAACCACATGTGCTGTTCAGGATGCAGGAAGAACAAGAATTAATGCAGTGGAATAATGGTATTATTTTTGTCCTTTTCTCCATTCTTTTGCTAGAAATTCCTGGCAGTCTGGTTGTCATCTTACTGCCTTCTGGATGATGTGCTGATGTTCCAGGGAAAGATCCATGAGATATTCTTGGGTAGCATGAGCTGAATACTCTGTGGGTGTACTATGGTTACCTTTTTATGCCCATTTACAATGTTTTGTATTTATCTACATTAAATTTCAGTTGGCATTTTATCACCCAGTCTCTCAATGTTATGAAATCCTCTTGCAATTCTTTTTAGGGTTTATTACCTTGGATAATTTTGTATCAGCACTGAATATTATCACTTCTCTATTCATGCTCTTTCCAAAGCACTTATGTGTGTCTCAAATACCCCAAGTTTCCTCTACAAAGCTGTGGATGTAACCTCCATGTTTGGAAACTTCTTCTACTCTTGCTGTTCCTTTAAAGCTCTGTTGTTTATTCCTTTCAGCTTTTGGGGAGATAATGAAGTAGGAGAAAGGCTTTTAAAGTCACAGCTGTTAAAGTAGTTTCTTTACTCTCTCAGCTGGGTTTTAGTTCACAATATTTTTAGTCTTTGGCTGTTTGTAATTTTCTTTTGGTGAGTTTTGACACTGTCATGCACTTTTTCTTCTTGAAATGGAAAATTTTTAGGTTTTAAAAATTTCTTTTAATTTCAGGGATGTTGAATTGGAAAAACATGTAAGAATCCAGTATCAGAATGGTTACACTGTGAGATGTCTTGCATGATGTTTGTGTCTAAGTCAGGAGCTCTTGGAATTTTGTGGCTATTTTCTTTGAAAGAATCATTTGTGCTTAATAATTCTTTTTCTGTGATCTCAATATTTCCCACTCAGTGCATTGGTTGGTTGTATTTCACTTGTACAATACTTCCTTTCTTTATGCAAGTAATAAAAAATCCAGGGGAATTCTGCAGTGCAATTACACTGAATTTATTCTGTTTGGCTGTTGGCTTTCCTTCACAATAAGGCATTTCTCTGACAGCCAATTCTGTCATTCCTGCCACATCAATTTTGAAATATTGGTGTTCCAGTTGTTTTCAGAGGCCACAATTTGGAAGTATTTTCATCATTAGATTATATCATAGCTGCTGAAAGCATTACTAATTTAGTGGTGTGAGGACCTGACACCCTGTCAGTGTTATGTCTCTTTACAACTGGACATTTGGGGAGATAAATGTGGTGACTGGAAGCTGTTTTATCTGTCCACTCTGGGCTTCTCTCTGCCAGGGATTTATTGACTTATCAGCAGACCTGGCAAGAATTTTTGATCTTTCTTTATAGCACTGATAATCTTAGGGTTTTTTGACCTTTATTTTTGCTTAGGAGAAAATATTGATGCAATGTCCATTGCTGCTATTAACCATGAGGCTGAAGGCTTATTTCTTTCTAATATTTCTCCTTGCAGCAGGTGTAAGGGTTTGGAGAGTGGCAGATGATGTGTGTTGGCATGTTTGACAACACAGAGGGACAGGATCCAGCTCACAGAGTGGATTCCTCCACCAAGGAGTAGAATAAAACCCCTTCATGCCCTTGATATAAAACCATAGCTTGCTGTGAGAAACAGGATCAGAACTTTCAGAAAAGACTTTCCTACTTATTTTCTGGGATGGCCTGCTCGGATTTGGGGGTTTTTGGCTGCTCACTAGGAGCAAAATTTGATAACAGCAAGGAACACTTTCTACCAAATTCCACTAATGACAAGTTAAGTACTATAAGGGAACCTCTGGTAATGCAAAACTTTCACCTTTGTAGATTGTTAAAGTACATGACAATGGTTTCAATCTTGCAACGGGTAAGAAACATTTTAAAGTCTTTTTATAGAAAAGAGAGAGATTGCTTGAATGAAGAGTTGTTAGAGCCTAACTAAAAAGAAAAAAATGATTGTTACTTGATGCTGCCAGGAATGTCAGATACAGTGTTTTCCGTGGTTTTCTTTTAGGGAGCACTTGAAAAAAATCATAGCAAAATGTAGTGCAGAAGTCTGGCTTCCTGCAATCTTTTCAATTTTATTCTAATTTTTAATTGTGACAAGATTTGTGTCTGTTTAAGCATTGCATTGCTCAGTAACGTTTTCGGGGCAATGACAGATAATGTTAGATATTCCTGGTAAGGAGCATTATTGGACATGTTCTCCTACCACTACACTAAACATATTGCTCTGCTAAACTAATTACTCTGCTACCTTAATGTGGAGGGCTTCCCACACAGCAGTCATTAACTAATGGTTCTGTAACTAAGGTACAGTCCAGAAACTGGAAAACTGCTTTCTCTAAAATATTTGACTGTCCTAAAACTTGAATAGAAATCAAGAGCGTGTCTGAGTTGAGGGTGTATCTTCAGCAGTGTTCTATTTCTTCATTTCTGATCTCACTTCACAATTTCTTACCACCCTCAGGGTTACTCAGAAAGTTCCTCTTGCTCTCTCAGTTCACAGCATTGTGTATCTGAATTAACTTTGGTGCAGAAACGTGAGCATTTTGGCTTAGATGTCTTTTCAGTGTCAAGACTTAAAGGTTCTTAACAGAGAAGTTTGATAAATGAAGGTTGCAATTTTCCTTTCTTTTCCATACTACCACAGCAGATGACATGTTGAAACTCTGAACAAGGAATTGACAAAGAACCAAACCCTGTCCCCTAAACTAATAGGAAAAGAGGGCAGGGCATTAAATAAAAATATCTGTAGACCCAGATGATGGATTCATCTGTAGACCCACACTTTCCCAATGTGATTGCAGTCCTATGCTGCTGCTCCAGACCCTGCCTACATCAGCATCAATTCCTTAAAATACAATGCAGATAGTCATGGCAACACAGAGCTTTAATAGATGGCATGGGGAGTAGCCAGGACTTCATTTAAAGGGTTAGGCAAATCAGCCTCTGCATAATCTCTGTTAGTGCCAAGTGCCTTTAGAGTGCTCATTTTGCTGCCCTGCCCTGATTTGGAGACTTTCCCATGATTGAGATGAATCCATTTGTTGCACAGCCCATAAACAGTTTTACATTGATACCTAAAGGAACACTCCCTGGGCAAGAAATGAAATCATTATTTATGTAAAATACCACTATAACCTGGTAAGAAAAATTATATCACTAGCAACAGTTTATTGGTGACAGTTAACAGTTTAATGGTGCTCAATGTTTTCTCATGCATCCTTTTCTGCACAGGGACTGAATTCACACTCAGCCTCAACTGAATGAAATCTTTTAAAGATCTAACACCTTTCTCATAACATGTGGAATATATTTCAAATAATTAATAACAGTGAAATTATTAGGAAAAATAGAGCTGCACTGTATGTGCTGTGATGTTGTCAAGGTGAGTAACATCTGTTTCACTCTATTGACTTGACTGGCAAGTAACCATGGTTTCTGCCTTCTTCCTGCTCTCCATTTACACACTTTCATTTACTGGATAAATATACTGGACTACAGGAAAGGAATTGTTTCTACACTTTGAGGAAATAGAATCAAAGCAAAACATTCTCAGAGACTGAATGGCTGTGTGAATCATGGAAGAGCTACAAAAATATTGTACAATTATTCAAAGGGGTTGTAACAGCTGATTGAAGTGACATTACCAATGGCAAGGCTGGCAAACAGACAGTTATCTGTCATTAACTGGTGCCAGAAAGCTGAAGCTTTAAAGCTCAAATTTGAGTTTTAGGACAACTGTCAAGGGCTACATGTATGCCTCAAGCTCAGCTGGGATTCTAAATTCATTTCTGTTCTCTCGTTGAATTGTGCTGGTGAAAAGAGAAGTTTTGCTTTTTGTTTTTAAACAAAACCAGTATAAATTCGGTGATCTGAGCAGCAGGTTTCTAAGTCATATCTTAATGGTCTCCTATATGTTGAGTAACAAATGATTTTCTAAATGTTTGTGCTACTAAATGCCTTTTCCTTTAGAATCATAAAATCGTGGTTGTCACTGGCAGACTTGCTGAGGGTGCGCTCAGTCCCTCCGTCCATGTCACCAACAAAGGTGCTGAGCAGTGATAGTCCCAGTAACAGCCCTGAGGAACCCTGGCACTTTCTCCACATGGGCATTGAGCAGGGACTGCAGCTCTGTGTGTGAACATCCCAACAATTCCTTCTCCACCAGGGGGTTCGTGCCTCAAACCCACATCTCTCCAGCTTACAAAGATATGGGGTGGTGTCAATGCTTTGCACAAGCTCAGGCAGATTCTGTCAATCACTTAAACATCTGATTGGCTTTTATAGGGTTTCATCAGGCACTGATAGTTACTTTTTAACTTTACATGAATAAATTTCTTGGCACCAGCAAATTGGCTGGTTATTTATCTACTGGTTTTCTCTTTTTTTTTTTTTTAAACTTTGCTGGACAAAATAATGCTTGATTTGATCTGATTCCTTTGTCATAACAATTATTATTATGGAAAAATGGAAAAACTGTCTCAATAGCAAAGCCATTCTTTGCAATCAGTAATCAAAATTGATCTGATTAACATTCCTTTTAAGTGCAGGTCTTCACAACTGAAATAATGGGCTGTATTTAATATTGTTTTTTAGATATTAGCCTTTGAGATGTTATCTGAACTAATCTAAACATTCAAAGCTTTAAAGTTGATTCTTTCAACAAGATAAAGCAAAAATCTGTCATCTAAAAAGAGTAATTTCTTTGGGGTATATTGAGCTTTGTCTTCCTCAAACCTCTTGAAAATGTTAATTAGCACAAAATAAAGAACAGTGAAAAATGTCTGCAGTCTTCCTTGGAGACTAAAATTTGGGACAAATAATTTTGCACGTGAAGTGAATATGCAAGTGTAAAGAGATTTAAATATCTGATTTTAATAGGTTTCATCCCACTGGGAGAGACACTTTTGATTATCTGTGACCTATACCAATCATTGTGATTCTCCCTGTGGGCAAGTCATAATTTTAACAACTAATCAAACTAAGCCTGAAGGTTCTGCAAAATGCCAAATATCTACTTGCACTTTTGCTAGTTACAGAGCTCATACTTTCTACTGACCTTGTTTCAGTTTCTCAAACTACTTATTTTCAATCCACTGAAACGTTAATCTTTTAAAGTAGAAGTCCTTGTAAATCAAAATAAAACTTGATAACAAATGGTTGCCTCATTGGTTTTGGTTTCACAGCAAGCACAGTCATAAAATAGCAAACTCTCAGTTTAAATGAAAGTTGGTTGGCAGGTGCTGAGGCTGGAAGTGTGTCAGTAGTGCAATGGTACAAGCTAAGCCAAATTCTAAAGCAATAACCCCATTAAAATTGGTATCCAGTTCAGAGCACTGACCTAATCTTGCTTTTTAGGTCAGCAGCACATCTTGTCTATTCACTCTGCAGAATAGACTTTAGGAAGCTCCTTAGAGTCAGAACTGAAAATAGAGCTCTGCTGAGGTGATTTTGCTCTTCTAAAAATACATGGGCTGAACTGAAGCAGGAAATTCTGGATTTATTCATCAGAGTGCTCCATTCAGGAAACATTGTTGGGAAGCTTTAGGCAAGTCTGCATCTCAGTTCAATCTCTGCAGTAGTGGGAGTTAGAGATTTTAATGTTGCTCTGTTAGACACAGTGTGTTGAGCTTATGGTGCTGTTGAGCAGGGTAAACTCCTAACAGCAAAGGTTCAGGGAACAATCTTAGCTGTGCATGCAGTGTTGCATGGGAATCTTAGAGTCAAAGCCATTCCTCGAGGTAAAATGTTTTTAGGAAGTTGTTGGTACAGTTGTGTACAGAGTGAATGCTTGTCAACGTTCTTCACAGAAGCTAATAGAGTTATGTACAATGAAAACTTGCATTTAAATGAAAGGAAATATTGTACATGTGTAAGAATACTTCTCTGCAATTCTCCCACTTGCAGGCGACTTGATGGCTGTTATATGTAAAATTAGTGCAGAATTTGAATTACTGTGGCCTAGTGATGCTTATGCACAAGTGTGCTTTAAACAAAGAAAGTATGCAGCTTTTTAGCTGAGACTCAGACTCTGACTGGATTTCCTGTCTCACTCTTAATGGAAATAAACATTTCCTGATTAGAAAGATTTGGCTATACCAGCAGATGCTTTTGGGCTGCTGCTGTTCGATTCAGTTTGTGGTGTGTCAGCCAAAGCAGTACCTACAAAAATTACTGCTGCTCTCCATTGATAATTTATAAATCTAAATGCACACTGGGATTTTCCTAACGGGATTGCTGGGTTATAAAATCATTTGGCAAAACTTGAAGTCTTCATTGCTTCCTGAATTGTCTCAGAATTTGGCTTATTAATTGGTGTTTTTAGTCAACTGTCGAAAAAATTTGAGATTTGAAAGATGGTACACAGTAGAGGTGCTAATTGTCATCATGTTTGTTTACATTGATGTTCATTAGCTTTTATCTTGAGTAATTTTACAATGTTAATTGTAGTTGCATTAACAATCCTAATTTTGTTAAATGCATGCATTTTGTGTAACATTTCATGTTAACTTCATTCTGTTTAAACTTGGAGCATTCCTAGTTAGGCAGAATGTGCCTGGATAAGATCTTTTTAAAGAACAAATAATCTGCATTAAGGACATTATAAAAACATATTAAAAACTAGAAAAACTTGTGTGATATATTTGGTAAAATGGAACAAAAAGAAAGGTGCTATACAGCTGTATGGAAGAATATATGTAAAAAGGGATGTAACAGTTTTTACTAGACCACCTAAGGTAATTGAAAAATATGTCACTGAGAATCAGGCTGACATTTTGAAAGCTTTGCACAATTTCTTTGTTGCTCAGTTACTCATTATCATGATGCTTTTTGCATTTCTTTCCGACAGTCAGAGCTAAGTGGCATGGGCTGATCATTCCCACATTGTTTAGGGCCATCTCCCTTTGGAGCAGATTGCAAGGAGAGGACTGGGCTTGTCAGAGCTGAATTGGAGAGTAAGCTAAGAATGAAGGAGTATGGATGATCAGAGATTCTGTGTCTTAATTTTGTTGACAGAAACCTTTTTTCATTTATTGATGCAGATGTGGCTTAAGGCATCATCTGAGTATTGAGAGCACAATAAATACATTTAATCTAGCAATCACAGTCATGTTCTTATACTCTTGATTTGGTGGCTACTGAACTGGTCATGCTCTGGAGTTGATGTCTCCTAAATATTTATGGTGAGGGCTTGCTTTGCAGCTTAATTGTGTGTGATAATTAATGAACCTTCTCTTTGGCTGGATGAGTGCAAATATAACACAAGAGGCAGTGGGAGTAGCCCACCCTGCTGCCAACACCAGCACAGCTCTCCTGCCCTTTTTGGAGCTCTCCTGTCAATAATGTGTCCTTTCAAGGACACCTGATCAGATGCCTCAAGTTGTTCAATACACTGAAGCAGAGCCCTGCCAGAAATCTATAAAATGTGCTGTGCAGAGCTTATGGAATCCTGTTATTTTCTCCAAAAGCTGTCTCAAGGTGAAGTGTAGGTCAGTACTGGGATGACCATGTTTCAAAGTGCCCTGAGGATCCCAAATGTTGCCACTGTGAGTTCATCATTGGTTTGAGATGGTATTTCAGGCAAAAAACTGACTTTCTTCTCAGGAAGCAAGAGCAAAGTATCACCACTGAGGTTGCTGCACAAGCCATCATCAACCAAGTGGGTGATGAGATGACAAATTGGTCTACTACTCAAAAATAAATTTGTGTACAAGCAGAGAGGATTCTACACTAAACAAAGGTTGTGTCTCTCAAGGAAACAGTAGCCTCACGTGAGAACAATTTGGCTCCCTGTAATAACCCAAACACTCAGCACAGTCAGGACTGCTTTATGTGTGACCTGATGTTGGAATTCTATGTTCCAACACTATTCTGTGTTGGAATAGTCCATACTGACTGCTGCACCTGACTAAATAAGTGCATCCCAGACCTGTTGTGAGTAGTGATCATTATTGCCCCAGGTGAAAACAGAGCTTTCCTTAAATGGAATCCTTTATTAAAAAAAAAAAAGTGAGGGAACAGAAATCTTTCACACATATTAGCAGTGAACAGAAAATACTCTCATCATAAGTAATTATTTGGCTAAAATATTGTAATTACTGATTTCCAAAGGCTATACGTTGATTATTCTTTGTAAGTGAGGATTTGGTTTTTTTCCCCAGTGAAATAACAGTTGTTTCAATATCTTATAGTGAATTTTAACATTAACTTGACTGGGGAGAGGATGTGTGTGTATAAATAAAGTACTTTTCAGAACAAAATCATTTGCAATTATCATAGCAGCACCTGCATCCTTGGATTTTTGTTCTAAAATTGACTCTGCAAAGCTGGACTTGATGCATAAATTAAGGAAAGAAGCCTTTTTCCACGTTTACTGAGGCTGTTGTTGGTTTGCTGCTTTATGTAAGAGGCAAAGGCATGCTGTTTAAACAGGCTGTTTTCTTGAATGCTGTTTGATATTATTTTCTCTGAGTTAAGCTGTCTCATTAAGCCTTTTTGTAGTGAAAACATAATTGTGAATAAGACTTTATTTAACTTAAGAAGATTTGTATTCCTACATAATTGTCACTGTAGTGCTGGAAATATCTGTTAGGGTTTAGTTTTCTTTTCCTTCCAAGCTCTTAAATATGTATGTCACTTAAACATCTTGTTTGCAAATTTTAAAATGACTGGGAGTGCTGCTCTGGCATTTTCAACCTGTCACTGTGAATCTTGACAAAACACTGATTTTTATTTTTTGCTACTTGACAGGAAGGAGTGTCCCAAATCTAAAGACTTCACTTGCATCTTTAATTTATATGGGTTCAATGCCTCATGTTGGATGCTCCTGTGTGTGTGAATGCTGCACAAAGGACATAATGCAAAATCTTTAATCTAGTTTTGTAACTGAGATTTGTGTAACCAACCACATTCACTTTTGGATGTGATGTCTGCATAGGTGAGTCTGGCCTCCAGATTATATATTTATTTAGCTTTGAATGATTTAGGAATCAAATAAATGCCCAAACAGTAGACTTTTGTTGCCCCTGACTCAGTAACCAACCATATTAAGCAAGAAATAGTGAATTATACAGCAGTCAATGTTTCTACATGAGAAATGAACAGTAGTACATTTGTTCAGTATATAAGCTCAAGAAACTACTTACTTACTCTGGCCCCAAATCAGCCCCTTCCAAACTTTCAGCAGCAGTGTGAATTTAGGAATCTTGTAACTCTCAGAACATGATCATTTTAGTGGGACAACCCATGTAACAGATGTCAGCAGGGGCTGAGTGAGGACTTGTGAACTGTCTGAGGTCTGAGTCTCATAAATAAAGAAGACCATAAATATAAAGTACACTTGAGTACCTTAACCAAAAGCCTGATGTTTAGCAGGCTTCTATTTCTGGATTAAATAGTTATCCATATTATTTTTTTTTTTATGTTTCACTTTAAGTCAATACATGAGATGAATAGAAATACTGAGTGTATAAATATTCTGGAGCTGTTTATCTCAGGATAAAAAAGAAGTTTCAGGCAGTTTTCTGCTTTCTTGTCTTATTACCCAGTCTTGACATTGATGAGTGGCATTTGTTCACAGTGACAAGCTGACTTGGTGAAGGCTAGCAGTACTTCTGGAAGCAGAGTGAACAGGAAGCTTGCCTGGAGTTTTTGGAAATGATAGATACCTGCCACTGAGTGGTAAATGCAGTTTGAAATGACATTGTGGATAGCACATACACATTTTGATTCTGAAGTTAGTAATGCTCAAAGTGCCTCCAAATACTTTTGTCACTTGTTAAAATAGATGTAACTAGATTTTGCTCTAGTCAAACAGCACAAATATGAAATAATTGTCCTCAGTTTGGTGGAGCTGCCCCTCAGTAACTGCATTGCAGTTTTGCTGTAAAGTTATTATTGCCTTCTGCTTCGATGACCATTCTTTTGTGAGTTATGCTTTTCATATAAGGTCATCTAGAAAAGTGGCCTCCATTAATAGGACTTTACTAGTGCTTGACTATATGGAAGATATTTGTGGAAATGGGCAGTGGTATGGAATTATATGTTAAATTTAAAAAAAAATCTTCTAGTTGGGCTACTTAGGCCTATGTAATTACATTTTTCTTCTCCCTGACTTACTATGTCATTCAATTCTTACTAAGATACTATTTTTTTCCTAAATTTCAATTAGTAAAGGTGCATTATTATATTAAATGCAAGTTCTAGCTTTGGTTCTAGCTTTGATTTCTCAGTAATCCTGCTCTGTGAGTCAGGGTCCAGCTACCCAACAACCAGCCCGGGCAATCAGATAATAAATCACTGATTTGTCATGTTTTCCCCCAAGACACATCAGGAGAAGGAGGGTGAGCTACTTGGTACTCCAGTATGTGCAGGGTGATTTCGGCTGAATGGGACAAAATCCATCTGTGCATTTGGGATCTTACTGGAATGGAGAGTCCCAGTGGAGCTGCTGCATGAGGAGCATCTTTGGTTTGTCAGCAGTGGGAGCTGAGCAGGGAGATTCCTGCAGTTTGTGGGGGGCTCTGTGTGTGTGCTTGGTGGCTGCAAACCCCAGCCCTTTGCTGTGCATTCCACAGGGCTCAGTTGATTTTTTTAACTCCTGCTGTTCCTGATGTTTATGGATTAAAGCTGCCTTTGGTGATTAAACTGCAGTTATGGCTGCAGTCACCTCCCACAGCTGAGAAAGGGCTGCCATGGATATTTGGGTGTAAGGGGGGCCTTTAGGGGATGTTCAATGAAAACCGTGAAGAGTAAAATGTAAGGCACAGGAACTTTCAAAGATTGCAGTGCTTTGAAGCAAAACGTGGATTTTGGATGCAGGCAGAAGACAGACCTGCCCTACTGGCATGCTTTGTAACAGTTGTTAAAAGTGCACCTTTCTTCCATTAAGACTTTGCCTTTCTGCATTTCCTCTGAAACGCAGAGAGTGAGGGCGGTACCGCAGCAGTGCCACAAATAGTCCAGAGTGTCCCCACGTACTCCGGACTTTCAGTGGTACCCATGTGCCTTTTCATAGTGTCAGTTCTTGGAAAAATGGGCATTTTATACATTCTGGAGATTTCACATATTTTTTACTGCAGAAAACTGTATAAAGTATGCATGTTCAGGGATATTTCCTAAAAAAGTTCTGTTAGTTCTCTCTAGGATTGTAAAGGCACTCTGTGCAAATTCCCCCAGTAAAATTTACCTTTCAGCCTCTCTGTTGTAGTTAGGGGCAATACACTCCAAATCTTAATCAGCATTTCATTGCACTCCTAAATTTTACTGCTGCATAAAGAATACAAATTTTTTCTTTCCTCGGTTCCACATCATGTCTGCTTTCAGCAGTAATCCATGGTTAAAATATGAAATTAAAGTACGTGATTGCTGAGTGAAGTTTTTGTAGCATTTCAGATACACCAGAATGTCCAGGTAAGGGAGGCATAATGTACATTTTTGCCCAAATTCTTGCTAAGCATGTTATAACTGTGGTTAGGACTCGCCAGCTCCTTTTGCTTAGAAAAATCCAGAAGAATTAGAAAGGCAATAAGGATTAGTTACCTGTTAAACTTCCATTTCTGGCATGGAGATGGACACTTCTCTCTGGGGTTTCTGTGGCAGAGAAAGGTGTCTGACTGTAGCTCATTGTTTTGCTGATCAGGTCTGTCACTGCCTTCAAATCCACTAGCAAAAATTCTCTCAGGAGGGCCCATCCCTATTATAGCAGTGGACTGGATAAAAATTACTATTTTTACCCTCATGCTGTATCACAAGAGAAGGTCTAAAATATTAAAGCTGATTCAGGAAGTGAAATAGCATTAGATAGAGTATGATGTCACCTGTGCCTCATGACACATGTGTCACATGAGTGCATGTGACATAAATGAAAAATTATCAAATTCCTTCAGTTTGATCCCACAAGGGTAACAAAATCTCACTTGCTTTGGCATAATGTTACAGCAACACTAATACTGAATATCTTCTTTTCATTATCACCTTTAGCATGTTATATATGGGAGATAAGTACCATGAAGGAGTTAATGCTCTCTTTTCCATTGGTCTCATGAAATACTTAAAGCTCCTAAAATAAATTATTGAGCAGATTCCAGTATTTTTGGATTTAAATATAGATTATTTATTTCCTACTTCAGTAGGCACTGGGTATCAAGGCTGGCAGATCCCCAAGGAGGCTTGCTCAGAGTTGCAACACTGAACTCTCAGGTATCTTTGATCTGAGTTGCCAACATGTTCAGTAAAAGAATCAAGAAGACTTAACCTAAAAATGGGACTTGTGAACGCCTGACAGGGGAGCAGCAAACAGCTAATTATTAACTAATCAACCCAACCAATTACATCTTCCTCTGTAGTGTGGAAGTTTATCTTCTCTGGAGAGAATGACTTTTACTCAGGTCCACTTTTCAATTCCTTTGCATGCACAAGAAGCTGGAGGAATGTTGCTCTAAGCACAGCAGGTGAAATTTCTGCAGTCATGACCAAATTTTGAATAAAATTATCCCAGTCTGAGCCACCTCAGACAGTACAGAGGTGGGATCTGTTGTTCTCAGTGCCACAGGACACTTAAGTTATAATACCTATGTGCTATTCACATTGTGGGAAATTAGTGAACTTTTCACCCTTGTAACAGTACTGGAGATCTTTGGACATTCCTATTCTGCCAGAATAATTTAGCACAGTTATAATTGTAATCAATTAAGTGATTAATTTATAATTGAAAAAAAAAGGAAGAATAAAAGTGATTTACAACTTAAAATGTATTTTTTTTGGGGCAAAATAATTTTATCACGGTGAATAAAATTCAGTCATTTAAAACCTAATTTCATTGTGTTAGGCCTTAGTAATAAACAGGAAGCCAGGAACAGTAAATATTTAATTAGCTTATCTGTATCAAATGAGCATGGAGATTTTGCTGTATAGTATAATATTTCAATGCTCTTATTGAATTTTCTTTTTAGTAGGAAGGGTTTATGTTGAATTTCTGAGAAGTTTCCATACTGGATTTTTAATACCTACTTTTAGTAGGTAAAATGCTCCCTTCACTGAAATACACAATAAATCAAGGGAGGTTGGTTCAACTGCTTGAGTGTGCTACAAGCACAGTAATCAAAGAAATAAGGAGGTAATATTTCTGGTACTAACAGTTACATTTCTTTTGAACCAGGACTACAATGCATTGTGGCATTACTGCTTTTCAGCATTTTAACTACACTGCTGCCTCACTAGTGGGCTTTCTTCCAAGAATGAATTTTCAGAGTTGAACATAATGGGAGGGAAAAAAGCATCTCTTGGAATGTCATTTTTGGGTTTGGATACAGCCTTTTTGTTAAAGTGTCTTCTTACCACCCTGCATTTGACAGACTGTGTAACATTTGATTCTGGTCATAGCATTGGAGAGACACAACTCCTATTTCCTAAGACTTAAAGTCTTTGATATGGGGTAAAATCCTATGAACCTTCTTTGGGAGACATGGTAGTTTTTCCAACCTTCTCCTTGTCCTTTCACAGGTGGACAAGGTGGTAACACTCCTTCTGAGATTGTAAACTAAAATTAAACAGTGCTTGACAACTAAGGCAAAAAAGGAGACCAACTCTCCAACTGAAATATTCTGTTCTTACCCACATTCACCTCGTTAAAGTAAAAATCATCTTTGAATTTATCTTTTGAATACTTCAGATTCACTTTTGAAACAGCATACATGATAAATTACATGAGAAATTGGTAGCCAAGCCAAGCCCATGTTGTTACAAAAATGTCGCTAAGATTATTTTATTTTCTTTAATATTGTTTGTCTAAAACAACATAAACATTCAGAAAACAAAAATTGCAAATAAATCTTTCTTACCAAAGAGCTTAGGAGTCACAAGCAGGAACTTTGTGGGAATTGGCATAAAATAAGAGATGGGTAAATATTTTCATGAACAACTTTAGAGAATTATGTATAATAGATAAATTAATAATTCCTAAAGTTGAGAACAAAATCATTAAAAAGAAATGAGCACTAAATATTTGGATTGCTTCAAAATGTATGAAAAAGAATTTCCTAAACAGGTTTCTCATTCTGGATTCCTATTTAAAACCAGACTGTGGAAAGTGTATTGATTGTCTGTGCAAAATGTACAATGTCTAAAATTTGATAATAGAAAAGAAGGGCTTCAGCTTTATGGAAAGTTCCTATAAGGTTCTGGAAATGTTTTTTTGATGATGGGAGTCTCTTTTTTTGGTACCCCAATTCACATTATTTTGCAATGGGTGAGATTAGCACAGAAGACTCTCCTTGTGGTGGACAGCTCTGAATTTTTAGTGCCAGAATCTCAGGCAGAGCTGTGAGCAGACATCAGTTACTTATATTTTGTAAGGCTATTTTTACATAGGGTCTTAGCAGGTGTTAGTATAGCTAATGCTGCTCTTATGTTTGATTTCAGTGGATTTTCAGAAAGTTTGAACACTTTGTTATACAAAATCCCATTCCTTCCCTCAAATTACTTTAATTCATTGCCTTCTTGCTATGATAGTTTAATTGAGTGTAGGGTATAAAGCTAATTTACTTCTCTTTTGCCATCCTAATAGTTCTCATTTTCTTTATTGAAATAGTAATTACTGCCTTTAGATACAATAACTGGGAAATTACTTTTTCTAATAACTTAGGTTATCATATCATCATCGTCATAGTAAAAATCATTGATGCACCCAAAAGAGTTTTGTGACTTCAAATTAGTTTAAAGTAGCTGATATTGCTATAAAAAGTTATATTTGTATGGTCATCATTTAACCTTTCTTCAACAGACTTCATTGTTCTGTGCAGGAGGTAAAAGACTGGGAAAATGCAAGTTTATTTTTCTGTATTTCACATACCATTTTTAGGTGTTGAGGAATACACCCAGTTCTTTTATAATAAACTTACAGTTTTCACAGAATTTATCTCTCTACCAAATATCTCTGAATGGTACAAGTGAAAGAAACAAAGATTTAGTGTTCTAAACCAGATCTCTTCTGCAATTACATAAGCATAGGCTATAAAAGAAGGTTTAAGTGTTAAAAAAAGAACAATGCAGTGTTGATAATGGCTAAAGGTGATTATGTGAGGTCTATGTTAACTACTTTAAAAAATGAGAAAACTGACACTTAAAATGTGTATCAGAAGAATTACTACATAAGCACTTGCACACTGGATATGTGAGCAATTAAAGCTGAGGCAAAGAGTTTTTGATTGCTCATCTTCTGCAAACCGAGGGCACAATGAGTGGAATAGAAAATAAGATTGTGGCTTCTAGTGTATATAGAACATAAAACTGAATTTTGCTCTTACAGTTGCTTAAGTAGTTCAACATAATTCATTTTTATTAACATGTTGATCAGACAAGATAAGTTATAAATGGCATTGTTTTCCTCCCTCCTGTTCTGTTGTCAATAATTATTTTGCATGTAATAATGAAATGTTTTCCCTTAGAGGTCAGGGTAAGAAGGAATCATTACACAGCCAGATGGACAGGCTCCACGTGCTGGATCTGAAGAACTTTCTAGCAATGTAAAAAGCTAGGTGATGATAAAGTTATATAAATAATATAGAAAAAAATGCATAATCTATTTATAGGACTCATTACCTGATCTGTTATTGAGTCTTTCCATGATTTTACTGGGCCAGAGTCCAAAAGACTTCAGTTTTGAGATATTTGTGCAATAATAGGCAAGTACCTGTTCTTTTACCTGGCATCCTGTGAGTGCTCTTCTCTACAATGCCAGGGATGAATTTCCACAGGAAAGCTGTGCAATGTGGTACCACTTCATCTCATAATTATAGGGTTAGCAACCACTGTTAATGGTTATTCCTCTTGTAGAGAGTTAGCAACCATTGGTAATGATTATTCCTCTTGGCAGAGCAAGGTCACCTGACTGATATTTCAGCACTACTTTAACAGTAGCTGTATTAATAATAGGAATTGCAATGTCCCAATAGGGAGCTGCAATAGGTTTAGAGTCTCGTTATTGAAATTATTAAAAATGTTAAATTAACCAAGCAACAGCTACAACAAAAAAAGACTGACAACAACATCAAAACCCCCCCACTCTGAATTTCCTGGGTGATGAAGGAGGTTTGGGGATCAGAATTTTTCTCACTCTAAATTAGTCGCAGTCATGAGTTGTTGTTTCTTTTGGGCTCAGTTTCTGGTGTGACTTTGTAAGGTAATGGAGGTAATATGCTCCATCAGCTTTTATAAAACATGAATATTTTGGTTGTTGCTTTGCAGCAGGCAACCAAAATTAGACTGCCTTTGTATGTGACAAAATTAATATAACTGCACAAAAGAGTACAGAGTGGTTTTGTTGTCACATGGCCACCTAAGACCCAACTTTTTTGTCTTGTGGTCTCTTACAAAACAACAAAAGAAACTAAACACTATCTATCTTTCTTCTTATACCATTTCATCTCTTTGGAGACATAAATTCAATATTATGATCTGTAATTGCAATATAGCTTCCCAGGGCTTAAATTGATCATAATCAATGATTTGCACACAATGGGGTACTGTTATCCATTGCAATTTTGTGATACAATTTTAAATATTACAGTGTACGTGGAATTGGTTTCCTCATGTTTTTGTGTTTTTGCCCTTAAATTCTGGCCTCTATTCTTTCTACCATTTCCTGAAGCAGTGCACACATCAGTACTAGTGGTGGAAAAGAAATTGATGCCACCACGTGCTTCCCAGGATGGAAATGTATTTCTCTTCTATTGTGCATGGTCAATCTCTCTTCTTTTTGTGGTAAAAGACACCAAATGCTCTGTGCTGCTTTTTGCCTGGCATATTGGCTAGAAAATATGACACATCTCAGCTCACAGATTTCCCAGTAATAAACTATGTGTTTGCAGCACTTCCTAAGTGAAGATGGCAATATCTTTGAATCAAAGACACTGCAAATAGAGAGGTCTTTCCCTGAAGACATACATATCAAATATTCAAAATGGAATGGGAAAAGACAGTAAAGGGACTCCCATCTGAAACATTTTGCAAGAAGCAGTTTACTTCTCTAAAGAACATTGCACTGTGTATCACAGAGACAAGCCAAAGCTTGTGTTGTAATTACTTGAAATAGTAAAATATCACCAGGGTGATTTATCCATGGCATAACTCTCTTGACTTCAAATAGCCTTATGCATTTTGCACCAAAGCTCTAATCTGCCAGAAAGAAAAGAGTGTACCTGGTGACAGTTATTTTATTCCAGTATAGTGCTGGCTTCGAGATGTAAATAATAATGTCTGGGATGAAAGAGAGAAGCTTTGATTCTGTTCATTTTCAATAACAGCAGAGCAGTTGACTGCATGCACAATGTAGTTCCTGCTATGAGATTTAGCCAGTAAGGACATTTGTGACTTTATTAGGCACCTTTAATGAAAAGCAAACAAAGCTGTCTGGTGTCTGCACATTGTTCCAGAGGTGCTCCAGCAGAGGTGGTGTGTCAGAACCATCCAGAACTCTGAGTGGGCAGAGTTCTCAGATATCTTGAGGCCTGGACAAGACTCCCTGGGGAGATGCAGAAATAAGAAACTTGGAACATTTCCTCATTCCTTCAAATGTGTGTTGGATTAAGTCTTAGTAGCTCAGTAAAGATTTTTTTCCCATGTTAATACACTGCAAAATCCATGTTCTGCAGGACATAGTTTTGTAATTGTCAGATTTTAACCAGCATTAGGAGGATGTGGGAAAATAAATCAGTGACCCATGCTTACTTCTGAGTGTATTGATGATCTGGTGATGTATAGCTGCTTTGAAGCAAAAACTGACTTCTTGTCAAGACTTTTGCTACTGTTTCCCTGGATGTACACGTATGATTTGACAGATCTATCTGCTTTTAAATTTGGTGGGCTGATCTGTTTTTAGTCTGGGATTTCTGATGATGAGAGCTCTTTCAGTGTTGCCTTATTAGTATTCTTGCTAACTCATAATTGCTCTAGACGTGCCAATCAAGCTCCATCCTCTGTTGTGCTAAGCAGGAAGCAGACTCTGACCAGCATTTCTAACCAGCTCAGGGAGCTTTTGAAAAAAACATGAATGATCCATAGGGCCAGAGAGAACATAACAAGGATCTTAACACCATGGTCTAACATTCACCTGGAAATGTGATTTCCTGGGTAGTACCTGTGCATATTTCATTCAGCAAGCACTTCTGCCTTGGAAGTTAGTCCTGCTTTCAGCAGGAGGTTGGACTAGATCACCTCCACAGGTCCCATCCAGCCTAAATTATCCTGTGATTTTGTGATTTCATATTTGAAGAGTTGTTACAGTAGATTATTCTCTAACTCATTCTGGTGGTGCTCTGGCCTGTGTTGCTGGAGTATTTTATGCAACTAATACTGCTAGCAGCTAGGGATGCACACTGGAAGAGTAGAAATAATGTATTTGATACCTTTACAATAAAGGTTCTCAGCCTTTCCTGCATGTTCTACACAAGCAAGCAGTTTTTAAGTGTTCAAAAATGGTAAAACCCTGAAAATTTCTTTTAAAATTTAGCTTGAAAATATGATACTGCTAAATGATACATCCTCTTAAAGGCCAAGTTCAGTGTTTAGCTTATCTTTGAAGCTGCCAGCCTAAACATTTGAGCTGTGGTGCAGCCTCCTTTGCCTCTGAAGTACAAAAGAGGATGACAAGAAAGAAGGGCAAATCAATCTCAGGCAAATCAATCTCAGTCATGGGTTAAATGGAAAGTCTGGAGCAAGAAATCCTGCCTCTGAGATTTGGCTGCAGTACACACAGATAACTGTTTCACCTGCTGTGGCTCTACAGACAGGAAAGAATTGATAAAGCTAGCATGTTATATCATCAAACAGAATAATTTTTATGGTTCTGTTCTTGACTTTTTTCTCCCATAGGGAAGTTTCCATTATATAAGGTCATGAACTCAAACCACATGGCAAGTGTACAAACTGACCTTTAATCACCAAAGATAATGGGATGTAAAATCTACATTTGTATTAGGATTGTTGCCCTAGTAGAAAAAAGGAACCTTTTTCTAGCTTGTGTCCTTTCTGACTTAAAATTTAATAACCACCTTTAATGCTACTGCTGTGTCAAAAATGAAGGAACATGAGATGTTAGTGAAAAGCTGGACTTTAAGTGTTCCCCAGATAACTATTCTGAGAATTTTAACTGCATTAAAATCAAAGTAGTTTTAGGTGAATTTACCATTGAATCTCACTGTTTCCTTCAGGTTTAAATTTTAAAGAAAGGATCTTACTCAAAAAGTTTCCTGTGTTTGCCTCAGTTAAAGTGGACTTGCCCTGTGAGCTGCTCCTGTAAATTTCTTTTCCACAATGTACTGCAGCCACTGCTTTATTTTTGTCTCTAATTGCTTTGCAAAGCATTTTTTTGTTGTGACACACAAGAATTGAAGCAAAAGTCGATGGCCAGGGTGAGCCTCAGCTGGGTCTAGTCGGTGTTATTCATTTATTGAGTTACAAAATTAAAACCTGTAAATTATAAGGAAATAATTGGGGTGATCAAAAGTTTGATACGATGCCTGTTCAAGCAGTGGGAATCTTCCTGCTGATTTCTCTGCTTTTCATCAGGCTCCTCAATTGCATTTTTATTGTCTTTACAGTTGTTACACTCCCTTGTCAAGGCATGTTTAATATTAGTTCTGCAAACTCTTATGGTGAAAGGTGACCATGCCTTTCTTTGCTTCTGCTAGCAAATAGGATTGTTCCTCAGTCTTGACTAACAAATTTAGGTCCTACAGGGGTACCATAATTATTATTATTATTACTATTATTATTATTTTCATCATCATGATAATTTTATACATTCAAGTGTGCTTGTTCACATGTCTACTACAAATAATTTTATCTCTGTCTTGTTCAGGCTTGTATGAAGCAAATGCAATTGTGTGTTGAAACAGGAGGCTGATCCCTTGAACTTATGTATATCCTTAGAAATATAAATTGTCTAATTCAACTTCATCCCCTTGTGCAGCTCCATTAAATATAATCATAAGCTGTTGACAGGGATTCAATAAGTGATATCTGAAATTAAGCCATGTAACCAGTCTTAGCAAAGGCTTAACAAGGGTTGGAGTTGTACATTTTCCAATTTGGGTACGAATGTTGTCATGGGAATGGATTAATGTCCTGCCATTTTCTGTCCTTGTTACAATCTTTTTTTTTTTCCCCAAAGAATGTCATATCAGAATTTTAATGTCTTGTATAATCTGTGAATTATACCATTGTGCTCTACTGCTTTGACCTTTTCTCCATACTCTAATTTGATAGAGTAGCCATTCCAGCGCTCTCTTTTTTAACTGCTTTATGATCCCATGGGGAATGTGTAGTCTGGGCAGACATTCAGGATGCACTCCACTCTCATTTTGAGTCGACTGTCTGCCTTTTCTTTGCTTTGCAGGGCTGTTACTCAGGCCTCATATTCATTAATTGGTACCTAAAAGGGAAATGGGCTTATCAAGGAATGTTATAGAGAGAGGAGCTTGGAAGGAACCATGTGTACCAGAATACTGAGAAGTCAAAGCAGAGTTGCAGAACATATTTCTTAAAGTAGTATAACTCTATGTGTTCCCAGATGACACAAAGTTAATTTGCACTATGACAAAGGTGATACCAAAGTGGAAAAAGAAATAATTTTCACCAGTTCTCATTATGATCTGAGAATAGTACACTTGTGGCCTTAGTGCCATAATGATGGCAGAAGGTGTGATGAATGGGAGATAGCACCAGACATTGCATTTGGGAAGGGTACAGGAATAATGTTCCAATGTTATCAATGCCACATCTGTGGCTGAACCAGACTGAAGTGTTACAACTGTAAAAAAAGTTGTTTAAAATCACAGTTTTCTTTTCAAGGTTCATGAGAAAAGTGAGTGATTTCACTTTCTCTCATGCCCTTACAAAGTTTGCCTGTCTGCTGTGCAAATGGTTGTTCTCTGGCATGTCAGAAATGCCTTAGGTGTAATTTGACGTCCTATTTTGTCAAACTTTGGCTTATTTATTGAATGAAGGTTTCATGAGCTTTTGTACTTAATAATAAAATAAAATAATAGTAAGCTAATAGAATTTTCTATGACTGAAAGGTGGTTTAAAAAGAAGAATCAGGGCTAAGGAGAAACTACTTTTGTGTAGCCAAGAGAGATTCTGAGGACAAGTTACTTGAAATACACTTTTAAATGTTTTTCAGAGGAGTTGCCTCTCACTGTACTTTGACACAGACACAGAAGGTTTGAAGAAGCAACAACCCCAGGAGTGGATGCATAAAAACTCTCCCTGCAGTCACTGTGACTCTTCCCATGGATTTGACTGGGAATTTTGTTCAGCTCTGTGGTTTGCAGACACCAACCCAGTGGGAAGGAAGGCTTGGTTTGTTACTGGCAACTAGAAAACAAAAAATATGTGCCTCAAACCATGACACATGACTAAGAAGGTGTCTTACATCCTTCTTTCATCTTTTTGTCTTTCATTCGCTTCTTACTATTTATGTTAAAAAAAAAAAAGGATTTTTAGGAGCTTCTTTGTCTGATTTCAGTTTATTATTTTTTAATGTATTCTCTCACTTTATTGCTATTCATTTTCCTCATCTTTTGTACATTTGCTAACCAATCAGTGGCTCTCTAAAAACTTCCCTAGAAGATTGTCTTTTACTATAATGTGCTATAATCACCCATCTTAGTGATACACTGCAGAAGACACAATAGCTCCAAAAACAGACAGACAATTGGTGCTTATTTTTGGCCAATTTTCATTTATGTGATTTTTCTTTTTTTCTTTTTTTTTTTTTTTCCCTCTTCTTTCAAATGCCTGTGAGTAACTACTTGACTCTTTGAAGGTCCCTCTGATGTGGCTCTGCCTTAGGAAGATGACTCATTGTTCTGACCTTCAGTTCTCCCTCCTCATTTTGATGAGGCAACTTTCCCTTTTGTAAAACAGAAGGCTGTTTTCACTTGCAGAATCATTTTATGTGCCAGTCAAATTGCACAAGTCGTAGCAGGATGAATCGCTGATTTCCCATGAAGGCTGTGGGGACATTTAAAGAATCTTGCTTTGTGTGCTTGTGTATTGCATTTTTCTCGTTTGTTTTTGAGAACCAACTCAAAACATTTGCAACACAAATCCTCTCTTTGTTTGGTTTGGTTTTGTGTTTTTTCATTAACTGGTTGAGTAATTTTGGTGCAGATGGCTCTTAGAGAGTCCTCACTACACATAAGCATTTCCCTTTGGTAAGAATCAGGTGTTCTGGCAAGTAGACATGCAAGGTTTTCTTGATTTAAAATCAAGGAAAATTCATTTAATATTTTATAAACGGTCTTTTTCTTTGATGGAGCCTATTAGAAAGCACACAGAGGAGTCTCAAAAATTGCTAATGTTAAATGTGTGTTTTGATGCACTGAAATTCTAGCAAAGGAAGAAAAGTATTTATGAGAATGAACTTCTTATGAACTTGTAGTAAATGCATCCTTCCTCATAGTTTTATTTCAAGAAAACTTTCTTAGAGACTTCTGTGCTTCCTAATGTTTTTATTTCTCAAAGGCCTTAGAAAAACATATTTAAGTCTCCATTGCTGTTTTAAATTTTATAGAAATAAAGAAGCAGGGTTACTTTACTCTGATCCTTTTAAGCTTTCCATAATTATGGGCTTACCACTCTCCCATTAAAAAACATCTGAATTATAAAATTTTTATAGTGGCTGCCATTGCCAGTACAATGTGGGTTTTTTTAAGTGCTAACAAATTTTGTGCTAGGTTATCAGAGTCATGCCTTTGTCAGTGCACATCAATAAATGTACTTGACTTCATTTTTGACCATCTTAAGCTAGGAAACACCTGAATTATGCTGAATTGTTTGGGCAGACTTCAGGTATTTTTCCATATGAGGAAAAGAAGAGAAAGAGTAAAACCATCTGATTTGCAGGAACCAATACTCTGGCTTGTGATGTGACTCCAAGCCAGAATAACACCAAGAAGAAGTCAGTTCTATTTGAGGATTTTAATAAGACTTACTCTTGTTTTGTGCAGTGTCCATGTAAAGCTGTATCAGTTGCTTTTTTTTTGTTTGTTTGTTTTGTTTTGTTTTGTTTTGTTTTGTTTTTTGTTTTGTTTTGTTTTGTTTTGTTTTGTTTTGTTTTGTTTTGTTTTGTTTTGTTTTGTTTTGTTTTGTTTTGTTTTGTTTTGTTTTGTGGCAAGGGGGAAGCCAAGTATTGACTGGGTGATGTTCAGATGACAGAAATCCAGACCCGGTTCAAGGTGAGGTGTAAGGAGGAGTTGAGTTTTTCCTCAGAGGGATTCCAGGAGCTCTGTGTGTTGGGTCAGGGTCACCTCAGTGTGCACACCCCATTTCCTGGGGCTTGTCTCAGCCTTGGGATTGCATGGCCTGGGTTTCCCATGGAAATCTCTTTTCTCTCCTCCCCTCCCTACCTCTCTCCTATTTCAGGAGTGCTGAGTTCTTTAATTAGGGTGTAGTTCTGAAAAGAGACAAACATAATTAGCAAATTATATTTTACTAAGTCATCTTTACTATTTTGTGATGGTTTAGAAAATCTCCAATACTGACTTGTTTCCTATGTTATTTTCTTTCTTTGCCTTCCCCATAGGGAGCTATTTATAGTGCATTTTATTAGCTGCATGATAGGTAATAAATACAAATGCAGATGCCATTCTTTGTCACAGACCCAGTATTCCAGTATTTAAAGTTTATGAAGCTAGTTTTAAACTGGCTTTTTTGTTTTTATACTTATATTGCCCTAATTTATGAGGTTCTCCTGAGACCTATGGAATAGGCACTGGAATGATGAAACTGCTGAACATTTTCAGACAATTCTTCTCATAAGCTTAGTTTGGATAGTTGGCCCATGTTCCTGATCTAAACAGTAATGCTGTTATTTGAGTGCAGTTTATAATTTCTAAAGTTTGGGGGAAAATTCTGGAAGATTATAAGAAACAGCAAATGTATCAATTATTCTGTGCATATGCTTTCTCCAATCAATTGAAGGCCCAGGTTTTCATGCCAGAACAAAATCAGAATGCTACTTAATGAAGGAGGAATCAAGTAACAGAGAAATACCAAGTCTCTAACACAATAAATAACAATTCAAATAATTTATTGGCGATACCTCTGAAATTGGGGTAAAGGTGTATCTTGATAAGGTTTTTATAATATGTTATTTGCATAGAAAAATTCCATTAAAAGAGGGTTCTCTGTTCTTTATGCCTCTTCAGTGTTGATTGTTTTAATTCTCATTGTCTAGGGCATATTTGAATTCCTTAACTTTTTAAAGAGCTGCTGTGTGAGAAACTCATTTTAGACTTTCTAGTTTAAAACCATTGCTGTCTTATGCTTGTTGTTGTTAACTCTTTGCAGTAATTTATTTGTTATTTGCACATAGACCCTCTGGATTTGGTAGTTTATGAAAGTTTTAATAGTTAAATGGATCGACTTTATCTTTTTTTTTTTTTCATAATTTTAATTAGATTATATGAACTCCCTTCCATCTATGGACCATAATCTTCCCACATGCTGGGTTTTTCTCTGTTTTCTCAGTTCAGAAATATAAATCCAGATGCTACCATAGACCATATAATTAAAACCTGACTTAATGATCATTGCCTTTCAAACCTACATGACAGGACATTAAGAGAAGATGAATCATCTTTCTACTTCAGGTCCTTCCTTCACCTTCAAACCCTTCCTACCCCTTTAGAGCTCTGAAGAAGAACATCTTTTTATTTCTGCAGTGGATTTTACTGGTTAGATCTCTAATTCTTCCATTTCCACTGCACCTCTGGCATGGTTTTCCAAGGAGCTAAGGCATGTGTGGTTCTCTGAGTGTTCTGTACTCCCAAAGCTTCTCAACCTCAGCTAATTCTGTGGGGGTTTGACAGAAGTCTTGGTGGCATTTAATCCCTATTTTGTGTATCTCAACCTGTGTGGTTGAGTTATACCTGAATGCTTGGGTTGTGCCATTGTAGGGTAATCAGAAAGTCAGCAGCATCTCCCCTTGGAGACTGGCTGAGCCTTGCAGCAAAATCAGACTTTTCCTGTTGGAGTTCTTGACTGAACTAATAGTAATTCTGAGCTGAATCCTTACCTCTTTCTAAATATATCTTCCCTTGAGGAACTGTAAGGACAAGATCTGTGGGACTGTGTCCTGTCTTTCTTTCCTTTGTCCAAATTATCTCAGGGAAGGGAGTTAGGAGTTAGTTACAGTCAAAGAACAGTCTTGGGTGGAACCCCTGGTGCCTGGATCTCATTAGGTGATTCTCACCTGTCACAGTGTATTTGCTGCCAATGTTTCCTCACTTTTGGAGTGGGAGACCATCTTTGATTGCTATTCATTTTGGTTGGGGCAAGGTTTCAATCTTAAAGTCATATGAGAAAAGGGTTTGCGAAGGTAAAGAAAGACTGTTGGAAAACTTTGGGATGTTTTTACATCTTATTTCATGACAACTTCATGAAAACTGCTTATCTGACAACCAGATTATTTTTTCTAATAGACAAAAATCTCCATAAGAATCTAAAAACCTATGCAGAGTGGATGGACCCTCTCTCTGGTGTCCTGCCATATTGAGGTTTCTGTGCAAAAGCTTCTACCCAGAGCCCCAGGAGCTCGTACAAAACATTGGGTACAGAGCTCTCATATTTTTATAGCAAATTGCTATCTGTCCCCAATCTTTTTCTTTTTTTTCCCTTTTTTTTCTTTTTCTTTTTTTATGAATATATATTTTTCATTCTTCCTGCTGTGAAACTAACTCTACTTAAAATGTGTAGAAAACGAGGGGAATTGTAGCAGATGGCAGATAATTTTGGAGATAATAAAGTCCCTTTGATTTCTCTTGGATTATTTAGCCATCTCTTATTAAATGTGTTCTGTTTGGAGTTAGGAAACTGTTAGTGCTTTGTTAAATAATTGCTTGATCAGAGCCCAGAGGTGTAACTTTTAATATTTCTTTTGATGCAATTACACCAAATAAGGTGAAATGGAGGTCACTTGGTTTACATGAAAGCTGAGAGGTAAAAAACCCTACAATTAGAGACAAACCCCTTCAATTACTGCAATTATTGTAAACTGCTGATTTCATGGAAAAATGTTGGAAGTTAATCTGAGTATGCAAAAAAAAATTTCAGAATGTTTGCATCTAATGGATTGCCATGTTCCTGCTCTCAGCACTGACCCTTAACAAATGTCAGCTATGGTTACACAGATCCTTGTAGAACTAATATTGCTGCTGGGCCTGTAATTAGTTTTGTGTCTGGCAACATTTGCAGAAAAAATAATCAATACTTTTGTTTTGCACCTGATGACTTTGTAATTTTTGGGGTTCCAAGCAGTACTGCTGGTTGTTGATCTTAAACCATTTTCTTTCAAAAGAAGTGTAAAACAGCTAAAATACAATAATTCCTCTGATTTTGGTTCAAATCATGCACATTTGCCAAGGTAAGAAGGAGAGCCAGTGCAAAGGGAGAAAGTCCAGTTTCCAGTGAAGTTTGGTTGTCAAGGTACCTCTGCTCTTTTATAAAAGGTATTCCAAAAACAAAGATGACTTTCTGGGGAGTGTCTGTACCTTTTTAAGGTACTGTCCCAGCACAAGGAGATCTGGGTGCAGTGGGTAACTCTGGAAGGGTTTGGGTGTGGTGCAAAGTGCTTTAGATCACAGTCTGACCTTACCTATCAAGCTTTTTGCCTTCTTCAGGAGTGAAGAGTCTCCTAAAGAGCACAATTTGCAGAGTGCCTGATGTGCTTGAGCAGTGCCTTGCCTGATGGGCTAATATCCACATTAACATGTGCAACATAATAAAAGCAGTAACGTAAGTCAAATAGCAAACCATTAGAAGATATGACTTATATGGATTAAACAATTTCCTCCTGTGTAATTGAAATTCAGACTTTAAGCAATACACCCTCTTTGCAGAGCTGTAGTATCATCATTATTGCCATTCTTATAATTTGAATTAATCATATGCTTCCTTACTTGCAGTTTAGTTCTTGCTCAGGCTCTTAAGGTGCCTTTTTCTTCTCTGAGCAAAAACAGTGGAGAACAGTTTTGAAGGTAAAACAGAAATTCTTCTGGAGTGGGATGCAATCGAGTTTCTTGGATATTTGCTTCCAGTTCCTTTTGAAAATCCTTTTAGGTTTTTGCATGTCTGCCATGAGCCTGATGTAAGGTAAACTTTTCTGTTCAGGATAATTCATTAGCACCTTGGGGAGTTATATTGAAAAAATCCTGTCTTTACCTTCCCATGGTGTACTTCTTAAAAAGAAGTGGTTGTAATTTGAGGGAGTGGAGACCTTATTTGCTCAGTTGCTGTTCTGGTGGGGCCACAGAAATATCTCATGGATATTTAGATAGCTATGAGTGTTGCAATTTATTAGAAAAATAAACCATGAGAGATGTCAGGGGCTTACTCTTAATGTTGGTTTTATTTCATGTGAAGTCTGCTGGAGGAGCTGTGTGCAAATAATCAAATCCTAACAACACCAAACTCCTCCCTCTGTAAAATAGACAGCACTGAGCTCACATCTGGTATCAATGATACAGGAAATGTACTTTATAGGCTGAGACCTTCACTGTTGGCTGTGTGGGACAAAATCAGTAATTTAAAATGCTTCAGCTTTTTGACTGTTGAAAAGCAGAGTGCTGGATATGGTGAACTCCATTTTCCCTCCTGTCAGACAGAGCTGGGCCTGTCATGGTTCTGTGGAGACAGGGGTTGTGTTCCCTGTGGATTTACCACACAAGAAGGGCTCTGGAATTTGTGCACAGCACTCTGGAGTCCTGTTCCTGTGGGGATTTATGAGCTCTGCACTCACCTGCACCTCTTGTCAGAGGTTATGTTTTGAAGACTCCTTTTGGGAAAATGTCATAAATAGAAAATACCTGGCCCCCATCCTGAGTTCTGGGCATTCAAATCTCATGAGCTGTTTGTGTAATGAACATTTGGAGTTAAACATGTTCCTTTTTTTCCCATTTTGAGTGTATTTTGTTAGGAATCAGTCATGAGAAAGGTGTGCAATGCCATGCACATAATGTGAATGTGTATTTACCATGATGGTGTGCTGTCCTCCTCTTGAAATAATGGGACATTCATGAATTTGGTGCACAAATGAGCATGTATTTTTCATTTTTCTGTAAGTAACAGTGTTAATTTGCACTGTTTAAACTACTGCTTAAATCAAGAACTTTTGATGGGAGTGGTGTAACAACAGTTTGAAGATGATGGAATCGACCCTCCTGGGTATTCTGGCTTATTATGAGGACTTTAAAACTGCTTATATCTTCTATATCCTTCTTTTTTTTATTTCTGTTCTGTTCATAAGCTTCTGAGAAAGGCTCAGGAAGAAATCTGTTGGCTCATTTAAGCTTATTGATTTCCCCTGCTTTAAAGGCAGTTTTGGTTTGGGATTTTGGAGGTTGTTTTGGGATTTTTGCTTGTTTGGGGTCTTTTTTCAGTCCTTGTTATTTTTATTTTCTTTGATAGTACAAATTCAGAGCAGAGAAACTCAAAAAAAAACCCCTCCAGAATCCTGTTTGTCACTTTTGGGGCCAGATGTTCACATGAGCTTCAAAGCACTTAATACATTTCTTGCAAATGTTAGTTAAGACAGAAGATTGCTTTGATTAAACAGGTTTTCAGACTGCTGCTGCTTGTAGCCCTGCTGGTGATAAATGATGGGAACAGTGTTTGATAAAAATATCAGAGGAGTAATTTATGGATTTCTGCTAGATTCCACTGAGGTAGAGAGCTATTTAGACTTAGTGGGAATAATACAATCAGTTATTCATAAACAGTGCCTTGAAGGTCAGTTCTTGAGGACCCTGGTGATGCCATTCCTCAAACAACAGCTGTAGTTAAAAATATTGTGCATATTTGTAGTAATACAGTAATTGTAATTGCTTCAGAAATTGTTAAGACCCATAAAAATCCAGAATATTGTCAGGAAATGCAAACCTTGATTGAACATTGCAGGAACTGTGGTCCATTTTCCTACCTAGAGAAGAGGGAGGAATTCATTTTTCTATTGTTGATCCAAATAAATTTTCCTGGCTGGCTATTAGGGCCCCTTCAGACCCACTGCATGTCCCCCAAGGGCTGTCCTGTAGTTCCATAACACTGCACAGCCCTTAAGTCACTTTGACAGCATGAAGGAATGAAAAAGTGACTTAAAGGCCATTTTATGGTGGATAAGCCCTTACCTGGGAGGGCTGCACTGCTGCCTTGGGCAGCTGCTGCAGCGGGACTGAGCTCTCCATCATCCTGCTCCACCCCCAGGGGCCTGGGATGGTATTTGGTGCAGAATTGGGGGAAAATAGAAGTTAATTAGAAAAGTATGGGATGTATGGGCACTTTAATCCAAAATGCCCCATCTTTACATCCTTGTTAAACACCTGTGATTGTCAAGTCCAAGTTGGTGAGCAGTCACATCACTGGAACAGGCAGTCCTGATCAGGATTTTTAAGGCAGCTGCTCCATGAACATTTATTTTGTTCATTTTCTTGCATTTTCTTCATTTGATGACCACTGCCTGGTTTTCTCTAGGAAATTCTCTTTGTTCCAAATGGTCCATACTGGCATCTATAGGTGAGGATTTACTTTCAATCATTGGTATCTTGGTGAAGTTTCTAGCAGCTGTGGTGTGGTAAGTGTGGAATCTTGGGTCTCCACAGCTGTTGCCCTATAATAAGCAAAATACATATCCCAAAATCTTACAGTGTACTGAGCAGCTGTGGAGTGTGCAGAGATTTGCAAAATGCAGCAACAGCACCAAAGTCAATTAAAGATGATTAATTTTAAGGAAGCTTTACATGGTTGCTTTGATTAGTTTTATTCACCTAAATCACAAGGGGAAAAAAAAAACAAACCGAACCAAAACACCAGCCATTTTCTGCTTACCTGCAATAAATAAATATTTATTGAACTTTTATTTAGAATGTCTGATGTTTAGTCTAGAAAAATTGTCTACCAAGAGATCAGTCAAATGCAGACAGGACACCAAGAAAATAAATTGATATTGGAGAATGGGACAGCAGGAATTCTACTTTTCCTGGCTCCCTAGGTTTAATCTATAAAATTCTACAAAATCATAGCTTTCTGCATTAATTAGGCTGCTGTCTAGAGCTGTGTCATGAAATTTGCAGAGCAATTGAAGTTAATGAGTTATCTCACAAATGCAGCTGTGTCCTCCTTCACTGCCATTGGTACAGTGCAGGCACTGGAATCAGGGAATTACTTATTTCTTAGTAAAGGACTAATGGCAGGTGCTTACATATAAAATATGTGATATATGTGCACCAATTTATGTGTATATGTACTTGTATGTAAACCAAATGTGTATATATATTTATATATAAACTGAAATGGCTATTTTTAATATAAATATAAAACAATGTATCTATGTTTTTAAGTGTTTTCCAGTACTAATTTATATATAACCATGAACACCTGCACAGTGAATCAGAGAAAAGGACATTGCACTCATTCAGTAGCTGCACTCAACTAATAAAGCAATTTTGAAGGTCAATAATGGGATTATGAAGATCCTGGTTTTGCCTTCCGGCCTCATCACTACTTTCTCTTGTTAAAACTACAGAGCTTGTGCTGAAATACAAAAACTGCCTCAGCAAAATG
The DNA here is from genome assembly GCA_013396995.1 of Dicaeum eximium. Classification (NCBI taxonomy): domain Eukaryota; kingdom Metazoa; phylum Chordata; class Aves; order Passeriformes; family Dicaeidae; genus Dicaeum; species Dicaeum eximium. Next base: position 397,948 of record VWZP01003889.1, read on the forward strand.
TTTCACAAGATACCAAAATTTCATTCTGACTTTTCTAGCCACTTTCAGTAATAGTGTGTAAAATGAAACGTGAATTTTTTTTTTCAGCACAGCACTCTACGTTTTCAAGGAAAAGCATCTATATGTCACATGATTAATATTAAAAATACAAGTTATTTCTATAATAAGTGATGCAGAGAACAAGGATCTTACTTAAATATCATAAGCACTTTAAGAACCATGTGAATTCATTACAATTCTGTTATCTTAGCCTATTCATTGGAAAGCAAATAATAGAAAAAAAAATTAAATTTAATATGAAACAAAGGACAGGAAAATTCCTTTAAATGCTCAGAGAGGGAGATTTGCTGAAATCAAGTATAATTCTAGGACCTGCGATTGAAATGGATGGACACAGGTTTCATTATGGGATTAGTTGTGTCTGGTAGTAGTGCACTTTAGATTATATCAGCATATTACAAAAACCTCATAGTACCTGAAAAAGAGAAAGAATAGTAATTACTGTGATTCTTTAAAAAGAAAAAAGGAAAAAGGTGGGTTTTTTTTTTTTGGTGCTAGGGAGGCTACAAAACATAGTCAGTTTAGGAGAGCTCAGCTGAATTATATAACATTTTAAATGTTGCAGGTAATGTCTTTTCAAGTTAGTGTTTCCAGCCTAATGCAGATAATAGGATAATGAGGCATTTATGGAGATGATATTTTACAAGTTACAAATGTACTGCTTTCCAGCCAGCAAGATTGCACACAAAACCAGAGGGGTCATTCAGGAAACCATTAGAGATGTTCACAGTGTAGAAGAGAATAAATTGAACTTTACTGGGTTTAATGGCTTTTCCATGTGTCCTAAATACTTCTTATGTCCTTTTAAAATTCTCCTTCCTGTAGTGCAGTTGCACTGTGGGTTTAAAGTGCCTTCACCTCCTCCAACACAAGGAATTAAATTCCACATTTTTAACTCCTCCTTGGGTCCTTGTGGGAGCTGGGGTGCCCTGCCTTGCCCAGTCAGCTGCAAAGGGACAGGATCTGTGCCAGGTGAGATTTTTTGCCATCAGCTGCTACCTCAGGTGGTGTAACCTGGCTCAAGTCCTTCTTGTGGGGGACACGGACTCACCTGCCCTTCTGGCTTGTCTGCTTAGCTCTGCAAACTCGTGATGTGGTTTTAATTACCCAGCAGAAAGTTACTGACTGCCAGAAAAGTGAGTTTCTTCCAGAAAAACCAAGATGTCAGAGTTAGAAAGGTTTGTCAGTACTCAGAAAGGTTTGTCAGGACTCTGTCAGTAGCCTGGAGAAATAAAGTGGAAGTAGGGTGTAAAAAGAGGTGTAATGTACCCTAATGGGTAAGTGCTGGACTCTCCATTGGCTTTGAATCTGGTCATACATCAATATTATGGAGATAAAGGAACATGGCACAGAAGGAAAAAGGGAGAGATGAGGAAATTAAGGCAGAGAAGCATCAGAGAAGAAAAGCAAAACCGTGTTCTGCAGCAAGTAGGGATCTGTTTGAAGAGGATGTGGGTAACCATGGGGATCTCTTGTGAGATGTCAGTGAAGGACTCAGAGCAGAATTGGAGCAGACCCAATGCAATATCCTTCTGATCATGTATCAATGAATTAATCATTACCCTGCGTTGTTTGATGTACCAATGAAATGCTTCATTACATGGAACCATCTGAATTTTTTAGAGTGCAATACATCACTGGTGAGGTAGAACCCTAATGATAAACTAGCATGCAGCCAGGCTTCATTATGTTAAATTAACTAAAACAAGATTCTTTAGGCGGATAAATACATAATGAGAGCTGTCCCAGCTGGGGGACTCAGAGATAGAAGGCTGGTGGACTTGCACGTGTCAGAGTGTAACAGGAGAGCAAACAGCACGATTTGGGGTGGTTTGGATATGAAATATCTGCCTAACAGGGCTGTGGAAGTAATTGGATGAACCAGCACTTCAGTCATGAAACTTTTCACTCTGTAATTACCTCTTGAGTTCAGCATTATCACACTGGTCTGTCAAATAAAAAATGTGGAATGGTAACTGAGAATGTATATCTGAAAATGTCAGTATTTCTCATTTTACAGACATGATCATTAAGAAGGGAGAAGGCTCTGAAGGTGCAGGCTCCTGTATTTGCAAGAAAACAGATGACAATTTAGTCACAGAGGAAAGAGAAATGGAGTAAATTGCATTCAACCAGAATATAATGTATTTACTTCCCTCTCATATCACCTCTGCTGAAAGTGGCTCCATACACATTCAAACATGATCTGATTGATATGAAAAATAAATCATGTCTGTGTGCCTGTAGGTTTGCTACATTTTAAAATAAAAACAGGAATTCTGACATTTCTAGCATTAAACCCATAACTCCATCTGTCACTGAGTTAAGAAAATCTCAGGTGGTACTTTTAAAAAGTAACAAATTGAAATTGTTTCTGTTGGAAGAAAATTCAGAACGTGACAAACAAGTACTTATAGTTACCTGTTTATAGAGAAGTGATTGCTTATCTAAATATAAAACAAAAAATTATCATTAAAACACGTTTTAGTAACACATGTAGTTATTCACAGGAAAGGTGGTTTTAACTTTTAAGGGAAGTAATGATTTTGGTTTTTTTGTAAATTTTTGATGTGACAAAACAGACAAAATGCAAACAGTCAGTTGTTTCTACTTCAGAAAGATATTATAAAGAATTGAAATTTGGAATAAAAAAGAAGAACATTTTCCCTGTTAATAATTCTTTGGAGTAAGGAAGCATTTTGATCAACCTTAAACAAAAGTAACAATAAAATTTTATTTACACAGCCTGTTGGAGAACCATTTGGAAAATCAGTAGTCAATGTACTACTCACTATGTGAAAAGGTAACAAAATTTACAAAAGAATTGATGCAGTGGTGTTTTGTGTGGAACCACCACAGAGGGATTCACTTCTCAGTGCATTTTTGTTAGGTGGGTTGGAAAATTATCTCTAATCTGCTTATTTGAAAATATCTCAAATAGTCTTTTGTGGCATTTAGAGATTTAAAAATTGGTCTGTATTCTTCAAAAAATATTGAACAGCAAGGTAGCAACATCAAACAAAATGCATCACTTTGAGGCAGTATTTTCCTTCTTCTCCTAAATTTAAATTTGAATATTAATATGGTTTGCAGAAAGTAGTTAACTAAAAAAAAATAAAATCTAATTTAAAAATTCATGGGCTGCATAAGGATTTGTGGAATATAGTTAAACATTCAAACCTAATTAAAAATACCTTACTCCATTAAAAATGAGGGAACTGTGTTCATGATAACTCTACTCCTGCAAATAAATTAGTTTCTTCATTAAGACTATTTGTTTAATGCTCTCCATTAGGCTAATGAAATGCTGAGAGATAATTTGGGACACATAGTTCTGTGAATTTTTCTTTTAGCCTAATCCTGTGTGTTTTAAGTCCTCCAGTAATTATTTTTGAATTGGCTGTGGGGCTTATATCCAATGAGAAGCTGCACAAGAGATGCCCTGAATCCACTACATAAATATATGGTTGAAATTTAGTTCTGTTAAAAAACCAGGCCTAACCAATGAATGTTGGTGTTTATTTATTTATGTATACATATACAAGCAAATGAAATTGTCATCAGAACTGATGAGCAAAGTGTGTGTGCATGTGTTGTGTGTGTACATAATACATGCAGCTATTTAAAAAATGAGTATTTGCCATGTCCTGGTGTTCCTCTTGCTCAATGAGAACAGAAAGGTTACAGTTGATGGAGAGGATCACCCTTGAAATCTGGTTCCATGGATACCTAGACAATGAAGCCACTTTAAAATATTTTGTATTCCTTCTACTCCCATTTGTTTTCAACAGGACCCAGAAAGTTCAAGCAGAGCTAAGTTATTTCTTTTTGATTGGCATAGATAGGATTTATGGTAAAGAAGTCCTGATGGCACATCCATCACTTACCCTCATCATCTTCTAATGAAAAAAAAACAAAAAAAAAATTCCCTGGTTCAGTCCTGAAGAGCTTAATCCAGGATAACTCTTTGACCAGTCATCATAATATTCTTTTTTTTTCCTCATGAGGAAGCAGCTGCAAAAAGCCAAGTACAGGCAAAAGCTCTGTAATGTTTTAGCTACCCACATTAAATTAGGGTTGTTAGGTGACAGATTAATTACAAATATGTTAGCTATTATTTGAACTACCAAGAAAATAAGCATTAGCAACATTAGACAAGTTCTGTGTGATGATGAGCTATGCAAGCTGTTGCATAGGTGGTCAGTATTAAGATGAAAAAGGCAGCCAGGGAATAGTTTTCACCCTTTTTTACTCTCTTCCCATCACTTATTGATATTACAGTTTTCACAAACTAAAAATATTTGGTGCCCTCAAAGAAGAAACAGAGCACTGTTTAAATAGAACAAACAACAGCAAATCCTATTAAAAATTCCACATTTCTGGTATCACAGAACATATCTAACATGTTAAAAATAGATTGTTTTGTATGCAGTAGATTAGTAGCACTAAATAAATCTGTCTAAATATGAACAGTTTAAAAATGTACATATCAAAATATCCCCAGAACAGAACTTCATAGCATTTGGTGTTCTGTAGCATCGTCCTTCTTCATTTGCTTTGTATCTGAAGAATGAAATGTGAGTAGAGTGAAAAGTGGAGGTTGTGTGAGGAGCCACGAGGGCTTTGTCTCTGGATGTGATGTGTACACACAGATACACGTGGGGAAAGAGCCAGACTGTGCTGTGGAGGAGAACATTTGAGCTTAAATTGCATCACTGGATTTTTCTTTTCAGTGCCATTTTGCCCCTTCACTTAATTTCTTTCTCTTCTCTCTGGAATCTCATCAAGAAACTAATTGAGAGCGTAAAAGAGCATTGGCTTAAACTACCTTTCATAGAGCTATTTTAATCAATCTTCAGCAGTGTATATGGGTTCATATAAGACCTTCAATTAACTTGCACATTAACACTGGTTAAGCAATTTTAGATCCTTAACTTATCAGGAATGTTGTATGCAAGGGATTTGAGTAGCTGAGCAGAGTTTGTGATCAAACACATTTCATCACCGTGCTCTCATTATGCTGGTCACCACCCAGAAAAGAAAACAAATTAACTGAGAATGGCGTTTTTCTGAGATTTTCCATTCTTTAAGCATTAATGTTATCTGCATATTGCTGTCTCACAACTTTAAGCAGATTTTCTGAACGGAGAAGTACTTGCTGTCCCTGTTGACCTCACTCAGAATTGAGAGTATTCTCCGTGTAAAGAAGCCAGACTCATTTAGTTTTGTAGTGGTTTGTAGCATTTGAATCTCTCTTTATGTGGCACATTATCACATCTCTTAGTAGCAGCAGTTATGAGGAAATCTCATTTCTGAGCTGGTGCTTGTGGCAGAACACCTCAGTCACTGTCCTGGGAGCAGGAGCTGCTCCCTACACCTGCACTGGAGTGCCTGATGCAGCCCATCCTGGCTTTTCCAGCAGTTAATGGTGAGATTAAATGAATTGATTCAGCTTTTAAGCATTTATTTTAAAATCATCTCCATCTCAAAATTCTACTAGAACAAAACTGAGTCGTTTTTGTGCTTTCCTACTTCTTCAAATCGCTTTATGGAAATATTTTTTGTGTCTTACGTTTGTTTCTAGGGCTTCATATGTAATAGGAGCTTACTATGGTATAAATAGAAAAAAAATCTTAGCACCCACTAGCCTTCACCATGAAGAACCTGGATTGTTTTACAATGTTTTAGCCTTTTGTTCCCATGTTCTGCTTTCAGAAACAGCAAGGTAAATTCAAATCCCCATGAATGGAAAGTATTTTACTGAACTAAATAGGAGCTAATGCTTCTTATTCAAAAGTGCCTACAGCATTTTAACCTGTAGTGCATTAATTTCTCAAAACTACTTTGTGTCCAGTTAAAAATGATTATAACAAGCCCTTTCCCTAATCAGAAAGATAACAGTGAGTTTCAAATCCAATTATTCTGTTACCTGCTCAAAATTTCTGATGCCTGGCTGGCATTACCATCATCATGCCAGGTTCACAAGGATCCTTGTTGGTGTTGCAGTCCTTGCAGCAATGCAGGAGAACTCTCTGATGCTTTGGGGGCCTGGCAAAGGCCATCAATGCTCATTTAATGCTCACTGGTGACCCTGCTGGTTTTCAAACTGAGCCATCTCTGAGTGGGTGTGATCAGGTCCTCGCAAGTTAAGTGTGTTAGATGTGGATTTTGACCCTGAGATTGGGACAAATCTTTGCATTTAATTTCCTGGAAGTGTTGTGGGATACAAAAGCTCCTAAAATGAAGACAAATGAACTTTATAGGAGTTTATAAATGAGTGAGAAAACTGCACAGCGTCACAAAATGCGGGTTGGTGGAACTGTGTGTATGAGATTTATTTCTCAACTGTATGCTTTGCAGAACTCAGGAAATATGAGCTTGATAAAACCTTTGCACTGCTTTACTGATGGTTTTCAGTCAGGCTGTGTCATCTGATGAGCTCTGAGTAAAATTGAACCCTGCCACACATGTAACTCCAGGAAGTTTGAAAACTGGTTGCAATTACCAGATACAAGATGGAAATTAAAGGGGTGCATTCTTTCCACAGACGTGCATAATGTGCTAGAGACTAATTAAAGATGTGAGCACACAGATCACTAGGAATGGCCCAGGAATAGAAGTTCACTTGAAATAAGGTAATTAAGTTAATCTTCTGATAGTGGGGTTTTGCAGTAAATGCATGTACTAAATATGAAAGTAAGGAACTTAAGAGGTAATTAAAAGTAATTCAGGCATTAAATTAACCTTCTAGCTATACAAAGTGGTAGTAATTACAGACATCAAAATTAGAATCATATTGTAATCAGATTAACTACAGTGTAATTTATGTACCTACATCACAACCTATCTACAAAAGTCAAATGCAAGGTGTTGGTTTCCCAGCAAACCTTAATGCTTCAGCTGGAGAGCAAGTCTCAAAACTGGGAGCAGACATCAGTACCCCAAATCTGAACAAAGCTGCCTGTGCTGGGGGTGTGTACCATTTTCAAGGCTGTACCCTGGAGTTTCCAGGAAGGTTAAGGAATTCTGCCCCATTTCACCGTGCAGAGCCCTGCAGGCTCCCTAGCAGGGCAGGGGTTCCAGCTCTGGGCAGGCAGAGCCTCCACTCCTGCTCTCTGCAATTAGGCTGCTCAGCATCCCTCTCAGCAAAGTGCTGCTGGCTCATTAAGGCTAATTGTGGGCAGACTCCTGATTCCCTCGGAGGCCAAGGAGAGGAGCTGGGCTGAGGGGAGGGCTCTGGTGGCTGAGCAGGAGCGCCTACCAGGCAGGTGGATGCACTTTAATCATTTCTACAATTGACTTACAGCTACAGGAAACTTGACCTTTTCTTTGATTAGAATCTGAGCTGATGAAATTCCCTTTCTTCCCTGCAATCAGTTGCCACATGAATTAGGCCATTAGATTTGTGTATCTACCTATCTGCCCTAGGCATGTTGTTAATGCAGCTGTGATTAAAGTAATTTATTACAAATTATTGGGTGTGAAAAGGGATCTGATACTATGAAGTAATATTTTAAAGGAGACATTCTAATAGGCATAGTCAGTGTCATGCTTTGTTTTCAATTATTTTATCTCTGGCAAGAACAATAGATTACCCACTACAGGCTTTGTGTTATAGGGCAACTTGTACATGATCTGTGAAGCAAATGGAACTAAAAAAAACTGGGAAAAAAAATCTGATTGCATCTCAGTCTTAGCAGAGGCTGTACCATTCTCCAAGGCTGCAGAAGCAGATTAACACTATGCAGTTTGAGTTCTACATATTCCTTTATGCTAGAGTTAAGCACATACCATTTTTCATGTCAGGAAAGGTTTCTTCCATGTTATTCCTCTCTTCTCCACTTTCTTCTGTGTCTTCATTTATTTCAGATATTTCCCTAAGTAATACTCAACTTTTGTTTTAATAAAATAAAATTTTAATGTTGAGCATTTAGCTACGTCTATTTATATGTGAGCAAGAGGCCCAGCCCTTGTCCCACCATTTTCATTCCAGGGAGTTTTACGGTGAACTTGGCAAGTTTTTGGCTCGAGGCTGTTCCCACGCAGCCAGACACGCTGAAGGCACCAGGAGGGTGCAGGTGTACATCAGTCCTTGTATCATCAGTCATGCCTCTGAGGGTTGATTTTGTTTTTTGGGCTCCAAGCATTTTGGAGGGTTTGGAGGTTTCTGTGGATGAGTGCAGGCCCAGCTTTGTTCTGCTCTGTGCAGGGGGTCAGGGACGCCGTGGCCATGTGGAGCCTTTGTGTTTCCAGAGCTCTGCTCCATGGTTTGTTACTGACTGGAGCTGGAGAGATGAGGATTGCTTTGTGTAATTACACAACTGAACTGCTGGGGCTGCCTGAAGGATGGGTTGTATATCACACTCATGGCATTTATTACTTTTTCATCTGAGTGGAAAAAAAAGCAGCAGAATGCTGTACAAGTCTGATCAAATCACACAACCATTCATCAGCAGTCATGAGTTAACACAACATAAACGAGGCTCACTGAAAAGTGTGAATTTTACCTTAAAACGTGTTTGATTACTACATTGTAGTCCATCAATGGAAAAGATACTCTTTTTGTAATTGTGGATTAAAGTTAGGGCACAATGGATAAAAGAGCAAAGAATCAGAGAAGAAAGAAGACATATTTTTGATTCAAAGCTCTGGTTAATTGAATTAAAATGTGCCCCTTCAATATTTTCCAAAAGAAAGAAGTCTTTGCACTTGGGCTGAAACTGCTTTTTTGAATTGGAAATCTGTCTAACAAAGCTGGAAAGCAGTTATTAAGTCTTCTCCTAAAAGATTTTTTCATAACTCCTATAAAATTCTTAGACACCTTTAAAGCAACCTGTCTTATTACTTGTTGGCACTTCAGGGCCATTTTTTTGTCAATGAAAATCACATAAGTATATAATTATTATTTTGTATGTTTTGATCATAAAGACTGATAATCTTTGTTTTTCATGTGAAAAAAAAAAATTTCATATAGGGGTTCCAACTTTCTTTCCAATCTTATTGGTCAGAAAAATGTAGTTGTTTAAGCCCTTGAAGAAAGCATAATAACTTTTCATAGTCAAAGGCTCTATGATTTCTCACCATATTAATCAAAAATAGAAGAAACTGACCTCTTTATTGGAGAGCTGTGAGGAAAAAAAATTGGGTCACAGGATGGTTGAAAAACTGGGCATTGCCAGAATAAGTAACACTGAAGTTCTTGCAGTGGTTGAGAGGCATTTGGCTCCTTATGGAGCCCTGGAGCTACAGGAAAAATGTGTCACTGAGTCCAAAATATCCTCACTCTTCCTCATGGTTGGACAAAATTGAACTGATTCTAAGGAGTCAAATACAGTCTACAGAACATTTCAAGATGTTAAACAGAAGTAGGTAACGTCATTTTTATTTCTAAATGAACATAAGCAGGGACTTGGTCTTTCTTCTTTAATTTTTAGGTCGTCTTACTGCAACACTAGAGAAAACCTTAGTGCAGCTGTGTGCTGTAATTTGGAGTGATGGATAGCAAATTTTTGAGAAACCTGACTTTTACATGGAAAATAACGAAAATAGACACTCCCAGCCATGCTTTTCTAACAAATGGCTGCTCCCACTAGGAATTAGATTATACCTGTTTGTCCACTGGTGGGTACCTGGAAAAGCTGTAGAGCCAAGAAGCAGATTGTCAGGGGCTTTCAGGAAGGATACCTGAACACCTCTGCTGTTGTACCCTGTACTGTTAAAGAATTTATAGTGGAAGGTTTTGAGTTGATTTCTGAATAGCAAGAGAACAACAACTGTGTTTTCTTAGTTTTAGGGACTTTAAGGTCTGCAATTTAAACTTTTCCTCAGAATTGTGATAGCATATCATGTAAAATGGATATTTTTTTTTAAATTATGTAAATTTCAACTGATACTGTAAGTCAGGTTTAAATTTTCAAAATTCAAAACATTGTCCAAGAGTTTTGACTACTATCCTAAATATAGCTGATGCAGAAAGAGTCAAGTTGTGGGAGCATGGGCTGCATGTAACTCATGGTGCAGAAATGGCTGTCAAGTCAGACTTAAAGCCAAAGTTGCAAATTGTCTACTCTGTGTCCTTATCAGTGTCTTCACTGCTGCAGAGCCAACAAGCCAGTGCTGCAGAGCTTGCTTCAAACACTGGTCTGAAAGTGGACAACCCCTCATCAGCCACCTCAGTGCTGTGGCATGGGGTGACGTGGATTAGGGGCAGGGGATACTGCAAGGCCCTTGTGGATCCACACGAGCCCCAGAATCACCAGCCACGAGGAGCAAGGAAGTTTATGAATGGGCTGATGCTCAGAGATGATGCTGCCATTGTGGACCATGTGGAGAGGTGGAATCGAGTGTCAGGGCTGCTCTGGGTTCGTGGCTGCTCCAGGGCAGGCCAGGCTGGGTTGTGCCTCTGTTGTGCCTGACTCAGGCCCCTCACACCAAGCTGGAGGCACTCTTTATGTGACATGTGAAATTGAGTTGAATAACTTCCTTTCAGGCAGCAGTGAAGAGTAATCCTGTTCCTAAATATCATCACATGTACGTTTGGTTTGGTAGGTGACCCCCCTGGTGCAAATAAGGCAGCAACCACTGATCACACCCAAGCTCTTTCATTTTGACACTGTGCCAAAGGAATTAAAGCATCTCTTGACTAAGAGCTTTGGACACCACATTAGACTGCTGTTCTTTTCTGCCTCCCATTCCAGTGTAAATGGCTGACTCTTGTACGGCATGACCTGATCACCAGGACAGGTCAGCCAGAATAGAACTTCAAATTGGGTTGGATGTACCTTGAATTTAATTAACTCCTGCTGTTTAGGCCACTTAGGCCTCACTTTCTGAGCTGAATGGCTTACTCTTCTACTTTCATCTCCTCAGGTTGAGAAGCTGGGTCCAAAGACCAGCGAATTGAAAGGGCTTCAGGAAACTTTGTAGCCTGTCACAGTAATAATGGGGGGAGGGACTCAGAAAGTTCCTTTTGAGCAGCCTCGCACCAGGTGAGAGCAAGCTCGAAAGCGGAGGGCAGGACAACTGGGGAGCGCCATTCCTTACCTTCTGTTCCTGGAGCTGGAGATGAATAAGGCTGGCTGCTGCTCTCTGCTCCACGTGCAGCCCAGACTTTCCAGTAGGGAGCAGAGGAATGGACTGAAACGGATTAAAAGCTCCCAGGTTAGTTAAGGTTCTCTGGACTCGTCTTTGTTTTGTTCCTTACTAGAGTCACGACTCAACAAACCCGTGTAACCAGTGGTGCTTTTAAAGTCTCAGGCAGGAGAAGGTGGCCCTCCTGCCCCCAGTAAAGAGCTGTGTTGGCTCTTTAGGAGGGGCATTCATGTGTATTTGGAGGACAGTGCTTGCAGTTCATGCTCTTTGACCTGCCATTTCTGATGTTACCAGGTGGGTTTGGAGGGTGACCGTGACGGCCCTTGCAAGATACAAGTGGCCACACTGATGAAAAGGATAGAGATGTTAGGATAAAGGCAAGTATTTTGTTCCCCACACAGGGCTGTTGTCTTGATATAACATGTTATCTTCATTAAATAGCAGAGTTAAACCCACAGAAGTGTTTCCCAGGTTCTAAGGAGCTGCTCTGTGGCTCAGGTGGCAATTCAGTGGTTTTGCAGCATCTGAGGTTTCTGATTCCTCTAGAACCCCATCAAATGGGTCAGAGCAGGAACAGCCTGTTTCTCTCCATAACCCAACTCTGCTTTGGAGACATCCTTCCAACTTTCCCACTTTGAAACCAAACTTTCAGCATCCATATTCCCAATCAAGAATAGGTGTAGGTTCTTATAGAGCCTGAATATTCTGCCTCTCCCAGAGGGATTAGTCCCATGACTGACTGAGCTCACATAAAGCTGATAATTCTTTGTAAGGAATGGTGTTTACAGTGAATAAATAAATGTCTCTATTTTACCTTCACAGTTATGCGAATTAACTTCCTTTTTCATAGATCTTTTTGCATATTTTGTGTGATTTTTCTGTTGCCACACATTTTGTGCCACGTGTCTGCTTCTTCCTCGGTATAAATATTTCATAGCCACTTAAAAAGTACAAAAAGAATTATTGTGTGCAGCTGAGCTCTCAAGGGCAATAATCTAATAACAAATGTGTGGATGAGAGAGGAAAAGACTTGATTATGCCTTTCTGAAGCATTATGACAGACAACAACAGATAGGAAATGCTTTTAACTTATGAAGCTTAATTAAATTTTATCTTGCACTGTAAAATGCTCTGGCCAGGGTCCAAGAAGGACTTGTGTACAGATGTCTCCTTGCTCAACCCCTGGTTTCTCCAGCTGGTTGCACAACCCTGTGTTGGGCAGTTTGCCTTCCTAAACACATCACGGGAAGGGCTTGGAAGAATCAAGCTGGAAGTTGAACACTGCTTTTAAATGCTATGGGGATTTAAAAAGTTCTGTCTATACTGGTCACTCAGGCCTCTCCCTGTCACCTTCAATCTGCATCAGCTCCTGCCCAGCTCCCTGATGTGTCTGTGTTGTGCACTTGTATCTCAGAGCAGACAGAGGACCAAGGGCCACCAAAACCAGCTCTGCCTCCTGAAGGAAACCCTGTGCAGGGCTTTCTCCTTGCTCTGAGGAAGGAGAAAAGGCTTGGAACTGGAGGAAGAAGACAAAATGCTTTTCCTCTTGAAAAAGGCCTCTTAGAATTTTTTTTTCCAATATTTTACATAAATTATATAGTTTACTTTGAATAATCTTTAAATCAAACTGCAAATATTCTCAAAGCAGGACCTGGATGCTCTTCCCAGCTGTCAGGGAGACCTTCCTCCCTCAGTGCTCCTGCTCAGGCACTGTGGCACATGGCATCCTTTCCATGTGAAACAGCTTGAGGGGGACACACAGGGATGTTGTGGGATGTTCAGAGATAAATGTTTGCCACTTGCTGTGTGTTACATCCTAATAATGCAGTAGAAGAACCTGAACAGTGTCCACCACTGAAAAGAGAAATGCACAGGCAACCTACTCAGAGCATACTAACCCTGCCTTGTCTTGACTCTGGGGACTGTAAGCTTTGTATAAGTGTCTTCCTATACAAAATTCCATTTTTCACAAAATATTTCCACATTTTTTTCCTTCTGTGTGTGGTACCAGGACAGGGCAGTGAAAATGTAACTAAAATAATGTTGTAGCAATTGTATTGTGTGATTTTTCAAGGATATGCAAAGGGTGATTTCTGTCATCTGAATTTAAATCAAGCTTACTGCAATTTCCATGGCTGGTACTTTGTCTGGCAGAATTGTTAATGTCTTCTCTGGTTGGTGGGCAAATGCTGTTGTCTGCAGTTTGTAGCTCTGGCCTAAGATAAGGAGTTGAATTTAATCTGAGACAGTGAGTCAGTAGCAGAACCAGAGCCAGAACACAAGTTTTGTGTATTTATGTTCCTCATTTGATACAGCTGCTGAAGCTTCTCCAAAGCTCCAGGATGCTTCTACCATTAGTGCTGCTGCAATTGCACCACTGAGATGATCTCTGCAATACAGAGTATTGTACTTTATAGGAAATTCAACTGCTGAGGGAACAGCAGTGTTGCAGTAGAGAAAGAAAATCTAAAAGAAATTAATTGTAAATACGTCAGAAATCTGCAAGATTCTGTAAATCTTGAGCCCTATGGAAGTACTGCCATATACATGCAGGGCACATCATACTTTAAGGGAGTTAGTCTTAAAATAGTGTGAAGTTTGACAAAAGTACATTCTGAAGCACATCCCAAGACCAGTTCAGGGAGAGGCAGAATAACAAGAAAACTGTGCTATAGAAAATAGAGGTAAATTCTGCTCTGCATTAGAATGAGATATCCAATGTAATGTAATGTAAGTGGAAATGTAAACTACATTAGAATTTTTGACAGAACAAGCATAGAGAGATGCCACAACTTATGCCATTCTGCAAAAACAGGATTTAAAAAACAATTTACACAAATTGTTGCTACAACAATTGGAAATCACAGCATAGAAAGACTGGCAGGGCAGATGTTCTCACAAGTCTCACTTCTTTGTTTTACAAGATTAAATACACTTGAGAAAAGCATAATTTCCCATACAGGAGATGAGAAAGAGGAGGCTGTATCTGATGCTGAGCATGTTTATTTAATGGCTAATACATGACAAATACATGTCTGTACCAGTGGTCTCAAAAGAGCTCTTAAAAGAAAAGCCCCCATGGTCTGTGTGTTTCTGTTCCTTTGGGAAACTTCTGGAATGTGTGACTTTGGTTGCATGTAGCATGGGAGGTGTCACCAAAAAGGAAAATGTGATTTTAATGATTCCAGGCTTACTACGCTTTCTGTGTAGTGTAATTTCATCTGAGGTACAGAATTGCAAGTGTTTAATTAAATTCTCAATGCAGTGTTAGAGCATGCAGGGAGTAAAGCCAAACAGAACCAGCCAGGTCCAGAACTACACACGAGTGCTTGTGTACCACAGTCAGCTACAACATCCTGGTCTCTGACTTCAGATGGAGGTGGAGACTTGGAGAAGTCAGCACTGACTCAATGTGAAGTGGGAAATGTCTCCTATTTGTCATTTCTGTTTTCTAAGCCACCTGTTTATTGCTTATTCTGGCTGTATTGTTCTGGAAGAATACAAAGAACATTTTTCTTTCCAAGTTACAGGGGTGCAGATTGAAACTGTGGAACAAATTCAGAAGCAATTTGATGGCATACTTTAACTTCCACCAAGTTTTGTTTAGTGTCACATAGTCAGCTAAAGATAGAACAAGAGCATATTAGGTTTAATTTAATATCTTTGTTGATGAATTGAAAGATGCAGAAAAGATTTTTTGATGAATCATAGTTGTCTATTTTGTAAGGTTTGCATTTGTTTCTTATCAGAAAGTACCAAAGTTGATTGTTGTTTAGTTTAGAGACAGAGTATTTAGACATATTTTTCTGTTCAGGCAAAAGCTCGTGTTTTGCACAAACTGCATAAAAAAATGCAAATAATCTGCTTTTATAGGTTTGCCATGGAGGTGCTAAAGTTCAGTCTCTGAGTTAAGTTGTACTGCATAAGGCATGGCAAGAGCACAAAATAAATGCAACAAGCAGTGGAGGAACAGCTGTTGCAGAAGATGGATGTTTTGCTGTAATGATGTTGCTAAGATTATTAATTTATTTAATAGAATTCAGAAAGGATTCATCTGTTAGCTGTCATGATTTTATCACTGGGAGTCTGCAGGTTGCCACAGGCTATGGGCATGCTGTGTGCCTGTTAACAGCATCCAAGGGGGGTCAGCTGACAAATAGCTTTGTTTATTACCATTTGGTTTATAGTTCAGGATTCATTTGGAATGTCCCAGCTAACATTTGGTCCCTCAGTTTCCTAATATTGCTGACACCAGCTGTAACTGCAGCCTTTCTCTTCTGCAAAATCCTTCTTCCTTTGATGAGCTTGTTCCCGTAATTGGTTGGGTTGTTTTTCTCCTGCCTAGATTTTATTAATGTTGGTATTGCAGGGGTACCTGCAGGCCAGTTTTGACCTTGCTATTCTAGCCACAGCCTGTACACATCACAAAACCATATGTTGTTAAATATCTTACAGTTTATGTTTAAGATGAGATAATAGGTGGATGAAAACAGCAGATGCAAGGGCTAAAAACTTATGAGAAATTCTCTTAATTAGGTGAATTTGTAGGATGCCATGGACTTGTTTGCTGCTCCTTTGCTGTTATTTTAGGGTTTGGTGTTTCTGTCAGTCTTTCAATGCCATGCAGTAAATTGGACTTTTACCACTGTAACATCTGACTTAAAGTGTGCTGGTCTTATTTGGGGGCAGAGAGGTGAAAGTCACAGTAATTTATCCTGATACCTCTACTGATGGCATCCATATAACCTCAAACACCAGCAGTTATTGGCTGTAATCTGGGGTTGTAATTCAAGTGGTCTGTTTGAATACGAGGGGTAACAATGCTTCTTCTCATTATTATTAGTACAGAGAAAAAATACCAGCAAGTGACCAGATAGTCATGATTCCTCATCATGTGGAAACTGTGTGAATCAACACTCTCTGGTTTGATTTCTGAGAAGCTAATGGGAGGATTGTTTTTATTCTTTATTTCTCTATTCCTTGTCCCATATATTTTGTTTTTAGAGGAGCCTTACATGTCTATCCATTATCTATCCTATCAGAAATTTGGCATTGTTTTAGAAAATAATTTTACTTTAATTTCAAGCAATTTTTTTAGTAAATTTTCTAAGAGGGATGTAAATAACAACAATTCAAGCCAACATCTTATTGCAACTTGGGCAAATAACTCAGTCAAGTTCTCTCTGAGTGCTGGTTGAAATGGGGCACAATGATTCATGGAATTAAAGAGAAGCCACAAGTTACAGGAAATGCACATAATGGCAAATTAAGGAAGAGAATGGAACCCAAGTTTAGCAAATGGATGAAAGGAAAACAAAGAATGTGGGAGTGCTGGAAACAAACCAAACCCAACATCTCCACATTTGGAGAAGGAATAATTTCAGGCAATGTTTCAAACTCATCACAGTCAGTCCCAAGACCAGGCTGAGTAATGTGAGCTCTGTACCTTGAGCTTGCCCTGTGCTGCTCTGCTCAGGTCCTTGTCCTTGCCCACCTGGTCTTTCATCTTGCCACCTTCCCTGCCAAGCAAACAGCACAAAGCCATGCATTTATTACTTCTCTAACTTACCTATTGGAAACAACAGAAAGGGATGTTGTGGAATTTTAAGAGTGAAGTGGCAGGTACTGTGTCAGCCTGAAGGATGGCAGTACCCACAAAAATGAATCAGAACTGCAATGAGCTCTGTTCCTTGAGCAGGGGAGCTGGGTCTGCAGTCCTTCCCTGAAACTCTGCTGGGGTGGCTGAGAGACCTAGGACGGGTCAGTCCTGTCCCAGGGACCGAGGTGGGACTCACCAGCTTCATCTGGATAAGGGTGAAATGAAAGTGCAAAGTTGTTGTTATTGAACAGTGCAGACTCTTGTGAGACATCAGAGGCTTCAAGTCTTTGTTGTAGGGATAGAGAGAAGAAAAATCCATGTCCTCAAACCAGGGCATCATTCATATTGGTCTGTTCTTCAGTTGTGCTGCCTTCAAAATTTGTACCCAGACTAACAAGATGAATATTCTGAAGAATATTCTTGTGAATGATGAGGGGAAAGGACACATCTGCATAAACTTAATTTATAATGTAATACAGCAAGGCCTAATTTGTGTTAATCATGTTTTTGTATTATTTCTAAAATTCTGTCTGAGACAAAATAAAGAATATTATCTCATTAAGAAATCTGGCTGTATTACTGTGACAGTAATCACATTTTCATTCTATTTTCATAACCAAAGCTTCAAAGCAGCTTGAGAAATATTCATTACTGATGCAGGCTTGAACATGCAAGTGAATAGCTGTATCAGTACTGTCATATATAATTTCACCAACACTATCCAGCACAAGAGATGTTTATGGAACTGCAGGATAAAAACAATGGACTGCTGGATAAGATTAATGAAAATATTTCTTAAGAAGAAAATAAGCATCTGAGAAACAACAAAACAAAAATAAAAGTAATTTTTTACTGAAGTAGTAAAGGCTGCTCTTTTATTGCTTGCTGTTGATAAAATTATTTCCCAAAGGAATGTAGTCTGCTGGATTTTAAAGATTTACTTTAAAATATATTTTTTGCTCTTTGGGGAAACCCTGTAAAGAAAACAGAACTTCAGTAACTTTGTTGCTTCTTTCATGTTTAAAATCGGGTACCCAGGCAGGCTGAGATGTGCTTCTAGAAGTTGGTGGGATGTGATGAGGGTGAGCACCTTGATTTGGCTCAGGTAGTGGCAAAGGTCAAGGGAGAATTTGGTTTTCTTTTCCAGTACTACTGGGGGTGAGCTCATCGCTGGTTTTCCTTCATTAACCTAAAAGGACAAATTAGTCTACTGATAATTTATAATTGAAAAGCTTTTTAGTGGTGTGCAGTTGAAAAAGAAAGAATTGAAGCAGGAGTTCTTTTAATTTACCCAAAGGGAACTGTGGGACACACAAGAGGGAAGGCAAAATTAATCCCCACTGTAGGATCTTCCTCTGCACATTCAGGGCTGCATAGCTGCAGTTAGACAAATCTCATACTAAAACTTGTGGTGATTTAAAACTATGATTAAATCATATTTGCCTCCTGAATCTGTGGTGAGAAAGGTGGGAAGTAAGGTGAGAATGGAACCACCACAGGAGCACCACATCTTAAAGTGTGCTGCCACTTTGGCAAATTGTTCCACCTTTTCAGGGATAGTTTTTTTCTCAAGTAGACTTTAACCTTAAATTATAGAGTTGGAATTCTCTAAACTGCTTGAAAGTGGGGAAAACCAGTAAATTTGTTGTATTTATTTTCTGACAGAATTACTTAATAAGGAAGTTGGAATTTGCAGTACTATATTTTTAAAACCTGAGATGAAATGTACCTTCTTAAAAAGCAGTTCAGAACATTTGCAGTGATTTTGAACTAAATCCTTTTTCTGATATTGTCCTAAGTAAAGCCTTGGTGTTATTACAGTTGTCTGCAGCAATGCAAACTTAGGTACAGCACTGGGAACATGAAAGAGAGGAGTAATATTTTCTGATCAAATTCATTGCTGTCAAAGATCATTCTGATTATTGTAACTGTACCCATTCCTCTAAACCTGTGCAGGCTAAAACAACAGATTTATTAACTTTGGAGTCATCCATATTTTGCTTTGGGATACCAGTAACTTGTAATTATTTTGGTTTTAAGACACAGCAACGTGGTTATGTCCTGATTGTGGTTGTGGTTTCAAGGTTTTTGTCTCCATGATGTTTAATGATAGTTAAAGCAAATGGGAAAAGAAACTTGAGATGTTTGTACTGAAGAAATGGTTGCAGATTTATAACTGTATATTTAAGGGCACCCAGAGAGGTGGAATTTAGAACTGTTAATAAAGATTTTGTCCTTCAAATCAGCTCATGGTGACTGCAGTTCCATTTCTATTACAAATATTTAAAGGAGTCAAATGAAACAGGTGGAGTGGGAAGCAGACATAGCGATGAGGGATTTACAAAGCCCAGTCTTGACATTCTGGGGATTTCCTAAATCATATCATGTGCTTTCTGCTCAGCTGTTCAGGACAGCAAAATTGTCCTGTGCCCTGGGCTGAAATAGATATTGAAGTGCTCAGTAAAGCAATGAAATATAAGAAGCTGCTATAGCAGTTTTCTTAAGGAGTGACCCTGAATGGATTATCCTATATAGGAATTGTGTTTAGAAGGTTATGAAAGAAAGGGAGGAAGGCTTATGAGTTAAAATCCATTAGTGTGTTTTTCATATGAAAGGCTTCACTTCTTTGAATAAAGTATTTTACTTTAGCATGAGCTTATTTTTCAGATAATTCTCCCTAAATTAAGTACCAGACTCTGTGGAGCAGTAACTTTTATGTAATGTTCTCCATGTATCAGAGGTTGCTGGTGGCCCCACAAGAACTGTCTTGTCATGTTTTTCATTACTTCCCAGTGCTTTCCCAGGACTGAAGTTCTGTGGAAGTTCCTGTGTCTGTTGCCCAGGAATGCTGCATCTCTGATATTCAAGCTCTGTACATGATCATGACTGGGAAGTATGAAATGAGTGAGAGTCTATATTCAGTTGTGAATGTACTGCAGCTCTCAGGGATGGGTTGCTATGTAGGAAATAACTTCCACTGCTGTAGAAGATAATGGAAAATCTTTTATTTTGGACCAGGACTTGGAGTGTGTGACTTTGGCTAAAAATAATAATAATTGAGACCTCATTTATCCTACAGCAGCTGTGCTGACTATTGCTGGATGTTTTTCTTTGGCTCTTCAGATATTTTTGCTTCTTTTTAAGCTCTCTCTTCAAGAGATGCCAGACCTGCTGAGCACCTCTGCAGTGCCCCTGGGCTCTCCTGCAGGCTCTGCAGGGCTTGTGCTGTGTGTGCACAGGGCTGGGGGACAAAGACAAACCTGGATGTGCTCGTCTGTGCTGTTGCCAAGGGCTCAGGGCTCTGCCCTGCTGGCAATGGGAAGGGCACAGATTGCCCTGAGAGATGCTGGGTTTTAGGTTTTAGCATGCACTGCTTCCTCAACCAAGATGTTGCTCTCTATTTTTTTAGAGTTGCCTTCCCTAGACCTAAAAATACAGCTAGCTCTGATCTTGTGAACTTCATTCTATTTTTACTTTTCTTTCTGTCTTTCTAAATTTAGTTCGCTCATCTCAGTTCTGATCTGTGTTGTGCCATTTCTGTGCTCTGGCTGCAGCAGTGTTTCTCCATGGCTGCCATTTACCAAACACTTTTGTTTCTAAGCTGACCTCTAGCAAGGAACAGATCCTGCTTCACCCCTCCACAGCATTTAAATGTTTTAGGGAAGAGTGATGATCACATTTGGTTTGAAAAGGAGAGGTTAGAACAGAAAAATATCAAAACAAGTAAATTTTAATCTCTGTGTCTGCTCTAACTGCACAGGACAGAGGAATGGTTGGTGTACATATGTATGACTTTCTAGTACATTTGTCACTAGTCCTGAAAATCAAACATTGCTCATAAGGAAGCAGACATTTAATAAAGGAAGAAAGATAAGACTAAACTGATTGGAAAATAGCTGTATGAATAAATTGCATCAAAAAAAGAGGCATTGATGGAGTAATGGTGAAACTTGGTAATGGTGAGAAAACTGAGAAATGTGAAGATTTGCATGTAAACATAATAGCAACAATGATGAAAACATATCAGAGCTACCAATAGGAACTTAACTAGGTATGCCATTGTTTTTTTACTTGTTTGATACGGTTCTGGTTTTAAAACTGGGAGGTATGTAAGTGCCTATACATTCCATTAAATAGACAAAGAAACCAGTGGGACTACCTAGAAAAGGGAAAGTCTAACCCCAACTAATGTCCTAAGTTGAGTGTTAAAATAGAAATTGAACTGTGTGTCAGAAAATAAGGTGTGGAATAATGTAGGAAAAATATATAAATGTTGAACAAACAGCTTGAGTGCAGTGGTTTGAGCTCCCATGTCCCTTGAAGATTACCATAATACTGGCCATCCTTAACAACTCAGTGTAAGGCAGTGAAATGAATGCTTATGCTCTTTTTGCATGTTCCCAGCCTTCTTCTGTCATTTAAAGCTAATCAAAGGCACTTGTCACATGGTGTGGTTCAGTTCCAGGAGTGATGGAGAATGGCCTGGGTGACCTAGATATCCCTACAGTGTCTCAAACTTGTATGATTCCATTAAAAATGGTTTTCTCTCTGCAGCTGAGCAACACAGAAATGTCTTTAATCAGTGTCCCTCCATCTTGCTCTGAGTGAAGGACAGATTCTATCTGGGAACTGCCCCCGTGGTTTTGCTTCCTCCCTGCAGTTCTATTTCTGGGACCTCCACTTAGCTTTTCCCAATATCACTTGTTCAAATATGACATTTGGTTGCTATCTCCAGAGCCCAGCTTTCACATTTACACAGAGTTTGGCATTAAGGACTAAGCCCAGGCTCATATCATTCTGATTTTGTGCTTATCAACACAGTCTATCCCTTTTCCATGGATGTAAACTGTTGCAGGTGTCTGGTACACACTGGAAAAATCTTGAAATATTACTGGGTAGAGGCACTTTTATCTGCTTGCTTTATACATTTTCTGATAAACACACAGGATTTGTAGTTTTATCATTTTAACTAATTATACTGCATTTATATTATACAGCACAGTCATGCATTGGAAAGTAAATGCTGTATTGGATTGGTGGGAATGTTTTCTCAGATTCACCAGTGAACTTATTCCCCTTCTGTTTGTATGTGATTATTCTGTTATGACTGATGCTTTTATCAGGACTTTACTGTTAGCTTTCTGGCATCCTGTTCTCTGGCATTTCTTCTTAAAGTCAGCAACCCTGCAGTTGTAGTTACAGCAATAAATGCAGCACAAAATCCACATTTGTTAAGTATGCAGGTAGGCAGGGCAGAATTTTGGCCAAACTGTCCAGTACTGCTTTCTAGTTTTTAGACTTTGTCATAACAAAGCTACAAAATTTTCCCCATTGCTGTTGCCACAATGACATTAGTGTTCATTATTGATGTAATAATTATTGACTTCTCTGAGGTACAGGTTAAATGCTGTAAACAGTAGAAATATGAGCCAACATTAGCAGTGACACATGTTTATAGCATTGATTTTACATCTCCTCAGCCCAGCTTGCAATATATTTGTTTGCAAAGTATTTAACCTGGCAAGGCATAAGTATTTCTTTTGGGCCACAGTGCTGTGATAGAACATTAGTGGGAAACTCAGTAAGAAGCTTCTCTTTTTAGCTGACTTCCCTACATAATTTTCCTCCTTTCTAATCTGCAGTCTGTTTCTTTCACTGCCTCCTTCTTCCCTGCTGGCTCTGTACAGGCACAGTGGAACACACTAATGGTCCATCAAGTCTATTATCCATCTCCAGTGGTGACCTGTACCTGGGATCTTGTGCACTTTGTGGTATTTTTGTTTTGGCTTTGGCCTTGATGTTTGCCAGAGAAGCATCCTGTTACACAAATGCATTAAGAAACCTTAGCTTTTATGTGAAAGAAATAAATAAATGAAAAAAAAAAAGGGTTTTGGAGCTTTTGGTTGCATAGAAATAATTTTGAATCCAAGGAGAAAGTGGATTGGAGCAGCTCTGTGTCTGTGAGCCTGCTGGTATTGTAAAGCAACAAAAACATCTTTGCACTTCAGGGACGTTTGACTTCAAAATGTAATCATTACATTATAAGTATCACCATGACCACATCATCCATCTTTTTTTTTACTCCTAATACCTAACTTCTCTTATTCAGGAATCATGCCTACTGTAGTGACAGTGGCCAAGAGACAGCAATGCCCTCATTGTTTTGTTTCACCTGCAAGTGATCTGTGTGCAGGTGCCTTGCAAGCTCTTGCTGAGAAAACCTTTCTGCTCCTGTGTTTTATGTGCCTGTTGTGTGGCATCTCACAGGTGAAAAGGGAGCTAAACTTGGAGAGTTGTGCAAGGCTTTTTGAGATTGCTTACTTTGTGACCTTCTGTCTGCTGAGGGCAGATATCTCAGTCACCACAAGGCTTTTCTAAAAGAAAATAAGATACGAAATGAATAAATAAAAAATATCTCTTTCACTCCTTAAAATGTAGTGCTTGTAAGGAGCAATGTCTGTTGTTGCCCTGTAAGGAACCTCACATAAATACTGGATTCCTCAATACAGTTTGGCTCTTGAGAAGCCTTCAAATACAGCCCTTAGACCCCTGTGACACTGCTGTCTGCTTGAAAGCCTCTTCTCCCCAAAAGGCATATCCCATTAAATGTGACCTTGTTGCTACCCACAGTGTCCAGGAGAGCTGTCTGTCCTAGAGGTGTCTGTCCTAGAGGCTGCCTGATTTCACCACAGGTGCAGAGGAGGAAGGTTCTCCCCCCACAGCTGATGTGAGCCCCTGGGTGTGTTGGTGGTGTCCGTGATTCCAGACTCGGTTCTCTTTTCTGAGGAGTGAAAAAGGAGCAGTTCCTCCTGCTCTCCAAAGAGAGTGGGTTCAGTGTGAATGTGTGAGAGATGTGTTTATGCAAAGGGTAGAAAATAATGCCCTTCATTCCTTCTGCTGCGTACTTTTGTGGCAAAGCAGAGCTCACTCTGCTTCTCCCTTGGCTGCCATTTATTGCAAAGTGTTTATTTCTGCTTAGCATGATGTATGCTGAGTCCAGAATGGATTGTTCCTTTTCTTGATGAAACAAATGGAGATTGTCAATAAGTGAAGCAGAGATAAGATAGATAGTAGCTTGTTAGTGATTTGGGAGTGAGGTGATATGGCACAATAGATTAATGCTTTGCCTTCATTTGTTGACATTTAATCTCTAAACTTTGTTTGTATTCAGTGCACAAAGTGACTGAAAACCTCTCACATTTGGTACTTGTGAAGTTGATATTAGACTGGCAAACAGTTTGCTTGCTCTTCAGTATTTCATTTTTTAAGTAACTTTTAAACTGTGTTCCTGAAAATTGACATAATTTCACCATTTTCCCCTCAGGAGATTCAGTAATTATGACTTCGAGGCACACCTTTTCTTTTCTGATCTGCTTTCTCCTTTTCCCCCATTGGCCTGGTTGGAGGTTTGCAGTTCTGCTGTATTGCTCAAGCACTGACACTCATTACTACAGTGCTCTGCCTGCATTGCCCTTGTAGCCCCTGTCCTTGCTGGCTCCATTCCTGCTGTGGAAATGAGTGCTGAGGAATGGGCAAAGCCTTTCTGTGCAAATATTCCCCCACCAGAGCTCTGAATGATACAGGAGCACACAGGAGCAAAATTGTGCCTGTGTTTATGAAACTCATGGTGATACAGGGCTGGGCAGTTTTCCTGGAATGCTGTCAGTAATGTGGTGCTGAACTGTTCCTGAATCCCAGCTGGGAGAAGCAGCACCTCTCCTTGGGATGGCTGCTGGAAGCACACGTGGCACCCGTGTTTTAAGCAATGACTGTTACAGTGCAGTTGAGATAGAACTGTGATAGAACTGATAGAACTGTGTTGTTGTTACCTGTGAGAGAGTGAGAAAGAACACTCATCTTAAGATCAGTGGTGATAGAAATTGCATTTTGCTCAAAGGTCTGTGCAGTCTGGGCAGCATTAATGAGTGAGTGCAGCCTCCTCATCCCTGCACCACCGAGCTCCATTAAGCTCCAGAGAGTTTGCATCAAGCACTGAGCTGGAGAGAGCAATTAACTCTGCAGGTCTGGTGGAGGGTGCTAGCCCTGCTGATGCATTTGAAGATGACCTTCCTCCTGTGGGAGCTGCCCTGCCATTAAGAGATTTCCTGCTGGGCAGTGACTGCTGATCTATTCCACCGCAGGAGATCTGGACAGGTGGGAGCTGGGCTGGGAAGGGTCTGTGGGAGCTGAAAAGTGCTTCCTCCTCCTGTCATATCTCCTCTCATCATGGCAGTCACAACTGTTCCTATGCAGCACACAGTATTCTTCACCATTTCCAGCGTTTTACAGGCACAACAGATCCCTAACAAAAGCGATGGAGTGGCAAAAGAAGGAAACTGATTTTCTGTGCTGGCACAGAAGAGCACAGGGGGCCTGGTGCAGTGTGCTGCTGCCATGTGTCTTGCTTAGAGCTAATGTTCTTATTCATTCAGGAAATGCCAGTTGAGGCAAAAAGCCAGTTCATTCATATATTTGCTAGCTATAGAAACAGGCCCCCAGATATTATCTTGTCTTAATACAGAATAAATGAGTAAAGACCACATGCTCCGTATCAACAAAAAAGTAACATTTTTCAAGGGTGCTTGTTCCCTTTCCTTGGGACAATTAGTACTTGGTTTTATTTTAACCACACTTCAGCAACCATGTCTCTACCTCCTAGAGCAGATTTTTCTGTAGTTAATATGCATCACCATATTTGATTTTTAATTCATCTAGTCTCTCCTTAATCAGCCTTTTGTGTGCAGAAGAATGCTAATAGACCTTTGCTTCTAAATCTTGTAATGAACTGTGAAAAAGTCTACTACATGGCTGACTCCTGCCTCTTAAATATTTAAATTCGTGTTCTTCTGTCTGCACAACTGATTTGCATGACCATTGCTTGGATGTGGAGCTACCTGGCTGCTGTAAATACTTCACAGTCCCATGATCACCAGAATGAGCCTGCAAAAGCTCTTAAGAGACTAGTTAAAATAAAATTTCTTGAGGTTTCCTTCAGATCTACTTGACTTCTTTTTAAAAAACTGCTGCTAAGTGCTGCTCTTTTCTTCTGCACATCCCGCTCCAGCACCAAGATTTAATCTCAGCTGACAGAGTGAGTTACCTGTATCTAGTCTCAAAAAACCCTTTTTTGCCTTTGACCCTACCAGTTTACTCACTGTGGCTGATAGACAGTTGGTGAAGTAACAGCATTACAGGGCTTGTGCCTGACTGCACCAAATCCCCAACAACCAAATCCCCAGCTCAGCCTCAGAGGTAGAGACCTGGAGTTGTTCTGTGCTTTGGAGCTATTCCAAAAGGAGCTATGGAACCTAAGCATCATGATTTTAGCAGTATGTGTTTAGCACCCTAGAGGATCTTCCTTTGAGGACTTCCTTCCTTGATTAGCCACAGTACAGTCTGGGAAGCTGGATAAGCAGAGATGTGGTGCTTTTAATGTTTTTCATCTTCTATTGTTTGTTTGTTTGGTTGTTTTTTTTTCCTTGTTGTTACCTGAAAAAGTTCTATGTGAAATTACTTTTATATAGAACTTATTTAATTATCTTTTTGCATCATGGTTTCTGAGTTCTGTTGGGTTTCTCCCAGTATTTTAATGATATTCCTTAAATATTTTTTTTCTCTGCGATCCTTGCTCTCACCTGATCAGGTGAACTAACCTGGGTTATATATGGCCATACCCAGTTTGAATAAGAGCACGCAGCTATTAAGCCTAGACACCTATAACACTATTTTATTTCCTGTAGAAGAACTAGAATTGGAAGAAAACAGCATAGAAAATTGATTTTGCTCCAGTGCGGAGTCAATAAACAAACTTTGCCAAAGTATTTGTGATGCTGATTACAGGAAGGCTGCAAAAAATGAACGGCAAAGGTCACTTTCTGCCTTCTTGTGATGTTCATGACTCATTAATCAGAAAGCCAAGTTTGCATTCATAATTTCTCTAATCAGACAGTGAAGTCCTGAAGGAGCAGGGACCATTGGAGTATACAGGATGATAATGCTGAACTGGTTGAGCACATGTCAGTTCAGAGTAAATCAGAGATTTGTGGAGGTCATGCCTGCTCTGGCTGTGGAGAGAGGCAAGATGGCTGTTCACTGCCCTGCAGTTGGTCTGAAGCTGAATTACTGCCTTAGAGAAAGCCATCAGCACCTGGCCTTGCAGGTGATGCAGCAGAACACAGATGGTGAAGAGAGGAAAAATGTAAAGGAACGTGGGTATCCTTTAAAAGTTTCAAATGGCCCTTTCAGCAAAAGCAGGTGAATCCCATGCAGATGACAGTGGTTGTAAAAAGGCTTGGGTCACTGACTGAGGCTTTGGAAGTGCCTTACCAGGACCTTTGACATGGAGGAGGAGCTGGCCATGATGAATCTCTGGGCTTGCAGGGACCAGATACAGGAGCTGGGTTTGGTTTGTGTTTTCTGTTTATCCTGTGCCACAAGTGACTGTGTTGGCTTCTCAGCCTCCCAAGTCCCTGAGCAAGCTTCAGAGGTCCATGCCAGCCAAACTGCTCTATGACAAGGTCTTTATTTCACCTTAAAACTGGGGTGAGAATTTTAGGAAAAGAAGGAGGTCGTGAAACATGGATTAGTTAAAAATTAATATTTGAGCAAAAGACATTTACAGAGAATTAACACTGTTGACCTTTTAATGTAAGTCCTCTGCTCCCTGAGAGAGCCCAGAGTGTACATTTAGCCAGCTTGTGTCTAATCAGGTTCAGTGGCCATATGGCTACTTGGATACCACAGCACTGATAGGAGATTGGGGATCCTTGTGGGGAGAAACTTCATATGTCTGACTGCTGGCAGGTTTAATTTTTGGAACACCTTCTCTTGTATTTAGGCACAAACTTAGATCTCAATTTTCTTAGTCCTGGTTATTTTGAATATAAAATTCTCCTACCTTTTATAGTGAGGAGAATCCATGAGGACCTGTTGGACTTTAAGCTGAGTGTGAGGTGATGGTTGAGTGGCTGTTAATGAAGATGCTGTTATGTTTTGACATTTATACCTATTTCCTCATCTCAGCTAGGCCTGTTCCTTTGATTTTGCTGCCTGCTCTTCTAAGTATTTCTTGGCTGTTTGCATAGGTGTTTTCATAGCAGTATTTATATCCAGCTGGCTTACACCAAATCATGGCAGGAACCTGCTGCTGTTCCAATAGATTTGCTTCGACACTATAAGATAAATAATGTAAAAGTTATGTTAAACTGATTTTTACATTCATGAATATCTACATATGCAGTCTGAGTAGGGAATATAGACAGGAAAGGTTTCATTATGTCTCTCTTCTTTTACCTTGCCTACTGCCCTACATTTCACAGGAGTACAGTGAACTTTGCTGGCTGTGGAGGGGAGGCTGCTGATTCCCCAGAGAGAGATGCCTGCAGAGTTCACTGCCTCTTCACTTCCCTGCTATTGTAGCTTTTATCAGCATAATTTTAACCCAATATTGTTATTTTACCCGCTAGATAAATTTCAGCATTTCATTATAATGAATATTTAGACTATCTGCTGTATGTGTTTTATGATTTTTTTTTGTTAATACTGCAGAGGAATGGATAATATTTTCAGCAGTAATTGCTTAAGTTAGTCTTCTGTGTCATGGAATTTATAGAAGCTTATAATATTCAATTTAGTAAATGAAAATGACATTTGGAGTTCATTTTAAAAAATAATCTTTTGCTCTAACTTTCACTCTGATTCTGATCTCCTGTTTTATCACAGCTGTGTTCTCATTTCAGAATAATTATTCTCAACTCTACCTGGCAGGAGAAATCTAGGTACTTTTTTCAACTGAGCAGCAATAATTCTCTTTATTATAGGTAAATCTAGCTATTGGAGTAGTCTTAGCAGAGTAGGAAAACTGTTTTAAATACTTTTGAAAATGTGTGGTATTTCACGTGGTTGTGATCTGTGAAGAGATCTGTGTGGCAAGAAGCCACTGCTGGGCAGTGCATGTGATGCCCTTTATAATTACTGCAAAGTTTAAATATTATTAAATACAATAAGTTTAATATTTCTCTGTTTATGATAGGAATTATTTGGGAAAGTTAGAATGGCAAAGTTTTGGCATACATAAACCACAAGTATTTTTTAGGCAAAGATGCACCACTTGTATATTCTCATTATGCAAGATGCAAGGAATCAACAGACTCCTCCAGCTCCATCCTTCTGCAGTTTTGAGGGTTTTACAAATCAAATCCATTTCACAAAGCTGCTTAAAGTTGTCTTTGATGTGCAAACGTTTGGAAACAGTGAATATCTTGTTATGTTCTTGTTGAAGCACTAATCAGCTAAAGGACAGAGCTGTGTTTTGTTATAGGAACAAACAAAGTTCCTCAGCTTGAGGGATCAGAGGGAAAGATATGAGGTCTGACAGCTGTAGGCTTCTAAATTAGACTGGACTAAAATGAAATTTTACAGAACAAGAGCCTCTGCTGTTGGTGATAATCTGTTTTCATCTAAATAACAACATTTGCACCAAAGATGTCCCTGAAACAGTGACATTTTAATAAGAGATCTGTGTGCTTGCATTTGAACAGTAATGTGCTAGAGCTGCAAAAGCTCTATAAAGATCTAAAATTATATTTTGTTTCATGTCAAGAGAATGTAATGAGAAGGACAAGAAATTAGAATGTTGAAGGTGTATAATAAAAGATATTAGGTGGAAGCACAGTGCTGAGAAAACTTTCATGATGCCATATTTACCTTACATTGACTAGGGTTAAGCTCTAGGCTTAAGCTCTAGGGTTAAGGTTAAAATATTCATTTATTTTTGAAAAAAACCATGATTTTTACACTAAATGTGTTCTTCAAAGTAATTAAACCTTTCTCTTTTTCTTTTTTTTTTTCTTCTGATGTAATTAACTCCACATTTAAAGCAAACTTTACAGTGGTTCACAGAGCCACTGGGTTTCAGCAGTTCCACTGAGATACAAATCACATCTGCAGGCCAGCATTTGGACAGTAATGCTGTATAGCAAGGAAGAGAACAAGAAATTTATTCTTTTATCATCTAAAAGCTCTCTACAGTGTGTGAGAGTTGGGATTTCTGATGGAATCTGGCAGAAGAGAGGATAAACTCCTGCATTTCCAGGCAGTGCACTTATTCAGCTCAAATATAATGTGGTATTTTGGATTTTTCCTCCCCCAAAAGAGTGAGTTAGAGTATATTGTTCTCCAGTATGAATTTTTTAAAAACATCCTACGTATTTCTGAAATTTTCTGTCAATCACTTCATGAACATCCAGAAAAAGAGACTTAATAAAAACTGGCAGCTGAAAACTAATATTCCAAACTGTCATCACCTAATTAATTTTCTCATTTGTATTCTAGGTACAGTTCCAACCCATATGGACTTCTGCCAGGGAACTCAATGATAGAATGTTCATTTAAAATTTCTAACAGTAAGAAAATATTGAAAGACTGGGAATAAACAATCCAACCTTGGATGAATCAGTCTGAAAATTCTACATTTACAAGTATGCAAGAGACTGGCCATAATTTTGAAATAATTATAAAGCCACAGCAACTTTGATTGCTTTATATTTTAGGACAAATTGAATTGCCCTTCACACCTGTTAGCTTTACTTTAGACTTTCAGAATTTACTGTTGGATTTTTTTTTCTTCCTCACATCTTTAATCATATCAGACAAGCCAATTGTTCATCTTGCTCTTAAAATTTAATATTGCTTACATTAAATGATTTATACAGAGACTGAGCCACCTACAAGTCATTATTTTAATCTGCAGATGCTGAATTCAGTAAAAGTTTTTGGTTTTTTTTTCATATGCTGACATACATTAAGGTGCAACTAATGAGATCTATCAGGAAACATCAAAGGAACTAATTCCCTAAATACTGAAGTACTTTAGAAACTCCTTAAGACATTACCTGCATCACTAAATATCTGTGAAACTCCAGCACTACAGCCCATTTAACTGCAGATTGTCAGAGCCTGTATTCTTACTTTCCCCTGTGAAATCCCATTCATTTAATTACCCAGTGTATAAAATTTATACTCATTTATGTCCATGATACCTGGAATTACGCAGAAGTGTTCATCAGGAAACCTGTTCATAGAATTTCTGCCTTGGTAACTTTTACATAGTGTTTTTCCCATGTTGTTTTGTTTGGTTAAACAACGTATTTGTGGGAGCAGCATTGTGCTGGGTGGTTGTGTGACACCACAAAAATGTACCAACAAACAATATATTTTCTGCCACAGGAAGGAAAAAAAAAAATCACCTCACTTTTTCTAAGATGCTGCTCGGTTTGGAAATTGAAAAATTGCTTGAAACTCTGCTAAGAATGGGAAGTAAATTAAATGGAAATACAATATATTATAATGAGACAGATGTGAGCTCATTTTCCCCAGTGCAGGTTCATGGACTATGCATTCACTTGGCCCGCCTGACATTTAAATTTGAGTAAATTCAGTGGTTTATAAGAAAAGCATCTGTTGTTGGAATGACAATGGCAAGACACAATAGCGAGCAAAGGGAATCTAATTATAATAGGTGTTACAGCAGAATGCCAATGAGGGGCTCTCATTGTGCAGAGGTGGCTGTGAAATTGGGCAGCTCATCAGGGAATTCTGCACATTAGTGAGCAGCTCAGCTGTGACTGACTGTGCAGTAAAACGTGGCGCTCAGAAAAGTTTCCAGTGCCATAAATCAGGAACTGAGCTAAAACACCCCACATTCATGGGGGGAAAATGAGATAAATTACTGTGCTTTACTTCTACTGACTTTAACCTTTAATCACATTAGGCTCAGCATTAATTTTTTATGGTGATATTCCTTCTATTATCACAGTTTCAGTCCACTGTAACGCGGGAAAAACTTTGAATTTTGCCGTATATTCAACTTGAGCAAGCTGTAAAACCTTCAGTTTATGGCTTCTGCTTTAAGATCTCTATTTGGGCATGTTCAGCCACTGAATAGTGAGAGTTGCTGCTAATGACTTTTAATTAAATCAAAAAGCTTTGAGATCATAAACCTGCTGACTTCATTTCCTTTTCCAGTGCACTTCAAAAAAGTAATTACTATACTGCACATACAGGCAAATCTTGCAAAATACCCTCCAGATACAACTCAAAATTAAGACTTCTGGTAATGAGTAAAGTCAGTTATGGTTTTCAGTAAAGAAATGAACCAAAAATTAGTAAATTCTTCAAAACACATTTGGGAATTCTATTTCTCTTCTATTTTTAAATAAAAACCCATAAGACCCTGTGTTTTCAGGAGAAACCTGAAAGACCCTCTGGTTTTTTTGGAGAGCATTAAATGTAAATCCAGTTTTCCTTTTTCATGATTGGTTTCAATTCTCTGTAGCAAATATAGGATCTGTAGTGGGTTTTGAGTCTTTATATTTGATATAAATTGATTTTTCTTCATAATTAAAATTAGATGAAGAGCCTTGGAGAAACATGGAGAAACTGTAGAGGATAAAGAGAACAATGGCCACAGAGGTCACAAAAAGTAAAGACCTGAAAGGATGAAGAACAAAATAAGAGAGATTAATTTTCTGGTAATTTAATGTCATCTTCAACATCTTCTGTGTCTCTCCCTCACCAACTGATTTTTAAAATTTATTTTCCTTTTTGGGCCGAAAGGGCATTTTGAAGTCAAAGACAGGAAATGTAGAAATACGAAATAAGTTTACTGAATAAAGTCTTGTCATGATTACACTGTTTTCCGAATTTGGGTTGCAGGTGTATCCATTGAAAGCCTACATTGCTGGACAGGGAGAAGAAATATTTATTGAAAAAAAAATTGAAAATTGAAAAGTACAGTTTTGTACTTTCCTGTGGAATAATCAGTAGTACAAAGTATTGTTTGTGCCCGATGCCTTCTTTCACAGTTCCAGATTTGTCTCACACTGCAGTGGTGGGTGTGGGGCATATGACAGTGCCTGTACCTACTTTAATTCCCTGTGCACAGGACTCTTCAGTTGTTCTTAGTCATTTTTTCAACACTTTATCTGCTTTCAGCAGAATTCCTCATGCTGTTTATTTCTCTCTCATAAGGAACAAGTACCTGCCCAATTTTTATTCGTAACCCTCTTCTAAACAACAGGCTGACACCTCCTGCCCTCTTTGCTGCTTGCACCAGTGTTTTTGCCCAAACTCAGAATGCAGAAACTTGAGATTTTCCTTTGTATTTAGGAGCATAACTAAGCATTTAACCTATGAAGTCAAGGTGCAAGGAAGTCTGGTAGCTGAAGAGCCACTAATTGTGTTTCACATTCTTCCACTCGTCCTTGAATATTCACCTCCTTGAGTATCATCTGTTAAGATTATATAAAATCATCTTAACAGTTTAAAAACCCAATTCTTTTTCTAGAAATTGTTTTAAACCATGTATTTACTGCCTTCTTTTGTAGAAAGTTAGTATAAAGCTAACACATCTTTTGTATGTGGTTGCTTTTGAATTAAGACAACAATATATTGGAGGCAGCGGTGTGAAATGCTCTTTTAGTATACAGCAACTAAAAAGAAACTTCTGCACAAGGTCAAGAACCAGGACAGTCATTGCTGGCAAGACTAAATAGACTAATTTTTTATTCCTTTTTTTTTTTTTACTCCTACACTTTTTTTTTTCCTCAATTGTACTTTTACAGGTAGCCCAGAGCAAAAACCATAATATGTACAAACCTGGCTGCCCCTTCCCAGGTCTCCGAGCCCCCAACAGCAGAGGCTTCCTGAGGAAGGAGCTGCTTTTTATGTCTTTAGAAGCCTCAGAGGATTTCTGTTCCTGACCTGGGCACTTTCTCTGTGAACCACTGTAAAGCATCAGGAGCCACAGTATCCTGTGGCAAGGACTTGCAGAGCTACACCTGCACCAAGGGCAGAAATCTCCTGTTTGTCACAGCCTTCCCTTGTGCACTGGAAGGGGCAGAACAGGGACCACTGCCCCTCTCCCCCTGCCCGTGAAGGGCTCTGTGTGGTGTTTCCAGGCTGTCTCTGCATCTGATGCTGACTTCTGAGACAGGGATATGCTGGGTTTTTTTTGGTCCCAACAAGAGTGGGAACCCAACCCCCTGGGCCCTTTAGAGGGGGTTCCCCTGCTGAGTTCTTTTCCAAGGGTGAAGAACGAGCAGGACTCTCTTTCTCTTGGTCTTCAGGGTTTTGTTTATTCTTAAATTCAGCACTGTCTGCACACCATACTTAGCATGCGAGAAGCAAGGCACAAAATGGGCCCGAAAGACCCCAAATCAAGGCCCTTTAAAGCTGTTTAACCCAATTACTTTCTAACACTACTTTGTTTCTACTTTTCTACCAATAACTTCTACTAATCTATGCACGTAACTTCCACATTACTACTCACACTAACCAATAACTTTCTGCCACAAGTACTACAGAAAATGGAGCTGAAGAGGGACAAGAAGGAAGAAGGGACAACACCCCAAATCCTCCATCTTATCTCCTATTCATTCGCATATTAAAATCCTAAAACCCTAAATTTTGCACGCTGTGATCAGCTACCACTACTGCATACTGCTATCTAATTCAAACCTGTGTGCTCTAACTCATCCCAAAGTCTTGGCAATTTTTTCCAGGGACAAAGGTTAAAAGCAGAGTTCTGCTGAGGGTCAGAGTTTCTTAAAACAGGCAGAGAGACATTCTCTGTGCCCTGGATTCCAACAGGGAATGTTGGGATGTGTTTCTCTGTGTGGATCAGCAGAGTGAGTGTTGAAAGCAAACCAGTTCTTTGTGGGGAGTGTCCAGGTCAGCATTGTGGGTCAGCACTTCAGGGTGATCCTGCACGGGAGGCAGCTCTGGGGGATGCTCACAAGGCTGCTCCTGACAGATCAGGCAGCTTTCCCAACCCCTTTCCATGTGATCTGCTCGCACCAGTAAGATGTGGAGTCTTCAGCTGCAAGAAATTCTGCTCTGTGCAGGAGAAATTGTTTGCTTCATTGCAATTCCAAAATATAATTATCTGGAAAGAACAGCCACTGTGTCCCAGTGTTATACCTTCCATTTCTACAGATGAATATAAATGTGACTGTCTTGTACCTTGTGGTACCCTGCTAAGTTTGGCAGTCACTCGAGGTTTTATTATATTTTAGGGTTTTTTTCTGTGTTCTGTTTTTTTTTTTGGTTTGTTTTTTTTTTCTTCTTTTTTTAGGAGAGCTGAATTAGTCATTCATTTAAAATGCAAGAGAGGAGGTGAGAGATGCAGGTTTGCAGTTAATATTCATTTTATATCAGTTTGTGAGGAGATTAATAATTTGGTTGGGATGCAAAAGACACTAGAACATTGAGAAGTACAAAGGATATTTAGAAAATAACCAGACAGATAGATTGATAGATAATAGACATTTATTGTTGATGTTCTTGTTTCTAGAATTCTTACTCTTTAAATCAGTTGAGGTTTTGTATTCACACATAAAGAAGTCACCTGTGGGCTGGGACTGTTGAAACCTCCTATGATGAAGGGATTTGGAGGAAACCTTTAGGGAAGTAGAATATCTCAATTTTATTGTAATATAACTGGCAGAGCGAGCAGAACACCCAGGGGTTTGCTCATCCTGTGGGATGTCAGGGGTGCTGGGGACTAGGGTGATGCCTTAAGGT
This sequence comes from Dicaeum eximium, assembly GCA_013396995.1. Taxonomy (NCBI): domain Eukaryota; kingdom Metazoa; phylum Chordata; class Aves; order Passeriformes; family Dicaeidae; genus Dicaeum; species Dicaeum eximium. The sequence continues at coordinate 433,280 of VWZP01003889.1, forward strand.
TTTCATATTTTCAGATTGTGTACTGCATTAGTGTGTAACTGAATGTGTAAAGTGCTAGCAAGTTCTCCTCACAGTTTAGTCAGACACAACAATCCTTTTCCAGCCTGAGAACCAAGGACACCGTTGCAGCTTCAGAAAGTGCAAACAACAGAGAATTGAGGAGAGCAAAGAAGGATGGGACTGCATAACCTGGAGCTGTAAATGGACAATTAACCCCAATATGGAAATGGACCAAAACTTATAAAAGTGTGAAAACTCGTGACCCATGGTCCATCTTGGGTGTAGCCCTGGCCAGGCTCTTGTACTGCCCAAGGTGGCTCCTTTGAGGCCTTTTAATAAATCCCTACTTCATTCCTTTAACTCTCTAGCCTCTGATCTAGGTAGGCTCTTAAGGCACCAGGGAAAGGAATATAATTGTAATTGCTACCTGAGCAGTACAGCTCTCTGCTTCAACTGCTGCTTGTCTTTTCTCAGCAACAGCACTGATAACCACACTCCATCTGTCATCTAAGGGTTGTTTTATTGAAAATATTCAGGCAGTATTTGACTTCAGTTTGGCAGCAACTGCTGAGAGAATACTGATCCTCTCTAAAACATTTAAATATTGGAATTTTGTATTAGATTACTGACCATTACCTTTTGAACTGAATAGCAAGAAAACATGAAAACCTGTACTAGACTAGACCAGGAGGGGTTTTCTGAAAATTTAAATATTCTACTTAGCAAAAATATATATAATACAAATATTTTTAAAAAAAGATCATGTTTCTATTAGTTGTTCATACCTAAACTCTCCCCTGTTTATGCTCTACAGAAATGGCATTTTACCTCTCTAGTTTTCAAAATTTTTCTTAAATTTATAGTTTGCTTTTACTTTAGTATGTGGTCTTGTTTCCAAGAAGTACTTTTTTACTTGTGCTACCTTTCCCTTTTTTCTCCACCCATTCCTAGAAATAATAGAGTTTGAGGAGAGGCTGCAAAAATGTTTGCTGTTTATACAGCTTGTGGTTTTTTTGTCTAGTGAACATAGTTTGGTAGAAACATTTTAGTGGAGATATTTGGACCCTTTTATCTTTCTGTGTTGAAAACATTTTGCCCAGCTAGACTATAATTTAAAAAAATTGAAATGCATGATAGAAGCTATATATATAATTGCTACATAGAGAGACTAATCTGAGCTCTATAGAAATGTGTGTTTAGTATGCTGGTAATATCTGAGGAATAAATATATTATTGTCAATTATTTTAAATTTATACTAATAGTAAAGGTTTATAAAATCTTTGAAAGTACATGGGAGTACCTAGGGCCCTGTTAGAAAGTGCATTCTGAGCTCTCCAATAGTGCCATGTACCAAAATTCATTTGCATAAACATCACTCCTAACCAGGCATTTTGGCTGCAGATGCCTCTAGAAACTTCTGCTTTTCCAAGGGAGCATGAGCAACAGCAAATCACTGTAATTGAAATGATAAAAGAAAAGGGGCTGTTATTCTATAGGAGGAATGCAAATATTATAATTGGCTTCTTGTATTCAAATAGTTCCACAGAAATGCAGTAATAGCTCTGCCCTGGCAGAATGCAAACATCTCTGCCCTGGATTTGCCTGCACAGGTGATGGTGAAGTGAAATTCCCACTGCTCCAGCTGCAGGGAGCCCCATCTCACTCCTGTGGGTGCCTCCTTTTGCTGATAAAGAAACTCAGGCTTCCTTTTTGCATTCCTGGTCGTGCTGGGGAGCTGCCACCCAGAGGGTGGAAGGATGCACAGAGACTTTGGAGGGGGGGCTTTGCTCTGGGTGCTGCAGAGCTGCTGTTCCCTAAAGAGAGTTCTGTGTGGTGAAGCAACATCACAAAAGCATCCTCTGGGAGCAGCAATGTGCAGAGAGCCAGGGCTTCCCAGCGGTGGCAAAATCTGGATTTCTTTTTAATGTATAGCAATTGACTTCTAAAACCATTTGCACCACAGGGTTTTCTGCTCAGCTGTACAATCAGCCTGAAACAAGGAGCATCAGCAACTGGTAACGAAAAATGAGTCTGTGCATGAACAGGCATTTATGAATTTGGCATACAACCTTTGAGTATTGTGAGGGTTTTTTACCCATCTATCCCCAAACATACCTAATTCACTCTTTCAAGAAAAAATATGCAGTGCTCAGTCTCATTAACCACTCCCAGCTTTACTTCCATGGAAAGCAAGCTCCATTAAACACTTAATGGTGTTCATGGGAAGCACAGGCAAAACCCAGGCTGGTAGGAGGTGTTCTCTTCTTGACTGCAAAAACTTCATTAGGTTCAGTGCAGAAAATAAAGTGGGACAGGGCCATTAAAAAAAAAAATCTTTGTTTTAAGCAATTACTGTAATGGTGATATTAATTCACAAATATCTGTAACATACCACTTGGTGGTCTGCATGTAGCTGTAAGATAAGAAGTTGGATCACCTGCCTATAAAATAATTTTCCAGGTTTAGATGCAATGAGTGAGAATTATTTGTGGCTGTCCTTTTTTTTTTTGTAAGAAAATGAAACAGCTGCTAGTGAGCAGTCAGGTACAACATTAGATGGGATGTTGAGGAAAAGGGAGGAGTTACCACATAACGTTGGCTTAAATTCTTCCCAACCTTTTCTGAAAGGGATTTATAAATGGGTTGAAAACTGAAACAGTAAGTTTCAAGTGACTTTGCTGGAATGAAAAGGATGGGTTTAGCAGTGTTAAAATAGCTGGACTCTATTGCTTCATGGGTTGCCAGAGCAAGCTGGGAGAGAAGATATTTTAGGAAACATTTAGACTCAGTTTGAAACTGTGGAGCACCACAGACAATACTCTGATTTTGAAAGAGATTAGAAAAGACAATAATAATTATAAATATAACAATTACAAGTAAAATTTTGGTGAGAGTGAAGATTGTTTGGGGAGGTTTTTTGAAAAGGTGAGACCTTGGGTAAATAATTATTTGGCCAAATGAGAATTTTTCAGCTCGATAGGGTAAAATGTGAATGTCACATTTCACTGGGCAGTGCCTTGGGATGGAGTGGAGGCATAGCAGGTATAGCCCTGACTGAGCTCTTTCTGGTAGGGCTGATGAAATGATTTTTGTAGCTCTGCAAAGTGTAAATGGCTGGAAAGAGGAGCAGAGCTTTCAGCTGGTGAAGAGAGAGCAGGTGGAGGTGTCTACTATGTCTCCATCTCCTCTTGTTGCTGAGTGCCTGGGGTGAAAACACCTGAATCTTTCTCACCTTTGTTTGTGTGGACTGGCACAGCTGAGGAGAGAAAGCACCACGTCAGACATCAGAAACAAACCTGAGATTACAAAGTTGAACAGCAGGGGAAAATCACATCATTTCCAGCTGGGATGGAGGAGAGCAAGAGCAAGGGAGCTTTTAGGAGGTATTGAAAAATACTGAGGTTTTGGCAAGCTGATGGAAAAGCTGGAGATGGTGCTGCTGAGAGTGGGGGGTACCTGGGATCAGACAGAAAGTGCCCCTGTAGAGAGCAGCACCCCTGAGTTAAGCTGTGGCTGTAAATAAAAAGCTGTGTGTGAGTAAAGTACAAGAGAGTGCAGAGGGGTGAAGTGTGGAACACTGAGCACTGCAGGGTATCAGAACAGACTCCAGGCAAGGTGGGAGACAGCTCCAAACATTAATGGACTGCTGAGATGGGGAAGAGGAATACACAATGAGGTGAAAGCCAGACCAAGGGAGGTTTGAATAGTGAGGAATTTCCAGGAAAAGGTCAGTTTTAGAGACACAGAAGAATTAACCCAGAGAAATGCTCCATTGTGCTCTAATTGTGGCCAGTAGACTGTGTCCAGGTGACAGTGCATGTTCTGTTTCTGGTGATGGGCATGATTGCATGGCTTGCTGTAAATTATCATCGCTTCCATAAGTGCAATATTCATCAATTACCTGATTGATGGTCTCTGGGCACCAACTTTCAAGAAATCAGAAAAGAGCTGCCCTTGTGTCTGGTCCTGTCCCTACTCTGTGCTCCTTTCACACAGAACTTGAACAGAGGATAAATTTACTGCATTAAATTTGCTCTTTGTTCTAGGATCCAAGTATTTATTTCATTCTGTTGATGCTTAAATTCCCATTAGTTACTAGAGCAAAAATAATTTCATAATTATACAAACACAAAGCTGAATTTTCATCTTGATATTTTCTCCATATATCAAGTGCTTTCACACTATCTTTTAAAATCAGGAAAAAAAATAAAAAATACACTACTCCTCTCTTTTATATCTGCAGTATAATCAAAGGTCAACAGATAAGACTGAGATCCATGTCCTGGTGGTTAAATATCTGCTAGAGGTGAAATAGAGGTGAAATAGAGGTGAAATAGCTGTTTTGTTATTACCATAATTTGATTTGCTTATGCCAAGAAATGTGGCTTGGTGAATGTTCCCTCAGTTAGAAGAGTTACAAACAGCTCTATTTTCTCATGAAATACACAGGAAAAAATGTCTTATGTTGAGAAACTGATTAGATGAACATTTTCTGTTGAAAATCCTGTGAAGTCTTAAAAAAATGTCATTTGAAAATAAAATGTTTCATTGTATGATTTCTTGTTGAGAATGTGGTTTCTATGGACAAGAGATGGATGTTTCAGGCTGCTCCTACCACTGGTGCTCTGAGATACTCCATACATCCCAAAGGAGCACACATATGGGAAACTATGGGGCGAAAAAAGAGAATTTTTAGGTTTTTTAGTAATATAAAATTAAGCCTACTAAGTGATTGCATTTTCCTCTTTGGAGGCATTTAATTAGACACATTCATTGGGATCACTGACACTGCTTTTATCTGCTTGATTTTTAAAATTGTATTATAATTAGGTGTCACATCATGAAAGCTCTTCTGCAACAGACCTTAACTATTATTATCATCAGATTTCAAAATTAATTTCTAGAACCTAATGCTAATCAGGCTGTAAAATATGCTTAAAATTCCAAGGAGTAAACAATTCTCATGATAACACACTTCTGTTGCCATAATAATGATTAATTTTTAAGCAGTATACAGCATGCTGTAACATGAAGGGATGATCTGGTGTTGTAAAAATCATAAATACAGGCTGAAAACACTTTGCAATAGTGTGTATTTTAAGAAACTTGACTCTTTCAAAGAACACATTTCGGTTATGATGCTTGTCATGGAGAGAAACTCTGATTTAGCACGTGGGTACAATGCAATTAAAATGAGAAAATACATTTTAAAGTAAATGGTAGCATTCACAGGCAACTGGGAGGCTGACACTTGGTCTGCAAGTCCTGCTCCTTCCTGCCAGATCAGCTGAAGAGATACTGTGTGGAGTGGCTGTTGAATTACATGCTTTGGCAGTCTTTGTAATTGAAATGGTTGCACATAATAACTGTATCATGTCTGGATACTCTGTGTCTAATGCAGAGCTGGGATAAATTCTGATTTGTCTTGTATAGTTCATGTTCTTTGCTTGAATACTAAAACATCCATGAAGAAGTGGAATATTATACCCCCAATAAGTAATATAAAGTTATGTTGTTGTCACTGGTATTTGGTTTGCTTTAATTTAGTTGGGTTTTTTAAAGATTTTTTTGTTTTGTTTTGTTTCAAGTCTTGAGAAATTTAATGCAAAATACCAAGCGAAAAACTACAGAGGTGGATCTGGGCAGCTGTGGTGGCAAGTTAAAAGAAGTTTCCTTGCTCTCTGTGGGAATTGGAACACTGTAATGAACTGTAAAAGTCAGAAGTGCCTGCTGGGGCAGAGCAGAGATGGGCTTCACCCCCCTGTGTGGCAGTGGAGCTTTGTGTGTCTATTTTAGCCTGCTTATTCCTACCTCTGGTTCTGTCCTTGTATCCCAGTTTTGTGAGACAGTTTTTTTTTGAGAGGTTAAAACGTGCTGCTTTCTTTGCACCAATCCACTGGGTTAGGGAGATTTTGGCTCTGGTGCATTGGGACAGAACAAACAGCAGCAATGGCAGCTCAGCCCATTACAGAATCTTGATTCCCAGACAGATTCTTTTTTTCTCCACAAAGACAAAAATGGACATGAACCTTGCTTTGTTCATTGCCTTTTGTACTCCTTCCTTCAAAGTTTGCCTGTGGGTTCATTAGAAAAAAGTATTAAAAGCCCCCAACAAAAAAACCTTTGTGTGGAAAGATTCTGATCTAAAGTTGTTGGCATCTTCAAAGTATTGCTGATCAATGGTGATGATCTTTTCATGCAGACAAGGACAGATCTAGCTAATATTTAATTCCTAGAATACAAAGACTGCTGCATAATGGATAAGATGAATGTATTGCTTGTGGTATTCATATCTTCTCTTATAGCAGCTTTCCAGCCCCTAAAAGCGGCTACAGGACAGCTGGAGAGGGAGCTTTTGCAAGGGCATGTAGTGATGACAGGGGTTGATGGTTTTATCTGAAGGACTGCAGGTTTGGATTAGATATTATGAAGAAATTATTTCATGTGAGGGTGATGAGGCTGGAACAGCTGCCCAGGGAGCTGTGGATCCATCCCTGGAAGGGCTGGGGCTGGATGGGGCATTAGTGGGGATGAGTGTAAAGGAGCATTTTCCATCATCTTCATTTGCTCCAACCATTCTGGGAGTGGAAAAAAAAATGTTTCAAGATGAGCCGTGGTTCAAGTCTCTGGTGGTTTTAACTGAGAGGATGAGCTAGAAGAGTTTTACTTTCTGGGAGTGCTGCTGGAATTTCCTGTTCTGTGTATCCACCATGTCTTGCTGGATCAGACCCTGTTCCCAGTGCTTGGCTTTTAATGTGGGCACACCAGTGCTGCTGACACAGAGCTGGGGTGTCACACAACCAAAAAAACCCCAGCCAGGACTGTAACAAAGGGGTCTTACTGCAATCATCACCCTTCTCTTTGGCACACATGGACTCTGTGCTGGACAGTGGCTGTTCACACAAAATCTAACCACAATGAACCATTCTAATGGTCACTTGGTGGGAACAGGGCTCTGCTGGGCAATGCTCTCACACAGTAATGTCAGCAGGCTGCACCAGGCTATGGATAGCACCAAATTCACCTTTTTATTTACCTCTTTGGAGAGGAAATGGTAGGAAAATGCAATACATGATACACCATGGTGTCTTGTGCCCCTGAGGAAACTGCTTTGGTGTGGGAGGAGCCCAGCATGGCCAGGGACAGAAAGGCCCCGTGCATTTGTGCATTTCTGTGGATTTCCATGTCTCACCCATGGGAGACCAGGATCTTTTATTGAGCTCTGGTCATTTCACCCCTGCTGAAGGGGTGAAAACCCCTCACCTGCTGGCTGCCTTCCTTGGGGGTGCCTTATTTCATGTTCTCTCCTTTCCTAAACTCTTTCCATGGTGCCAGATGTTGCCATAGCCTCTCATCAGTGGCTGTGGACAAACTGTCCCTTCTGGGCTTTGCTGCACCTCCTGCAGTAGCCAAAATGCATCTCTTAATGTGCTCTGTCATAATTTTGGGGTTGCTTTTTTTCTTCTCTTCTTAAAACCAGCAAACGAGTGCATTTAGCCATGAAAGCAGGTACAAATGTATTCCTGTTAGTGGGCAATAATGAAAAGTCAGAGAGATTAATGTGCTGTTGCTGTTTATTCAGTACTGCATTGCTTGTGACTAACTACAATGGATGAGACTTTCTTTCTGCCTCATTAAATAAGTTAATCATGTAAATCTGGAGGAAAAACATTTTGGGTAGTGAGAGTTGGGCATCAGATATGCAGTTTTTACCACGGTGTGTTAAAAGAGATTTGACAACATACAGGTGTCCCAACTATAAAACATTAACATCAGTCTTCTGTTATCTCTAAAGTAAATGAAAACAAAATTAAAAGGTCAAACTGGTGCTTGTTTAAATCAGGAGTACATGGCCACTGACTGGAATTTCTTTCAGAGGAAGAGGGAAACTCTAAAGGAAATGGAATTCTTGAAGAGGACAAATTATAATGGACATTGCAATATATTCAGAAAACTTTCATGGCTTTGAAACTACAAATCAAAAGCACAATTCATTATCTACAAAGTAGGATTTACTAAAACTTCTCTCCCAGCTTACCAAAAACTTGCACAGATTTAAACTCTGGGTTTGAAGGCAAGAGAATGAAAATATAAATAGGGACATAATCTTGACTGCCTGGGAAGGAATAGGAATAAAAATGTTTAGATTAAACCAGCAACTGTGATAAAGAGATGCAGCTCTCAGGATTAAAAGACAGAATTAGGAAAAAACCACCATGTTATCTGAACATTTGTCCAAAACACTTTTTAAACCCAAGCCGAGCTGCTGAGACTGAAAAGAAGAAGAAATTTCAGGTTCCAGTAATGTGTTTTTTAATCAGACCGAGTGCTTGCATTTTGTGATTGCAGATGGAATGGAAGAAGTTTCAAAATATTATTTTTTCAGCCCAAGAACTGCTGAAATTTTTATTTTTGTCATCACAGGATTCTTAGTCCAGAGGCTTCAGAAACCTTAACAACTGGATACTTTAATGCCAGCCCAGGAATAGAGTGGCTGTGGAGAGAATTGTTAGAAGTTAGATTAAAGGATATAGAAATATTGGAAAAGTATTGCCTTTCTTCTTTTGTTTTCAATTTAAAAATAAATCCATTATGGGTTTCTTTTAGAGACAGCAGTGAAGTATGGATCTGAAGCAAAACCTGCTGGAATCAATGGAAGGTACTCACTGGTCTCAGTGATATTTGAGTAAGGCTCAAGAGCTTGAGCTGATGTTACCTAATTAAGCTCCTCGTGGCTCATTTGACCCAACAAATTGTACTGATGCTTCATTGCTGGAATAATACAGAGATTTAAAACAAAGTATTCAACTAAAGACAGTCATGTCTTTGCAATAGGCTTAATCTACCTTTCAAATCAGAAATCCCTATTTTTAGCATCAAAACCTGTTCTCCCGCTTCTGAATTGTAGCAGCTAGTGTTTGGCATGTATTTGTTTATTTTTATTATGTTATTAGCATTCAGCTTCAGTGTGGGAACAGTCAAAAGTAAAAACAGAGAGTGAAACTGGGGGCAACCAAGTTCCAGCTCACCTTCCACTGTGGCTGGGGTCAGACCAATCCTCTTCCCTTAATTTGACTTTGCTGAGGTTTGGATTTGTCTGAGAAGAGGACCTACCCCAAAATAAATAAGAGGTGGATTGTGTTAGAACTCCTGTCCTGATGACATTTCTGTTCAAGGTGATAAAAAAATGTCCAGAACACCTCAGCTTATGACATTTGTAGTATTGTAGGCAGAAATGTTTTCAGAACAGCTCTTGACATTTTGACATTCCTGAAACTAATCCTTGGCTTTATTTCATCCTTAGTGACACATTTTAAAACTGATAATTGAAACAATATACAACTCTATTTTCTACAGTAAAAACAGGTGCAGATAGGATATTTTCTTCTGTTGCTATCTGGTAGCAGTGCAAGCTGTAATACATTAAATGGCTTCCAGTGACAAAAAATTATGTTTTCAATTTGGTCAGTCGTTTTCAATTGAAAATATAATGCATTCCTGCATAAGACATATTGCTCTGTGGCAGGCTGTAAGTATCAGGGAAGACCTACTATATCTGAAACAACATAATTAACACTCTTTGTTCATGATAGGCAAATAAACAACCGAGGCAGGCCTTTTCCAGTGATGGATAGCATCTTTATTAAAGAATTAATCTAGATCTCAAAGCAGGATCTATCTAGTACATAAATCAGGGCCTTGTGGTTCCATTTATGGTTTCTTTTACAACCTAAGTGTTAAGTTTATTGCCACATAGCCCCATAATTCATTGTTGAGGGATGCCAAGCCTTACTCTTCCTTCTCTCTGTTCTCACTGCAGATGGGGACACTTTTAGTCCACAGCACCAACACTGATTTCCTCTGTTCTGAGCAAGTAGCTTGAATTCTTGCTCTCTAATGTCAATTATATAACTATTTTGAGAAGGTTACGTTGTGCTGATGAAATGTATTTATGTATTCAGTGAAGTGTTTATTTTCCTCAAACCATAGGCAAAGTCAGGATTGCCCTGCCAGAGAGCTTCACTTGTCCTCCTGACAGGGTCAAGTTTGGAAGAACAGAGGGGTTGCATGAAAGCTGTAGTGATTTATTGGCTCATGTTTGGAGGTGAAGAGCCTAAATACACTATTGCAGCTCTTTGGTAGCTGCCATGATCTGTGAAATCTTACCTGAGCACGTGGCAAACATATTTAAGTGTTTTCCCTGGTCAGTTCTCTGTGCACGTTGCAGGTGCTTGGGGTCCCCAAAGGCTTTTTCCTTACCTGCCTTAATTGCCTATGCCTCGATGTGCAGTGGATTATGTGATGATGTTTAAATAATTAAGAGACATGGGAGACACCTGCCTGTGAGGGGTCACATCAGCTGTAATTTCAGATTGCCAAATTGCCAAATTTGCTGTAATTTCTACGTTGCCAAATGCACGTAAATACATCTGCAGGGATTACACTCTTGGACTGGAAAGTTTCCAGGAAAAACATAGCAGAGCTCTAATTTAAATTTAAAATTATTCTAGTAGTGTTTTAGTGAAAAATGAGATTTAAGAAAGCATTTTAGAAGTTTGTTTACAAGATTCTCATACAGATGCTTCTGCTCGTTACGAAATGCCAGCATGGAAGTTTTTAGTCTACAAAGATTGCGGATAGATCAAGGAGAAGGAAATGGATTATTTAAGCATTAACAACAGTGGAAAATCTGCAGTCTACATAACCTCTTCAAAATGCTTCCACTTCTCATTCTGCTTGGGACCTTGAGAGAAGGAAGGTCCAAAGGAAGATAAAATCCTTTATATGGAGAATTTTTGTTTGCATTTAGTTTTGAGAAGGCAGTGAGCAAGTGAAAAGTGTAACTAGTCTGGTACCTGTGGAGTAAATTATGGTGTGGTTTTCACCAAAGATAAAGGAATAAGAGTTTTATTCTGTATAGCCAAGATATGCTGCTTTCCAAGAATATGGATGTAAGACACTGTTAACATTTGTAATATGAAAAGGCTTGTGATTCTCAAAAATCAATAACTTTTTTGGTTTTATATTGTGGCATCAAACAAAATGAGGCCCAGATTTCCAAAATAAATGAGTGGATTCTGTATAATGCGAGTTAAAGGTAATTTGTTTCGAGTAAAGGTGTGCAACATTGTCTTGTTTTCAAATAACACCTTTCTGGTTTGTGCACACTTTTCTGAATACATATATAGGATATCACAAGTCAGAATCTGAGTTCACATCTTGAGCATCAGGAGGTTTTGTGCTTCACCTTGATTTTTCAATAATGTTGACCAAATTCAGCGGGCTTCTGCTTCAAATGCCTCTCCTGGATGAGGTAATGCTGTGGGCACTTGGTGAATATTTGCAAAGCAACACCTCTGCTTCCTGGTGATAAATTATTTCAGCATGTTGAAATGTAGGTACATGTGAAAAATAATGAACCTCCCATTTTCTAAGGACTTGGAATTTTAATCAAATACTGCCTGGTAAAAAAGTGATGTGCTGTAAAACCGGTGCTGTACTGAAACTAAGGAACACCAAAGCTGGAATAAAATTATCCACATGGGTGTTTTTATTAAGTTCAATAGTGTGTTTTCCTGCCTGTTTGAGAAAATAAATTTCTTGCTTTTGGTGCATCTTCCTTATATGACTTGGAATGAGGTATGTCCCTGCTCAAGCAACATTAATCATCAATCAAGGAGGCAACAGCCTTTTTTCCCCTTAAATTACTGAGGTGGAAGCATTCCCAATGACACCTTGTGCAGCTAAACTGAACCCAGGAAATCACAGCTGTCTCAAGTGGTGTTTGAAATGTATGCACAAATTAAGGTTCACCCAGATCATTACTCTACAACAAGTTCTTTTCTGTGTCACCCTGGTGTGCAGGAGCTGTCCCTTTGCTGTTGTGGCAGGTTTTGCAGGAGCCCAGGATCCATCTGCTTGAGCCTGACTGCAGCACCAAGGCCACATAGTGCTGGTACAAAGTGCAAATAATGCATTAGTGTGCACCATGACAGGCACTGACAGCGGGGCTAGACAAGTGGTGTAAGTCTGAATGAGAAAGGAAACTTTAGTAGAGGTGGAGGCTGGCAAAGAACAGCTTCTTCCAGATTAGCATTCTTTAAAAAGAAAAAACTTTACAACCTTTGGATTAAATTATTACAGTTCTTTTGTAGGAAGCTGTTTTAATTCCCATTTTGTTTCCATAAGTTGCTGCATAAATTGTATTTTCTCTATAAATTCTCTCTGGTTTGGGTTTTGCCTCCTGGGGTTTTAATTTATCAGACTTGTCATTTCTTGACTATTATCACAGATTGAAACGTACAGTAGACACCTGGAGGGTTTTACTTTTTTCCATCCTTGGGCTTTGTAGAAATAGGACCATCTGGCCTGTAGGTCTGGAAGCATCAACATTCACTCATTAAATGTGTCTGAATCCCTCACTTTCAATCTGCCTCATTTAGCTACCTTAGGACTGTAGTTAGGGGCTCTGTTGTTTTCACCTGTTGTTTACAAGCAGTTTAAACGTGTGCTCCAAACTTGAAAACATCTCCTACACCTATCTCAGTCTCTGTGTTTTGGTATCATTTGGCTGTTCTTGGAATGAGAATCAGGGGTTAAAGTGTAGTGGTACTTCTGAAATGTCATTCAACACAGTAAGAAACATTCAGCATTTCAGAAATGCTGTCGAATATGAAGATTTTAACAGGATCCTGCTGGGATGTCTGGTGGGTGCTTCTCAAGACACAAATGGCAGGGAAGTATCTGCTTCCAGTGACATTCACTGGTCAAAATCCATGTGAGGTGTGCCTTTGCTATGTCAGACAGGGCTCAGGTGCAAAAAGGAATTCAAAGGGGAGAGCTCAGCTCTCTGGCTGTGTCTGGGAAAGCAGCAACATTTTCACATTGGAAACAAAAGCATGTTCTACTTGTGAATTAACTAAAAACTGTCATCTTGCAGAGTATTTCTGGGAGAAGTTAGACCCCAGAAAGGAGCTTTGTTTTGATTATTATCAGTGACTTACCTGCCTGTCAGGAGATGGTGACAGGCTGTAAAACCCCTTCTATTTTGTAGTGTTTGAAGAGTTGACAGGAGTTCATTGTGAACTCAGCAATGATGTAATTGCTCTGTCTTGCTAATGCAGTTTTTCTTCTCTCTGTAGTTAATAAACGCCTTTTAAAACTTTTAAATAAAAACAGAGAGTATAAAATTCCAAACAAAATACCCAAATTATTAGCTTTGCCAGTGGATGACTGTGTGCACTGAGGCTTATTGCAAGAGCAGTCATTACAAGCATTTTGGCCAAACTTGCTCTTATGGAGGGAGGCAAAAACTCTCCTACATTAAAGAAAAAGAGCCTCAAAATGTGCTGCTGTGATGTAAGCATGAATAAGGATTTAGCTTAATCTGGAGACTCTCAGGATCAATGAGAAATTTTAGTAGGAGCTTCTCTACAACATAGATCAGAACACTTTAACTGAGGTGAGGCCTGTATTTTCACAACCACAGTAGTAGCTTTAATAACTGGGAATACTTAAGAGAGTCAGAATAAATATCAAGGTTCTCTTCCTTTCCTCATTTTGCCTGAAATTCATGCAGAGCTTCCTGAAAGTAGATCTGGATGTATGCTTTGGAATGCATAAACCATTCCTGTCTCTTTGTATACTTCAGGTCTCTTTTGATGCAATTTCTTGTTGCTTGTCCCATTTTCACTGAAGGGAAATAGCTCTCAAAATTAACATTTCATGAGATGGTTCCAGCAGACCGTAAAATACACCATGACTGTATGTAATAAATATTATTTGGTTCGGTTTTCTAAGTTGTTTCAAGTGTGCATCTTAGTCATGCACCTTTTTTGTGAAGCTCAGAGGAAGTGGGGGGAAGGTAAAGCTGTGGAGTTTTACCTCCATCTCCTTGGAAATATGTAGCAGTGTGTTTTAATGAAGTGCCCTGTGGGTCAGCTCTGTAACCCTGCCCAGGTCCCACCAGCGTTCCTGAGGAGCCTCTGCTGCACTTGTACGGCCCCTGTGGAAGCTTCTGTGCCTCTACAGAGAGATCTGACCTCTCCATCCTCTGGAGAAGGCCATGAGCAAAGCCAGTGCTTTGCCCTTCACACCATCAGTGGGCTCCAATTTTCATATGAGCAAAGGATAGGGTGAGTGGTGGGGCCAATTTATCAGTTTACTTAGAAATACTATTTGGCAGTGAATTTCTTGACCTGAGTCAACAATCTCCTCCTGATCATTCTGCCTTCTGCTGTTGCTGTACACCTTTTTTTTTCCTCTGTTGTAACCTGCTTTCATGCAAAGATGTTCATGATGCCTGAAGTGTAAGTGTTTAATGGAGAGGAGGTCTCTGGGGGATGTGAAGGGGAAGGTGGAGGTGAACAGGAGTCTCTCCTCATGCACCAAATGTCAGAAGTCTCTGTCCTTTACTTGCAGCTTCAGTGAAGTCTTTCTTCAGGCTGTCTCCAACTACAGCAAGCCTCTCTGTACAAGAAATACCTGTTCTGACTGCCAAAAGCCAAAATATTTTTTACCCCCTTTTTTAGTGACCCATAGCATCACTTGGTCTCTGAAGGGGAGAAAGAAACTCTTCTGCAGAGAAAGGATTTCCTTTAGTGCAGCAGTCACAGCAACTCACAAAACTCTGCTCTAACTCCCACATTTGGGGCCCGGAATTAGGAAAGCTCAGCTGGCAGGGATGGGGAGTTATTTCTTCTCTTCTTCTACCATTATTAGTATTCAGTTTCTGTCTATCCATCCAAGTTAAATGCAGCAGGCAGGATGAGATGTTGGTGCTTTCTTCCAAATCAGTAAGTGAGGCACTCTCAGAGACACGTGCATCACCTGCTGCCAGAGCCATGGACAGATCCAGCACAGCGAAGCAGAGCTGAGCAAAAGCTGTCATTTAACCCTGGTGCTCTCCTTGAGGGCTTCCTAGCTTCATAAAATGCATTTTATCCTGTGTTATGATGATTTGGTACCTGAATGATCTGTGCACCTCAGGCAGCATTGGTGAGGTAAAATGACTGAAATAGAAACCAGTGGCAATGCCTGTATCAGCTTGAAGAGTTTTACCAGCCTCTCTTTTCCAGCTCTTCAGCTGGAGTTTGCAAATGAAAGAATAAAACTAATTTAATGACTTGTTGATTTCTAGGAGTTACAAGAAATCATTTATTGAAGTATAGCATGAAAGGGAATTTGTATGGTTCAAACAAAAAGAAAGTTTCACAGTTGGTCAGAGATCAAGCATCAGCACCCATCTCTGACCAGGGGTTTGCAAGGAGGTCTGTTCTATGAATGGGGAAACTGAGGCACAAAATGATGCAGATCCCTCTGGGCAAGCTTCCATCAGCCTGAACCACTGTGCATGGGAAGCACAGAGCTTGTTCTGCCATGTGCAGCTGGGCTGGGCACCTGCTGTAGCTGAAGTGCTCAAGGTGGGAATGGGCTGGAGTAAACTCAGTGTTGAGACAATTTCCACATGAGAATCGTCATTTCCAAATACCTCAAAGCTGACAGATCACTGCTAAAATGGCAAACTTGCCAGTGAGGTTGGAGAGTCAGCTGGACAGCCTAAGAAAAAATACACATGTACAACCTTTTGAATTTTCCATGTTCTTTTTATGCCTCAGACTTTAATCTGATGTCTTATTGCAGAAAAGTCGGTACCAAAATGGTTTAAATTACATCAGTGTGCAACGAGTGTGAGAACAGAAGTGGGATGCTTAGAAAGAAGGCATTGTTTTAGCAGTAAATCAGTTCAAAATTAACAATAATACATGGTAACACACAATTCATCTTTTATTGCAGCTGGTTACTTGTGAATGTGCAAGAGTTTAATGTGTGCTTTTAGCAGCTGCTACTCTGCAATATATAAATAAAGAAGGGCATATCAGTACAAACACTATCTGAACTTTTATACTTACTGTAGGAAATATCTGAAATTTATATTAATGTCTGAAAACTGTGACAGCTGTGGTGGTTCATGTAGTGTCTAGGCAGTAACTGGGGGCTGACTGCTGAAGCCATCCATTATATTGCAGACATTATATTGGTTTGTGTGCCCTCCAAACAGCTTCAGCTGAGGGAAATCCCAGAACTTGGTACCCTGCTTGCATGACAAAAGGGTGAGTTAGGAGTTGCTGTCCCAGTGCCAAGTGACACCAGCCTGGACCTGGCGAGGGGGGACAGAATAGAGCCCTCTCTGTTCACTCCTGCCTCATGAATGTGAGCAAGGATCTTGCTCTGCTTTCAAGCAGAGAAAGAAAAATGCACTATTCACTCTGAATCTGCAAAACCATATGAAGTGAAAACTGCCAGTTTCTGTTTGCTCTGTCAGAAGAGATATAACTCCAGTGAACGTAAATCCAGGAATTCCAGTAAAAATATGACTGCTCATTGGTGTGCAGGAAATACAAGCCAGAGCATCACATTAATTAGCATTTCTCACAGGCAAATCTTTCTGTCTGATAGAAACGTGAGTAACAAATAGTAGGTACCAGAAGATCTCATAAAAAGTTAAATCTTTTCACAGTGGTGATTAACAATACCTTGAAGTACACAGGAACAGAGGATGCAGGGTTGGACACCTCCAGACCAGGAGGAGGTATCCAGGAGTTGCCCTACAACACAGATGCAATTTTCATGGATTAAGCAGATTTAGTACCATCTACTCCTCCCAACAGTGCCACTTCCAGATCAAATTTCTTCATCCTACACAAATTTGAAGTCATGAATGCTTTAAAATTGGACACATATTCGTGTAGTGTGTAGTGTGTATAAATGCTAATAGCACTGATTTTTTTTTTCAGTATGAAATGTGATTAACATTTTAAGCTAGTATCCAAATCAAGTTGTTATTTTTATAACCCATCAAACGAAAATTATGAGGCTCTTAAAAAGCCCTCAACAACAGACTCGTAAAGGGGAAAATGACAGAGACATTAGCTGTTTATAAAAGCTAATATCTCATGCAAATTTGACATTACATGTCTTATTGCATGTTATTAGATGCTCATTTGCTATGCAAATATTATTCACTTTTTGTAAATATCTGATCTTCAGTCAGCATAAAGAAACATGAACTTCAGTGCTATGCTTTAGCATTTTTCCATGAAAATACAAAAGAGCTAGACTATGGTCTTTGATCAATGCTTAGAATAAAATGAAAATATTAATTCTTAATTCAAAGGTACTTCTTTAAGGTGACAATCTCTTTTTTTTTCAATGTTTGCTAAATTATATAAAACACTTTAAATTGTTAAAAATGTTTAAATGACAAGGTAGGTTCATAATTTCTAAAATAGTTTATTAATAGTTATCATATTAATAGCTCAATTATTCTTGTGACTGTAGAGTGGCATAAGGAAGAGCTAACACTGACATCTTTCAGTTAATATGATATTCAGTGAGACAGTGCATTTAAGGGGTAGCCTTTGATAGTATTTTTCAGCTGTAGTAAATATATGGTGTCCCATTTTTTTTACATGAAAATTTACATGGCCAGATAGTGTAGGCTGGAAGAGAATCAGACATGAAGTTCCTTCAGCCTGGATAGACCTTGGTTAAATTTAATTTCTGCTTTCAAATACAGCTGTTGCTGGTGTACAGGGAAGGCAGGATTCTGGGTCGTCAAAAACAAAACCAGAATCATCTTCTGTTCTGGTGTGTGAATATATAATGGAATCCTTTAATAAACTAAATATATCCCACCTACAAAATGTTTCTCCAGCTACTCCTCATGGAGGCTCTTCTAAGACCTCTCTCTTCTGATGCAAATTATCAACTCTACTGCCCAAATATATCCAAAGCAGTTTATACCTGTTTTTTCCTTTGCCTATATTTTAGCTTTAAAAATGTCTTTTCCCTTTCTGGAGTGTCTTTGAAGTATTTTCTAAGAGCAGTCATACTTCTCTCCAGCTCTTGTTTTGTTAGGCTAAACAGACCAGGTTGTTTTAGCCTTGTTTTTTCAGACTGAAGACTTTCCCCTGATTATGATGCCTCTCTGCTCTCGTCAGGTTTTAATTCTTTATCTTTTAACAGAGATAAACCAAATTGTTCAGAGCCTTCAGGGCATGAACTAGCACCTTGTACAATTCTGGTTTGTAGTAGCTGTGTCTTCTTGGTGATATCTCTCTGCCCACACAAGAAATTGCCTTTTTGCCTTTTTGCCTTTTCCCTCCCTTCAGAGCTGGCCAGTGCTTGACCCCTCCTGTGTCACTGGACATTTTATAAGTTTCTTGGATGCAAACTTGCTGGGTTTTTTCTTCCATGGGAGAGCTCTTTTTTTCTCTGCAGATTTCAAATCTTTGTGTGTGTGTTTCAAGAGCAAAATGCATTCCTTTTCCTGTCTCTTGATATGGGAGATATGGTTTTCTTTTCTCAACCTATGATATAAAGGATTGCTCTCTGACTTTGTAAACATTTTCTGGCATTCTAGCTTTGGGGTATGGAGCTGGAAGAAGCAAGATGCCAGCTCTGTACCTGGGCAGAAATACCCCAAATCCTTCTGAACAATGGAGTCATTTGAATAAATAATATAAGTGTTCTGATATTGGAGTCAAGAGTCTTGATTCACCTCGATGGAACTCCAACAGCAACAATTGGTGACCCCTGAGACGTGGAGCAACTCTCCTGTTCTGTGCAGTTTCCACCTTTAGGATGCTGCCCCTCAGCAGCTCCACTGAGCCAGCAAAAGTCAGTTTTAACACGGGCATTTTCTTGAGTTTATCCCAGGACATGAGGGAGCTGCAGAGCAGAGCACTCTCAGTTGCCCCACAGATGGAAGGGCACTGCAAACACTGAGCCAGCTTTGGGGTAAATTAGTGGGATGTTGGAACAGGGCACTGGGCCTGGCTCAGAGAGGGAAGGGAGTGCTGGAATTCTGCACGTGAGTCTGAGCTGCAGCCTGTCCTTGTCCAGCCAGATTCCAGGAGCAGGGTTTTGTCACAGCCATTTTATAAGTTTCTTATATGGAAACTTGCTGGACATTTTTCCTTCCATGGGAAAGCTGACTTCTCTGCAGATTTCTGTAAAAACAAACCCATGCCTGGGTGTGGACTCAAGGACAACAGATGCATTCCTTTGCTCTGTCTCCTGATACAGATGTAGTTTTCTCTTTCTAGCCAATGATGTAGAGGCTGTAATCTCTCTGACTTTGTAAGCATTGGGGAGTCTTGCTCTGAACATGGTGGAGGAAACATGTAACTCTGAACGTGGGCACCTTAGCCCTAAAACCTTCTGAATAATGGAGTCATTCCAATAAATCATATAAGCCTTCTGATACTGGAGTCTCATTCAGCACCCAATGCAAGAACCCAGA
This sequence comes from Dicaeum eximium, assembly GCA_013396995.1. NCBI lineage: Eukaryota > Metazoa > Chordata > Aves > Passeriformes > Dicaeidae > Dicaeum > Dicaeum eximium. The sequence continues at coordinate 452,587 of VWZP01003889.1, forward strand.
GAAACAAACAGCTTTCCAGGCACCAGATCCTTTTAAAACAACAGGGTTTTGTAAATCCAGCAATCCAGCTGCACCCCACCCAGCCTGCTTTGCACACCCCTGGTGTGTGCAGCAGTGCAGAAAAGCTGGCACAGAACAGGGGCTGTGCCCAGGGCTGCCACACCCAGCACACACAGCTCCCCTTCCTTAGGAGCAGCCCTGAGTTGTGCTTTTCTCCCAGGGACCTTCCCTCCACCGCTGCTGTGCGTGATTCCAGCTGTGTCCAGATGTAAATCAGTGCCTGTGAACTCACCTGGCTGCTGCACACGCCCTCGAGTCAGCAGGCTGCAGTGAACCCAGCATCATCACCATAGCTGTAATTTTCCTGCTTCCCAGTGGGTTAGTGCTCATCCCAGTCCTGTCAAACCCTCCCAGGTGCCAAATCCAGAAATTTAACATTCAATTAGCACTGTGTTTTGTTCAGGAAGAATTCTTCAATTGCAGTATGCTGTTTGTGTATCGTTGTTAGATAGCAGCCCTCCTTTGCTAAAAGCTTGCTGTAATCAGTGCCATAAAGGACAGCTGAAATGGAGCTACAAATTTATGTTTTAATAAAACACAACTTAGTTTTTAGTTTACCTTAAATTTCAGCATTTCATGATTTAAAGCAATCTATCTCTTGAAGCATATTATTTTTCCTAACAGTACTTAGTACTTATACATTAAAGAATTTCTTTGTGGTTTTTTTGGTTTTTTTTCTTTTTTTCCTGGTTTATGTTTTTTTTTTTTTTTTATTGCTAGGAGAATTGCTATTATGATCTGCTGACAAGTTTATACAAATGGTGAGTTTATACCTTAACCTTTGCACCAACATCTATTTTTAGTGTCAATTCCTTTTTCCTGTGGAAGTAATTAGAATACCCTATATATGTGTCTAAAATACAAAGGATGATGGCATCTTTGGGCTAAAAAGTGCTTTAGAAGATCTGAAAAAAATCTTGAGCAGCTGCACAGAGCTGAATTACAGCCTGTATGAGGTCCATATATATTAGAAACAAGCACAAGAAATTCCAAATTACAGGATGAATTTGGGGCATACTGAGAGTGCGAGTAACTGAGCAGATGAATTTGAGGCAAAATCTTTTTCAGCTGAATGGAGTTTCATTGTTTATTTTCTGATAGTAATTTGTGTTGCTTCAACCTGATTTGGTATCTTAAAAGGCTAAGAAATAGCAGATAAGTTATTTGAGGAAGATCCGGTTTGCAGCTGGGAAGAGCAAATGAGGAAAGAAAGAAAGAAGATAATTAAAAGCCTACCAAATTATTGGGAATACCAAATTATTCTCCTGTCTAGCCTTGCATGAGAGAGCTCTGTGTAGATATGCAAAAGTTCCTGGGTGCTACAGAGGCTGTACAGACTGACAGGGATTTATTATCTGTTCAGCATAACCGAGTGGGACGTGGGTGTTCGAAAAAAAAGGACTTCAGAAAATCATCCCTACATCTCACCTGAGGTTTCAGATTTGCTAGGAGCTTAAATTCAGTTCTGACAAGAAACATTACCATTTTCCCAGATATTCAGTCAGTCTGACAGTGCCTGTGCAGGATTTTACTGTTCTCCATCTTGCCAGGTAGTCAGCTAGGAAAATGACTGAGGTTTATTAGCTGGCACTGGCAAAATAGATAGGGAGAGCATGTAGTAAAGAATGTTCTACCTATTGTGAGCTGTACAAGGGTGGGTGGTGAGAAAAGGCCCTGAAAGTCCATCAATTTTTCTTTCCCCACAACTTCTCATCTTTCCTGGGATCCTACAGGCAGATAAATGGACCCAGAACACACAAATGCCTTTCTGAAGTGTTTGAAAAGGAGCAGGATATTTTCTACCCCTTACCACAGCAGTGACTCACTGAGAGTGTTCTCATTTGAAAGGTCTCTTTCCTGCTCCTTCTCTACTCCTACACCTTTTCTAATACTTGAAGAGGGATAATATTCCTTCCCCACTGAAATACAGCAGCTCCAGGGGTACGTTTGTGTAAAGATGTTCTGCTCAGTACCCTCATGACTCTGTTTTTCAAATGTCTCCTTGTATTTCTGGCTGAAACTGAGCATTTTTATTATTCAATCATCTTTGCATCAGAAATCACCTGATTGGCTTACTAAAAATGAAAATTATATTAGAAAAAAAAAAAAAGGAATTTGGCATTAAGTTTGATGAATAAATAGCTTTTTCTGTTATTTTCCAGTACATTTGTGTCCAACTGTTAGTCCTTGGAACACAGGAATAGCCACTTTGCTTTTACATTTGAAAGGAAGCATTCCTTCATTTTTTCCTGAGTTTCTGCTAAACTTCTGTCTTTTCCACTAAGTTTCCAGTTGTGGCTAAAAAGTATGTGTATTAAAAACATTAAAAGTTACAAAAAATCTTCCTAGATTTAAGTAAGATAACATTGTATTGAACTGTTTTGTGTGTGAAGTGCTTTGGTACCAGCTGTTGGCATTCCCCACTTACTGCATTTGACTTTGAGTTCCAAATGGGTTCCCAATTCTCAGGATTTGGCAGGTTAGGCAGTGAAAGTTTGTGGCTGAAACCCAACTCTGGTGACAAACTGGGCAGTAACGTTTACTGGTGGCCAGGAACTAAGGAAAAGAGAATTATGATAATAAAATGCAACACAAACCCTACAGATCAAGACATTGGATTGTGAATGGACTCATTCTGGGCTTAATGACTCTTCATAATAGTATCCTAGAATACCATCGTGGATTTGTTTAGGTTGGAAAAGGTCTCTAGGATCATCAAGTCCAACTGTTCCACCAGCACATGTGCCTCTGAGCACCACATTTCCAATCACCTTTCCAATACCTCCAGAGATGATTCCACCACTGCCCTGGGCAGCCTGTCCCACTGCCTGGCAACCCTTTCACTGAATAAATTTTTTCCTAATATCCAACCCAAACCCAACCTGGCACTACTTGGGGCTGTTTCCTCCTGCCCCTTCTTGGCTCCTTGGGAGCAGAGACTGATCCCCACCTTGCCACAACCTCCTGCCAGGCAGTTGTAGAGGGCAGTGAGGTGTCCCTGAGCCTCCTCTCCCCAGGCTAAATAACCAAATTCTACCTTATTCTCAGTGAGAAGGGCTGGGATTCCTTCACTCCTGAGTGCCCTTCCCATGAGAAGCAGCCCAAGATGTTCACTCACACAAATGATGCAGCAATGGAAGGCACAGCAGTTTCTTAACCCAATTAGAAGGGTATCAGTAATGAAGATATGGTGGTACAGATTTCATCTGTGTCTGTACAGGTGCCTGGAGCTCTTGGATTTCATCCCAGATGAACCAGCCATGCCAGAAGGTCTTCACAGGCACTGCTGCTTGCCCTGCCTGTGTGACTGTGCCCTGACCCAGGAGCTGCAAGTGCACCTACACTGCTCAGTATACAGGATATTCACTTAGCATCCACCTGGCTTTTATTGTAGTCATCTGGGGCTTGTTTCATCTTGTGCTGTGTGTGGTTTAAAATAAGGAGGATGGATAGGGAGGAATGGCTGTGGAACAGTTCTGGAGAGGAGTATTAAAGCAAAGCATAACTCCAGAAGTGCTGGGTGTGAGCACAGAATCATGATCAGAGTGTATTTACAAACACAGGAGTTATGCTTTCTCATATCACTGAGATTCCTCAGCCAACTGAATCATTACCATTGCTTCCTCTCTTTAAAGTGTTATCTCTGTCTGCCAAAATTCTGAACAGGATGATTGGAAAGAATCCAACTCACATTATTCTTCCCTTAAAGCCTCATTTTTAAAAGAATCAAGGGCACAAGCATTACTTCAGTATTTCTTTTTACTTTCACAAGGCAAACAGCAAAACTTATTCAAAACAGTGTTTTCCAATGCCTAACCTGTTATGTTTAAACTCAAAACCAAGGAAAGATGTTTTTAAATAGCCAAATCATTAGTTATATTAGGGGTAGGATATGTTCCTAAGGAAAGGCAGGAAGATTATCTGAGGATCCAAATTCTCCATAAACACTGAAGTGTGAGAAAGATCAGCAACCTTTGAGTTTTTTTTTTTTGTTCAGAAGCTCTAGACTTCTGAACAGTCTGATCTTCAGTTCAGTCTGATTTTTTAATTTTGTTTTGTTTTCTATTGAAAACCAAACAAATAGCAGACAGGTGCACCATTAACCCATCCCTTTTACCAGCAATCATTCTCCCAAAGTACTGAAAGAAAATTGCACCCAAAGGAGTGAGATTCAATATTTTATCCACACCCTCATCATTTATGTACTAGAATGGATTACATGTTAATCTCTTAATAATCCTTAATGAAGTAAGATCTTCAGAAATTATCCCTGTTCAGCTGTCAGATGCCCCCCCAAGGAAATGCTGTTTGTTAGTCAGGACAGGTCCCGTCACGGCTGGGTTTGAAAACAAATTGTTCATCTCCTTAGGACCAAGGGCTGCTGCAGCAGCTGGAGCTGTGTGGTTTGGTGCCTGTGGATAAATGCTGGGAGTAGTGTGGAGAAGCAATCCTGGGAGAGGGAGGTCAAGGGGGAAACAAGACGGGATTCACGCAAGGAGTGAAATTCAGGTACAGGGGGAGGGCTGGGGGCATCAATCACAGCTCTGTGCATCCTCAGGGATGGGGTGGGAGGGACTGAAACAAGAGCAGGACCAGCCCTGGTTCTACAGACACAGCAGCTGCAAGAGCAAGAGGGATATAGCAAAGATTTCTGTGTTTTTCAGTGAAAAAACATTTAATATTTCTGTTAAATGCAGCAAGTTTGAGCTGTCTGAGCTCTGACGCTACAGAAAATATCTGAACATAGCAGACTCGCCAAAATAAGTCAAATTGCCTAAAAACTTTTTGATAAGTAAAAGGAAATACTCTTAGAGCTACTCCTAGCAGGAGGGAAAACTTGTGGTTAAGATGTACGTGCCTGCCTTAATTTTGCTTATCAGCCATGGGGGTTTTTGCACATAAGGAGTTACATATCTGTCACAAAAATATTCTTGAAGCTAAAAATCAAAAATGGTCTGTTTCTGTTATTTTTATCTAATCCTGAACAATTTTTTAATGCTGTTATCTAGAATAGTTGTCTGGTTTTGGATTAATTCATGTTAAAAATGAAGTCTAGGTTTGCCTGACTTGAGGCAGCTGTCTTCTCAAATACATTTTGGTAAAAATGGACAAAATATTTTTGTATTTATAGATGAAATGGAATGGAGTCCCTTGGAGTTGACTATGCAACATTTCTATTTTATTTAAAAAGTAAAGCAACAGCCAGAGGAATATTCAGTGGAGGATGTTTTTATTATTCCAGAATCTTCATAGCCTAACTGTAGCAGGAGCACTGAAAATAATGCTAAAGTTTGGTAGGACTAAGAATAATTAAAAAAACCTCCAAAGTACAAATGTAAATACAGTGTCCAGCTTTAAACCTTCCATCATTTTGTGGCACCCAAATAGGCACGTGAAAACCAAACACACACAGTAGAGCCTTCCTAGTACTGAGCATCTCTCATTATTGTTATTTTAATGTATCACTAGTTTTAATGTATTTATAATTTTCCTTCCTTGGGAAAGCATGAAGCTTTTATTTCTTCTTCTGTCATAACCATAGGAGTGGGATATACACAACTGGCTGCCTCTTCATCACCTCTTCCATCTCTAGAAATATTATGGGCAAGTTGATTTCCCCTTTTTTCCATCTACTTCCAGCTAAACTTCTTACATCTGAACCTTTCAGATTATAATCTAAATTTAGAAGAATAGTTTCTGTCATAAGTAGTATTTGTTAATTATATTTTAAGAAATATCATAATTCAAGTAATGCGACTTTTAATATTTTCAGATCAGTTGCTTATAAGCCTAAACTTCCTAAATAAGCCATAAAGGAAAATAGCACAGTTCTGAAAGTAAAGGAACATAACTAATCGAGGATAGGATAGGATAATTCCAATTACTTACATTGTAAAAGATAGAGGTAAGGAGGGAAAAGAAAATGAAGAAGGAAAGTTTTTTAGGAGTGATACTGTTTAAAAAAAGGGTCTATGGCAAATGTTACTTGAAAAGAGAAACAAAAGCATTTTTGTTTGTTGCTGAATTGCACAAAATGCTGTTTGTTATCTCATGAGCTTTCCCATGCTGTGGTTTAGAGGATCCACTGCAGGGTGAGTGATGTGTCCATGAGCAGAGGGCTCAGTCTGAGGACACTCAGATCAGCCAGGCTCTGGCCCTGCCAGGACCCAGGAACATCAGGATCATTTTTCTCCAGGCACAGCCTGTCTGTGAAGGCACAGCACAGATAATTTAAGCCAGAAGGGAAGGGTGTTGATTTCAGCACAGGAGATGTGGGATGCTGGTGCTCTGCCATTGGTGTGCCCTGTAAACCCTCCCAGGCACAGAGCTGGGAAGGAGCCCCTGTCCCACAGGAGCTGGGGGTGTGGGCTCTGCACCAGGGGCTCCACACTCACAAACCAGGAGGAGTCACTGGATCATGGAATTGTTACCTTTGGAAAAGCCTCCAAGACCATCGAGCCCAACCATCACTCATATGCCAATGTTTGCACTGTACCCCTTCCTGTTGTTTTTTGTGGTGGACATAAAGGAAAAGAACTTCTCTGCTTTCACTAGCGAGTTCTGTGGCTGTTCTTCTGTAGCAGATATTTCTAAATAAAAAGTCTTTGTGTCATAGTTTCTATTATAAAACGTATAAATAATAAATCTTAAAGATGGCTTCCAGTGAAACTCAAAATTTCAGCTGCAAAGATGACTTTTTCATTGTCATATTATGAAATGGTAGATAAATAGAATTTTATTCTGATTGAGCTGTGGGGTTTCCTTTTAAAAGGTTCATCAATACATGGGCCTTGTCTTTCCACTAAAATAAAATTTATTGGGCAGCAAACTCTATTTCAAACTTAAATGAGAAAATTAAGATTTAAAAAGTTCTGTCTCTCTGCAGATGTAATTAATGATCAAAAATGCAATTAAACATTAAAGGAGTTTTAAACTTTGTGGAATAGTTTCCATAATGAGTTCCTAATAATAAAAGATATTGAATAAGTTTGAGGATAGTTTAAGTAGCCAGTTGCTTTCAGCAAGTGCAATGCTATAAGGCTTCTTTTTTTTTTTAATCAGAGAATAAAATGTATATACCAGTGGAAGATCAATGGCATATTTTCAATATCTATTAGCTATGACTAAGCTGCTACAACTAGAAATGCAGAGCTAGAAAATGTTGGTGTCCGTTGGTTTAGAGTAATGAAACAGAGCATTTTCTTTCCTAAAAGGAAATCTACCTGCATCTCTATATGATGGCCATCACATCTATCCCATGTGACATTCTGTATCTTCAGGCCTTAGAGCAGGAAAACCAAATTCATCTTATTATTTCTTATTATTTCTTTTCCCATGGTTTGAGCATTCAGTAAGTAAATTAAGAGTCACTATAAATAAATGCAGAATTCTTTTATCTTGGCTGCAGACAGGCTCTGTTAGCTTTTTGTGCCAACAGTGGTAGTTACAGGCTGATTTCCTGCAGCAGCTTCATTGATCAGAAGTCCACTATTGTCACTATTTCAAAATGAAATCACAGCTCATCAGATACATTGTTTTATCTCATGTTCTAGCTCCCAATGTCTCTTTTTTCTGTTCTGCCCCAGTCTGTTGAGGCTGGTCATGAAAATGTGGGACTGTTAACCTTCTTTTCAGAACTGAAAGGAAGGTTAAAGCCCACCCTGTTTCATGGACTGATGTGTAACACATCTTTGTCCATAATGATGTCCACAGAGAGTGTTGTTTACATTAAAGTCAGAGCAAAAATACACTGCTCACCACACACTTCCCTACAGGTATTCCTTCATGCAGCAGTGCTGGAAACTTGTGATTTTTTGGCAGGTTTATTTAAAGGTTGTGGTACATGGTACTAATTTCATCTTATTGTCAAATGACCATTTTTTAAACCTTCTTTAGGAAGTTAGAATTGCTCTCAAATAAAGAATTTTGGTGCTGTCACCCTTTCTTAGGAGTTAATGGCATTGTTGTAGTGAGTGACTCATATGGACTCATTGTTTCTACACGTTGCCTCTGCTGATGTTTTCCAAATTTTCAGGGTCTTTGGAGATTTATGCATTCAATTTGTTTGTTGCACTTTGCTTTTACCCAAATAAAAATCCATGGCATGCATCTTCCATGGAGGGCTGGGTTTACCTAGACCACATCATTATTGCTCAGTGTCCACACACTGGGGCTGCTGTCAGTGAGCTGATATAATCTATTTTTAACAATGATGTGGAAAGGCTTCATACACATAACAAAGGCTTTTCTGTTGCCTTTTGGCTTGGAATTTGCTTAGAAAATACGTGTTCCTTTTTTACACCCTATAATACATCCTATACAATAAGTTGGTAGCTGCCCTCACTATTAGGATTTGCTGTTCTTCTTGTGGTAGATACTGGTTTCCCCAGTAGCATTTATCTCTCATCTTTTTTAAAGCTTGAGCTATGTTAATCAGATCTTTATATGGAAATATAAAATTATTTACATTTTTCACGTGCTATCAAAAGACTGGATTACTCCTCTTCTGTTCTCCTTTTTTTAATTTGAAATAGAATTCTCCACCAGCAAGCAATAATTTTCAGGGATAAAAGAAGCTAGAAGTTAATAGAGTAATTTGGGATGAATAATAACAACCTTAGGTCGTGGGCTTGATTATCCCCTTGTTTACACCTTTCAGAATACACAGGAAGAGTTACTATAAATGTGGATGTTGCTTGTTTTACAGAGATGTCAACGATTGCCAAAAAAGCAGGAGAACAGCAAAGCAGGCTCAATATTTGGCATTTGTGATACCACAAAATGAACAGAAGCATTAATTCAGTGGGACACTCACTGCAGAGATAGTGTGAAGGGCTAACAGAGCTTGTTCTCTTTATTCTCTGGGAATGAGAAATGCTATAGCAAAAATGGGCACCTTTTGGTGCCACGGAGCCAACACCTTGACGTGTTAGAACAGAACAAAACTAACGAAACTTCAGCAACTGATCCTGCAATCTGCAGCCTTATTTCCTAATGTGATTATTCCTCTACTTGACAGGCTCTTAAGAAAGGTTTAATTAATAATAGTGTTCTTTCAGGAGCACTAACAGGAGGAAAATATGGAAATCCAGAATTTCTTTTTCCCGTTTTTTTTCCTCTTTTCGTTATGAGAGGTGGACTGTTTTACGTGGAGATTAGGAAGATGAAAGAACTTCATACATATTCTGTCTTCTGGTATGAAAGTCAAGGGTTAGGTGCAAGGAGGTTTGGAAGGGTAGCAGGATGCTGAGGCTGTGACACTCCCGGTGTCCCAGAGATGCCAGGTCCAGCTCCCAGCCTTAGGGACTGCCGAGCCTCCAGGTCTGACAATTCTGCTTTAAAACCCCACCTATTGCAGGTTTGCCACTTCTTGTCAGGTGGTTCCAGATCAAGCACAAGTAAGTCAACGCTTCAGGAATGCACTTTGAAACTGCAAATTGTTTACCCCAGCCTGTGGAGAGCTGGAGGCCCCTTTAATCTGAATAATTTCAGTCAATTACCGTTCACAGCCTTACGATTTCTGTTGGAATGAGGTGCCCAATTCTACATTTTAAAGCTGACATAAGCACTGATGCAAAATTCCTTTTGCTGGCAGGAACTGGGGATTCTCTTTGTGTGTCAGTGTCTGAATATTTGAATATTTGTCTCCTTCCCAAGTTTTGCTGGCTGGGGCTGGAGCTAACTGAGTTACCATGAAGAAATGCAGGAGTCTGGAAAACGCTTTAACTTTGCTGATTATTGTCCAGAGCAGGCCCTAGGAACAAAATTAATCAGAATTATTGGGAATTATTTCTTTGTCCTGTAAGGGGTAAATGTTGTAGAAGGTTGTGGCTGCTGGATAAGGTGTTGTAAACCCTACTGAAACCATTTCATTAACCACCTCCAAAATGTGACTTCAAGCTGTTAATGGTTAATGAAGCAGTGGATAGTTACTGCTGTTAGAACTGTGTTTTTTTTTTTTTTTTTTAATAGGGTAGTAAGTTATAAACAAGGGCAAATCCTCAGTGGGAAATTAATCATTTCAGATGCGTTATCAAACATTGATTTGTAGTCATTAAATATCATTAATGTGTTAAAAATTATGTCAAATTTTGACCCAACCCCAGTGGTATTTTAGACTCTTTAGTGCATGAACATACATAGAATTTCTATCATTTAAAGCTATCTTGGCATCATTGTGATGGCTACTGTGCTTTTGCAAATTACTTTGTCTTCTTTGTGGCTTTGCAATTCTTCTTCTTGATGACACGTCACTGATAATGTCACTTTTAACAGTGACTGTATGAACACTAAGAATTACTAATAATTTTCTGACAGTCTGTTTTTTAGATAAAGACTTTCCCTTCCTATCTTTCTTTCCTTGAGAATCCAATGGTGACAGATTTTTGGAAAAATAGTGTCTAAATCTTTGTGTTTAAATGTGATTTTCTTCACATGGTAGACTGTGCTTCAGGATTAGAAAGATAATAAGACATCTCCTTTAAATAAAGTCAAGCTGAAAGATGTGATACAGAATAACCTTGTGAAGATTTCACGCTGCAGCAAGTAATTAAACATGGTTTAAGCATGCCATAAAATATGCAATTTAAAAGAAAAAAAAAGGTTGTGCATACCAACAGGTAAATTACAGTCCTGCAATGTCTTTTACCTGCTACTGTGTGAGCAGACACAGATTGTCTTTTGCTGAAGGTCCTTTGATCAGACAGCTAAATGTTGACTAAACTGAAATGTCTGTCAGTGTGTGCACCCAGGGGTCAGAATAAATTTCTTAGGAGTGGAAAACGGATCCAGACAAGAAAATATGAAAGCATGTGGACTCATGGATATTTTTCTCTGCAAAATAAGTTGTGACGAGACCAGTCATACCTGGTAGCATTGAGGCAACCATCTAGTGGTTTTTTGGTTGTTTTATTTTTGGTTGAAAACCGTCTAATCTTTAGAAAGTTCTCCCATTAATTCTGCTTTAAAATTACATTTGAGTGCATTGCAGAATGATCAGGTGTAAAGAGCTTGTTCTTTAATTCCTGTCTGTGTACAGGAGTGCTACAGCCTGCAGTCACCTGTATTTGGGTGAATGTGATTCAAGATATAACAGGCATCACAGCTGATTTCTTTAAGAACAGGACTATGCAGAAGTCTATAATTTTCATCAGTTTGCTCTGAAAATAATGTGAAGGTAGAAAATGAAGATTAGTAGTCTTTTGCATCCTCCTCCCCTTCTCCAGGTCTCTTTCTTACAGAAGGCAGTTATGTTCCTGTGTAGCAATAATTCAGACCCATGTCACCGTTGTAATGACTTTGGAAAGCTATAAAGACACAGTTTGCAGAGTTTTAAAGTATGTGCTTAAAGTATATTGCTGTTGAGCAAAGCACTTAAGCGAGTGCTTAATTTCAGGTATGTGGTAAAATGTCACTGGGTTTATTTATACAGCAATCTGGGTGGCTGGAAAGTGAATTCAGGCCTGAATCCCAGTGCCATGCAGAGATGAGTGGGACAGAAAGGGAAGGGAATGCCAAGCACCTGGAAAATGAGGGTTTGAAGGAAATGCTCAAATTCCTCTTGCTCCTCCCCTGAAGTGCCTGAAAACCACCTCTGGCAGTAGCTGGTCAATTCAGATCCAGTTGGTAATGAGGGAAAGTCCTTATCATTAGGAAGAATTATGCTCTTGAAGCATTCCTGTGGTTTCTGTGGTGAAAATGCTTGTCCTGCTCCAGAGCAGGCTTTTGAAAAAACCCAGGTGTTCACTATCTCTTAACAATTTTTCACATACTGGGAGATTAACCAGATTCAGGGAAGTTAAATCTGATAGTGTGTTCTCTTGGTTTAAAAAATAAAATTTCTTTAACTGCTCCTCAGATCTCAGACTTTCTTAATTACTCCCCTTGTTGCTCCCCACTTTCATTTTCTTTTTCTTTTTTTTTTTTTTACTGGTAGTGCAGCGACCAAAATTGACAACAGACCCACAAGATCAATATTATTCAGATCAAATATTGGTTTTGCTATATATATAAGCCCTGCTCTTCATCTCTGCCAGGACTGAGAAGTGATTTTTTGGGTAACAGCATCAGACTGCTGAGTCCTGTTTAGCTCATGGGTCACGGACTTGATCCTTGTTGCCCTTTCCAACTCAGGACATTCCATGATTTTATGGTTCCCACTGCAGGATGGAGCATGGGACAATGGTTCTGTGCTACTTCTGGGCTGCAGTTCATCCTCTTGTTGCTTTTCTGCACAGATTTCAGCTCTGTGTGGGTAGCACTTCACACACTGCTTGATTGAGTTTCACATTGTTGATTTTGGATCAGTTTACAGCCTGTTTCCAATTCTGATTCTGTTCTTAACTGTCTGTAAGAACACTCCAATAGCTGAAATAGTGACGAACAGTGATGGACTTGCATGAAAAGTCCCTGAGAGTTCCTAATTGAAAATACTTCCCCTCTTGACAATTCAGTATTAAGAACTGACATTTCACACAGCTTGTCAAACAGCTGTGCAACAATAATTTCATCTAAATCTCATTTTCTTACAAGAAAATCATGAGGTATTGTTCTTGAAGTCTTGCAGCACTTTGTCCTGATTATCCCTAGTTTGTTGGTTGAGTGAAACTAGATGGGCTGGATATTATCTTGTCTGGAAAAATTAATGCTGGCTTTTTTTTAAGCACTTTATTGTCTATAAACCTAAATATATACCTAAAATATATACCTTTGTAGGTATGTATTTTTTTCTTTTCTGAGATTAACAACTAAGCTGCTTGTGTGTACTTTATTCTCCCCTTCTTTGGAGTTTTTGCCATTCTCCAATCCACCAGAATTACCCTGTCTTTTTGGACTTCTCAGAGACTTCTCTTAAACAGTTCAGAGATGGCTGAAGCCTCAAATATTTCTGAGTCAGACTGATTTGTTGATTGGGATGTTGATTTATCTACTTGTTTATTTCCTTTATATTTTTATTCACATGTTCTGGTCTTCAGAATTGGTGAGCATATGGTTAACTAATTATCTAGTCTCAGATTTCTGTGTGTGACATAAGTATTGGAAACATCAGCCTAATTCCTTTTCTCCTTCTTCTTTTGAAGTTTGCTTTTGCAGAAGATTTCTCTCTTTCACCTTTCTCTCACTTTTTCATAATCTTCTCATCGGAATAACTTTACAACTTTGGATTCTTAACCAGCTCTTTTATGTTCCTTCTATTTCCCTGGTGGTTTGTCCTTCCTTTTGGAAGACAGAATACCATCCCTGGTGTGTTCAGGAAGTTGACATAAAATGTATAATAAAAACCCTTCCTGCTGCCTGCTCCATCCTGAGGGTGCATCTGCACATTACTCTCATTGATACACAGACATGAATCTCAGGATGTTTGTGGAGCCTGGGGCTTGTGCTTGATTTTCAAGGTTAAAGAGGGAAAGAATGACTCCCTGCAGTACAGCACCCTTAGTCCTGGCTCCTTTTATCTCTGTGCAGTCATTCAAGGAGACATTAACTCCCCCTGGCTGGTTGAACTGCCGACTTCAGAACCAGCAGAATTGTTATTGATACAGAGGCAACGCCTCCCCCTTCCCTTGTCCTGCTCCTCTTCAACAATTTATTCTCCTTTTACAGCAAAATCCCAGTTCCACAGCACATCCCATGGAAGCTCTAGTGCTGCTTACGTTGACTGTGTGCAAACATTTCAGCCTCTTGCAGCTGTCTCTCATTCTCATGGCATTTAAATATAACTACCTTAGATACTTAATTGGGGCTCCCTTTTTTCCTTTCCTATAACTCTGCTTCAATTTCCCAACCAAATAGTGGCCTGAGAGTTTCAGACTTTCATAATATCCCCTTTTTTGCCCATCTCTGTGATTTTTTTTTTCTCTGTACCACCCTAGCTTAGGGGTGAAATGTGAAGGATAGTTCTTCTCCTTAATAGTGTATTTTTTTCTCAAACCTCCTGGATTCTCCAGGGTTAGAAGCATCAGCAATTCTTTATCTGCCTCTCCTGCCCAGTAGCCTGTCGAAATCCTCAAGAGGGTTTCTGAATGCAGCTCCCAGATGAGTAAAGATGCTGAGGCTGGGTTTTAGATACTTATTTGGAATCAAAGTACCTGTGTGTCAATATGTGGTCCTGTGGAAGTCTCCTGAGAGGACAGTGTCAGCACACTTGGGAAGTCTGAGGTTTGTGCCCAGTTCTCAAAGTTAAAAATAGTCCCAAACTTTCTGTAACACTTCTCAATGCCTCCTTCTAAGTCTTCAGCTGTATTATTTTCCCACTGTCTGCGTTTTTCCTTACACACTTTGCTCCTAATTAGAGATTCTTGATAACAGTACTGAAAGAGAAAGAGCTCTCTTCTGCCTCAGATCACACTCTATGACTTCAAGTACCCTTAAGTATCTCTGCCACCTTCTTTATTGAGCAGAAGTGCTGAAGTGACTGCCAGACTGAAAAGTGGCAGAATAAGATCCAAATGAAATGTCTGGTCACCATAATCAGAGCTAGGATGAAATGAGAGTTCAGCCACAATGCAATCTGAACACAGAGTTCATTTGGGGTGATGTTTTTTGTGTTGGAAATGCTTGGTTGCAGTAACTTGTGCTGATAGGAATTGAGCAGACTATTGCTGAGTAAGGTACTGTCTTCCTCTAATTATTCCTTTCTTTTCTAGATACTTCTGTTTCTGGAATAGACTATATCAACAGATTTTTTTTAAATGTGGCACCAATATTTAGAAACATGAAGGAAGACATGCAATAAACTAGTCATAGAACTTATTGCTATACTTAATATTCTTAAATATTTGCTTATTTCACTTAATGTTGCAATTGCCAATGTCCAAGAGACATTCTACAGTATTTTATTGAAGAATTTGCATTATAAAAGCAAAATGCTTCCTAAGTCTTGTATATTCACATACTGTATACTTAATATTTTCCTCACAGCCTTGACTGGAGAATACTTCCTTCATTTACTAAAGTTTTTTTTTTTCTTTTTCGTGTGCATTCATGTAGTTGTTCTGCTTTGCCTTGGGCTGTAGTTGTGTTTCCTTGATGGATGAATAGCTCTCTGCGTGGATAATTTGTATATCAGTTTGTAAAACATTTTCAGATCCTTTGGGAAAGAAAAGGTATTGCACAAATCTTGGATAATGGATGTGTGTATTACTGTACAAGTGTTTGATGCCTTTCATTGTGTAACATCTGCAGTGGATGAACAGGCTCTCAGCACAAAGTTCTGTGACAGCTCCACTGCAGATTGCAGTAACAGCATGGAAGAAACTCAGTGGTTCAGTTTTACCCAAAACCTTTTCTCCTTCCCTTTGATGTGCTCAGAAGTCTTTTGGGATGCTGAGCTCTGCTCTATCCAGTGACTGCTAATCAGAATTAACTGTTATTAACTGTTATTGAACACAGAACAGGCTCTGCTGTTCTCCACTGTTTCCCCTCTATGTTCTAAGGCATCCTAGAATTATGGTGGCCAGTGGAGTTGTCATTTTTAAACCCAAACTGTGCAGTGTTACAAGATTTTTTGCAATTTTCAGCATAATGTAAGTACATGTAGTCATATCTCTGTTTCAAAGGAAAACAATTCTCAATTCAAAAGGTGTTTAATCACTGTCAGCTTCATGAGGCTTGTTAGTTTATTTGTAGAGTGAATTGGAGCTGGATGGAAAATACTTCAGAGGAAAATCGTCCTACAAAAATGAATTTTGATCAAGAGTTAGGGGAATTATATAGATTTTTACACGATTTTAGAATAGGAGAAGAGAATCATTTCTATTTGTATTGGAATGTTTTCTTTCTGGCTGAAATTAATTTAAGCATTCAATCTGGGTAAATTTTAGTAGTAAGTGCCTAATTTGTTGAGGCCCTGTTTGACATCCCAGTTACTTCCTGCATCCCCCATGGTTAAATATCCCAGACCCAGAGTTCCCAGACCAGTCATTTGTTGGCCAAATTTAAACTTATTTAATCTGTAAAATGTTGAAAGATTTGCAAATATATGATTACACTGTATGTCTGGATTCATATATTTTACTACAAATATACAAATATTCATTAGGAGCATTTTAAAGGTGTGAACTTTTTTTTTTTTTTTTTGCAGTACAGGCTCATCCTCAGTACAAATTTTACTGTTTTCTCCCTCAGTTTCAGGTGTGTCTTCTTAAGAGTTACAAAGTAAGCTGAAAGCTTTTACAATGCAAACCCTGCTGTAACAGATTTTCATGGGTAAGGAGCTCTTAAAGTAACTTTTGCCAGATTAAAGATGCCATGCAATAGTCAAAGTATGGGAAATCCATGTTTCAAGATCTAGTCTTGCCTCTTCCCAGCCTATTTCATAATTTGTATGGCTGCTTTCTTGAGTAAAAATAGTGTTAGCGATAAGCACGAGTATTTTTATATTATATTATTCTTTATATTACAGCTGTTTCATGTTAGTGAACTGCTTGTGAGATCCAGATCTTTTGCTAGAAGCTGCCATGAGGATTTAAATTCCACTAATACATTTGGATAGAGTTGCTCCATAGAGACTTTGGGAGTAAGTCAGGCCTGCCCTTTGAACTTGGAACCATTGTTAGAATGTGCCATTCGTTGGATAATGAGAGTTATTTTTGTCTGTACTTGGTCTTGTTCTCTGTACTTTCACTGAAATATTTGCATGTGTATTTTAATAAGTCTTGTAACTTTCCTGCTGGAATATATTTGCATTTATTTGTAGTAACTCAGTGTTTGCATCGATTGTTTTATCTAAAACAAGACAAGGAGAGAAAAACATGAGTACAATTTACTCACAAAGAAAATAGCTTTTCATTGCAGCAGGTGTTAGAATGTAATGTGTTTCTAAATGCAGAAGATGCCTGGAATTTTCCCTCTATCAAAGAATTTAAGAAGCAAAGTTCAGGTATTCAGTTATTTAAAGTCATAATTTAAAAAGCATTCTGTACAAAACCCCAATCTGTCTGTTTTTCAGCTTTGTGTGACTCAGAGTGGTTTTCTTCTGCAAAACTATCTTTAGTTTTTGCAAGCCCACAAATCCACTTAAAACACAAGTGAGGAACAATCATCTTAACTTTTCTTGGGTTTTGGTGACATTAGTTTGATTTTTAAATTCACCTTTATAGTTTCAAGGATTTTTTTTTTTGCCCAGTTGCCAGAGCTTTAAAATGAATCAGAAATCCATAATCAGGGTTTATTCATAGGATTTGATTTGAAAAAGCCATTGACAAGCTCTCAAGCCATGACCTTGCAGCTTTCATAAAGTCATCAGCTGAACTACACAGGGGCTGTGGGTGATATGATGAGAATCTTTTTCCCTCAGTGTCAAGAGCCTGAGTGCTGAAGTTCTTGGTTAGATGTGACTGACAGTCTTTTGATCTCAAGTAAAGAATCACAGAATCAGCTGAGTGGGGAGGGACCCACAGGGATCATCAAATCCATCTCCTGGCCCTTCACGGGATCATCCCCAGAGTTCCTGTATGCCAAGGGCATTGTCTAAACTCTTCTTGAACTCTGTCAGACTTGCTGCTGTGACTTGATCACAAAAAACCCCCCAGACACTCTTTGTAGGAATGGCCCAACTGGATGTAAAAGTTATAAATGGCTTCTCATTTTTATGGGAATGCTATAAATAGGTAGTATTTACTCCTTCACTGCAATTCCACAGTAAAGAGGGCTGTATAAAATATACAGAAAACAAAACTGATGTGGGTTTGTGCTTTGAAACTCCACCACTGGAGCAGCAGCAGAACACAAAGCTCTCTGCCAAAGGAAGGGCCAGGACCTGCTCTGTGCCAGTAATGCTGTGCCTCTTTGTGGTGGCTCCTACAGAGCAGCATCTGCATGACACAAGGCAGTGAAATCACTTTTCACCAGGACTTATCAAAGCCAGGTTTTCTGTAGCTCAGACCCTGCAGCTCCCAGGCCATGTCCCAGGGCTCTGGAATGATTAACAATGGCACACAGGCAGCTTTTGGCACCTGGGGTGCTCCCAACACCACCTGAAGGGGTGATGGAACAGGAGAGTGACAAACCACCAGGGTTTCTCCAAGAAGAAAAGGGAGAATTCCCCTCGCATGTGGCATCCTGGGCTGTGTTCTTTTTGCACATGTGTCTGGCCCCTTTACTTTTCAAACAGTTTCCTGGCTTTCTGGCTGCCTGTCCAAAATTTTTACTGCACATTAGCCTGCTGTGTCAACACAACATATGTGTAATTGAGTCATGGTGGGATGTGAGCTGTAACAATCAGATAATACTCTGATGGAGCTGATGTTCAGCTTCTGTGGAAGATAAATTAATCATGTTCATGTCTTTTGACTCATGCACCCAAATCTCGTGTGTGAAGATGGAGGAAGTTACAAGGAGCCTGTAACATAAAACTGCCATTGAAAGGTGGATTAATGTAATGCAACTGTAAAAGAACTGATTCAGACCATAATTTTATTGCTTTCTGCAGCTATTTCACCCAAGCCTTAGGTGCTTGCCCTGGTGGTACCAGGGGTTTTTTTTATGTTTGGGTGAAAATGGTACAAGGAACCACCATAAACACCATACAACTCAATTGCTTCACCCACATGGCAGCAGCTTCAGTACCAGGCTCCATTTTCAAAGATACATCCTATTAACAACTGTAAAATGTATGTTCCTTTAAACAGCCCAGTCAAATGACTTTTAAACAGTAATTTGCTAAAAAAGACCTAAATAAAAGTTGGTGTGGGCATTAGCGAAAACTGGTGAATCAATTAAATATCACCAAAGCATCAATACTATAAACCATGAACCAACATTCAAAAATCATGATAAAAAGTGAGATTGAGTGCTTTAAATAAGAGTCTTAGCCTTGATTTTAGGAAGCTTTAGATAAGAATCATTGTGCATGCAGCCAATTCCTGAAGTCCTACCCCAAAAATACTTGTTTCCCATAATTCTCATTGATTTATGAAAACCCAGCCCAGCATGCATAACCTTTGTGAAACTCATGCTGCATATCTCAGTCCATTAGAGTGATAAAACCTCGCAGTGAATAATACTGAATATCATTCACCTCACAGTGAATAACCAAGCTTCAGCTAAATGACTGCTGTTGTCTTTCTCCTTCTTGATTAACAGTGGAACTCCATCACAATGGGTCTTATTGAAAAAAAGCTGAAAGTAATCCTGATTGAAACATGCCTATTCAAGCCCTGGATCATAAGAATTCTTCAGCTTTGATGAGGGCCCAATAATTAGTTGAGTTGCAATAGACCTGTGCCACAAACAGCATGAATCAGAACTTGCCTGCCTCTAAGACTTATTATTTGTATTACTGTAGCACCTAGAGGCCACAGGCAAAATCTGAGTCTCCCTGTGTTGTGCATTGCTCAGTGCAAACAGGACCCCAGGTCTGACAGAATGCAGCCAAAACAAAGGCAGGCTTGGCAGTGGAGGCTGCTCTGGGGAAGCAAAGCTGAGCAAAAGGTGTGGGAGTGCACAAGATGCCACCTTTGCTGCTCTTCTTGCTTTTTCTTTGCATTGTGCAAATGTTCAACAAAAAGAGACAGCAGCAGAGGGCAAGGAAGTAAAGGGACAGGGCTGACAGCAGCAGGGATGGGAAATAATGAACTGTGAGAGAGAAAATAGGTATGTAAAAGGGAGAGGTAAGGGAAGAGATGGGGTGAAGGGCAGCACAGGAAATGGTGATTCCTGATCTGAGAGAAAGCAGCTGTGCAGGTAGAACAATCTGGTGGTTGGGTCTCGTGCAGGGGACTGTGGTCCAGTGTTTTGTGTGGTGGTCCTCAGTGTCTTGTTGGACAGGAATCATAAAGTCAGCAACAAAAAGAGATTGAGTCAGTTAATTTAGACAGTTCTCCTACTCCAGGCATCACCAATTATACTCGTATTGCTCCTGACACACCTTTAGACCACAATCAAGAGATTATTTTCATGCTTTGGTAGCACCTTTTAAGCATTTGAACATAGTTTCCATATCAGCTCCCCATTTTCTTTCCTTAAGACTAACTAATCCAGGTTATTTTCTGTTTTCCTTTGGAGCACATGCTTGCCACTCTTCTGATTCTCCCTGCTCCCTGTCTGTGCTGCTGTGCATTCCCTGAACTTGGCTCCTGTATTCCACAGCTGCCCTGCCAGAACTGGCAAGAGCAAATGGAAATGATGCTGGAGAAAATGTTTTGTAGATATTTCTTTTAGTTTTACTTAGATAATATATTTCTTTACCAGATGAAACTGTCCTGGAAGACAGTGCTGGAAGCCCTTGTGAATTAATCTAGGTGACATTCACTGCTCTCCCACTGACAGGCTTGTTAGCCTATTAAAGAAAGAAATTAGGTTTGTTTGACATGATAAAATCTTGACAAATTAATGGTGGCTATTAGTCATCAGCTGGTTTTTGTCTAGGTGCTTGCAAAGTTCATTTGCGTGGGTTTTTTTTGTGCCTCTTGACCAATGGAGGAGTCAACACAGAGATGGGTGATAGTGGAAGCTGGAAACACTCAGTTCTCTCTGTTCTGTGGGTGCCTGGTGTGTAGTTCCTCAGTCCCATGTCATCTTCCTGTCCCTTTTTAAACAGTTCCCAGTGTAGCCTGAAATCTTAGATCTCTGTCACTGCTATTAATTATGCTCACCATCCAGTCAGAATTGACCTTTCTTGTGAGGTTTGATGCAAAATATATTAAAAATGATCAAAAGCTTCTCTCACTATGTGCTGACAGCTTTCCTTTCACCTTGCAGCCTCCCGAGACCCGGGCTGACTGAGAGAGCTGGGGCTCTCTCTCCTGCCAGCATTCCCATCCCAGGGCTCCAGCTCCTGCATGGGGACAGTGCTGTGTTCTCCATCCTGAGTGCTGGGGCATGAAACCAGCTGAGTTAAAAAGCAGCCCAGCCCAAGCCTAGTGCTCCACCTGCTTGGGTTTGAGGTTCTTTTCCCTTGCAAAGGCGTCACCATGCCTTGAGTCAGCATCTGTCTCCACAGTTCAACCATTTACTTCTTGATGGTCAGAATCAAACTGGAGATGATCTCCTTCATTCATCCTTGCATAGAACACCCCTTGAAGCTATCTGCTGATACGGCTTTGGGACACAGGGTAAACTGGATCTCTAGGGTCTTCCCTGATGTTCTCCTTTTTCCTAGTTCCAAATTAGGTCCTCCTGTGCTGAATTCAGCTAAAAGGGTCTTTGGAACCCCTTTCACAGCCTCGGGCTTCCCAAGATGAGTGTCTTGGTGCAAACCAGGGTTGTGATGCCCCATGCCGAGGGCTGGCAGCATTCATTCCGGTACAGCCGGGGAAAGATGCGCCTTTGGCCGCTCGCTGCCGCTGGACAGCGGCGGGACAGCTCCTGCCCCGCCGGCAGCTCCGGGGCTGTCTGGCACCAGGAGCGTTACAGCCAGCGAACAGCGCAGCTGGCCTCCTTCACCCTTTCCTTCCCTTTCGCCCCTCTCGCGGTTTCTGCCGCCGGCGGCGGGGCAGCAGCGCCGGGGGCCGCT